>OZ012740.1:676762146-676779646 GCA_963859935.3 Lathyrus sativus
CAATGAAGGGAAACAATTCAAGTAATGGAGGGCATTAGAAGCATGTACAATGCATTCTTAATAACTATTGGTCGTAGAACTTTCAAGGATCAAGAAAATAATTTATTCAATCATTTAGACTACCCAAACTCCACTATAAAAGCAAATAAAAGTCTAAGTCTTTTCATCTACATCTTTACGAACACTATGGAATCCACAACTTAAAGTACCAACTTCTTCATACTCACAGAGATTTCAAAAGACATTACAAGTTTGCAGACTCAAGGTCGACAGAGTCCAAATATTTTTGTAGCTTCTGAAGCAAGTCCTTCAACAACTTCATTGAAACCTTCTAAAGCAATTTCATCAACAATTGCTTTGAAATCTAAGAAGATGTCAATGAAGGAGAAGAAGAAGAAGAGAAACAGAGACAAAATAATATTTCAGATTGTTATTCCAGATTCTGAAGATGAGGATGAGTTGGACTATACTTGGAAAAATTACATAGGTATTAAGGCATTAGAAGAATTATATTAATGTAATTTTAATATCTTCATCTTTTTTGTAATCCTTTTATGATTAATGAAAGATGTTTTAACCATTATTAATCTACATCACATATTTTTTGCTTTCCTTTTTAGATTTTCTAACATTTACCTAAATGAAGTAAAAAGAAAATATATTTTTTTAAACAACAAATAGATGTTAAATGAAAATCACAGTTGTTCAATAGAAAATTTATTAGGGCTAGATACTAGACATCGCTTCCCAAGAGTCACAAGTTAAATGATTGATTTGACTAATCAACATAGAAACAGTAAGGACTCAAGGTAATAGATGAGTAAACTCTATAAAGTGTTTAGCAAACTATGTTTTCGAATCACTTAATCTTTTAGAACAAAAAAATGTATAAGCAAAAACAAATATGGTTTCCAAAGATAGATTTTAGTAAGGCAACATTGCTAAGAGCAACAACTCAAGTAAATGAGAAGAATGTAGCAACTGAAGAGTCTTTAAACAAGCAGATTTCTTCCGAGGCACATACATCAACAACAACCTTTGTTAAGACACATAGAAGGAAAATAACTTCTAGGTCGAAACACATAAATCTCTAGAGGAAGGAGTTTGTTGAGTTTATAAATGAAGATTGGGAGGATTACTTGAGTAGTCTAGATATGTTAGATGAGCCTAGGGAATACCTTAGAACAGATCCAAATATCTAGAAAGTTCTTGACAGAGATGTAACAATTACCAATCTTTTAATGAGAATGTTGCTAGTTTTTAGAGTTTTATTCCTAATTCTTTGATTCTCTGAACAACATAAGAAATGCACATATAACAGTTAAAACTATACAAGATCATAAACAATTTTTATTAATACAAAAGATTTCTTAATACAAGGTAATAATAGTTACAAGGCATATATTGCAGATGTCCAACATTAGAACATCTCATAGACAACTTCAAGCTTATCTCTCGAAATTTTTGAAGAATCATCCTCTGATGTTATGACAACTCCTTGTTGGATCAATAGTTTAAAAAGAACTCGTCCATAAGGAATGAAGAATGTCTTTCCATTGTGAAATGATGAAAGAATATTTTTCAGAATGTCAAACATAATTTGAGGTAGATCAATTTGCATAAGAACAAAGATTTGAGACCTGAGAAAGGTTTTATGGATATACAAAAGTACACCAAGTAGAAAGATACTATTCCTAAACAAGAACATCTGGGATTTCTCCAGTCTCCTCACAGTTGATTACATTAGCAATCGTCTTAGAGGTTACTATTATAGAAACACCAGAAACTTGTAAAGGATAGTGTCGCAACTGTGAAAAGGGATGAAAGAAACAAACAGAAGAGTCGCCATCAAAAGTTATTTATCTCAAAGAGAGGGAAAGGAAACGATCAAAGAAAACCTAAAATAAAGGAGAAGACAAGGTCATCGCAACCAAATCTTGGGTTCGGGAGTTGGTTACGCAAGGGGAAGGTATTAGCACCCCTCACGTCTGTTGTACTCAATGGGATCCACACTTGTTGTCTAATCAAATGGTGTATTATCTAAAAGCTACTACTAAACAGGGGAGGGAAAAGAAAACGGAGACTCGATATGACATCGCCGCCCTATGCCTACGTATTCTCTCGTGCAATGGGAAAGTCAGAGTCAATGTAGTTCGAAAAACTAGGGGTAATGGGGGAAGGTTGCTCTCCAAGACATCATCGTCTTGTGCCTACGTATCCTCATTTGGCATGAGAAATCAAAACAAATATAGTTCGGGTAACTACGGGAAAAGGTCTCGATTGCACTGGGGTGAGAGAAAAGGTTCAAATTAACAGGTTGGTCTCGATCGCACTAAGGCGAGAGAAAAGGGAAGTTAGTTGTTAGTGTGCTTGCTAAGGATAGAGATCCCCGTGCCTACGTATCCTAATTAGAGAATGAGGAATCAGAGTATCCGTAGTTCACAGAACCACGAGAAAACGGGATCTCGACCGCACGGGGGCGAGAGAAAAGACTATGGGTCTGAAATGCCTTAACAGAAGTGAATTGACTTTGTTTGAGATGTGTATCACACTAAAGTCTATGACATAGGAGCGAACGCGTCGCATATCGCCCACGGGGCATACGCTAAACACTCTAGACAAGCGAGGAGAAACCCATCTATCATCATTTTTCATGTACTTAAGGCTCATGGTGCACAATACTCATCATATTCATTAAGTGTTTTGATTATTGTTTTGAGAGAGAAAAGAGAGACGCACAGAAGATCTAGGGGAAACTGAACCCTAACTATTATCATACAATATGGCCCTAAGGTCAGAATTAGGAGGGAGCTAACCTAATATTGTCATGTTTGGATTGAGAGCCCAATGTCTCTCCTACCTCAAGCTTAATCGGAAATTAAGTCGAGTTAGGAATCCTAAAGGATCATGTGAATATCAAGTAATCAACAAGTAAACACGAAGCAACTCAATCACAAAGAGAAATCGAAAATAAAACAGCGTGCGCATTGATCAGCCTTTGATCAGGAATTAATCAAGGTAGGCATCAAAGTCAAGATCAACAATCAATCAAGAATATCCATAAAAAATCCACAAGAAAAAAACTAACAACACTTTCCAAAATTAATATCAAGATTAATCAAAAAATAAAATCTAAGTTTAGTCAAAATCAAGAAAAAATGACCTAAAATAGAATTAAAATCTAATCACAATAAAATCTACAAAATTAAGATCGAATTACAATTAAAAGTCTAAATCAAAACTTAACTCAAGATTAACTCCTAAAAATAAAAATCTAATTCTAATATAAAGATCTAAATCAAAATTAATTTCAAAATTAAATTTTAATAATATCTAATTAAATCAATTAACCAAATTCAAAATTTAATAAAACAAACCAATTAAACTTAAGAGGGTACATATATTAAATTAAGGTGCTAAGCCCAAATAAATTAGGCCCACAGTCAGTTTCTTGGATCAGGTATTGGGTGCATGAATAATTAGGGGGTGTGGAAATGAATCTACACGGGCCTACGAGCCTGGCCCAAGTCACAGGCCAACAAACCACATATTTTTTTTATGTCAACAAGAAAACCTAAAATCTTTAATTTCGCCTCTCAACCGCGACTTTCCTCTTCTTCTACATGGAATAGAAAAAACAACGCCGGAATCCTCTGCTCGCTCACCTCCTTCTTCTACATCACCTTCGGTCAACCATAATAACTCACTTCTTCCTTATGCACTCACCATCATATATTTCTCGGCAAGCCACCCATAGAACGTTGGGACTCCCATCGTTCACTCTCAAACTCAGATCGAAACTATTGGATTCAAACAACAAATAATAGTGGAAGAGAAAACAATGTCGCCTAAAGAAATGGTGCATCAACCATGGGGATTAGGCTTTACACCTTACAAATCTACATCACAATGTAATGAGACAAAAGGATAAAAGCCTTCTAGAAATAAAAGGTGAGTCAGCAAATCCGTTAGAGGGCCCACAACAAGTGGAGGAAAAGGATGATGTCAGTACTGGTGGTGGAATGTTACCACATAGAGGAGAGAGAACGAGAAAAACGCACAACATGTGGAAGGAATTTGTGAAACTGTGAGGACAACTACATATACTGGCCAAGGCGAATAATTATGGTTTTTATGTGATTGGTGAAGTTGTCATTCTTCTCCCTCAAAACTTTATTTTCACATCTGTTTATAATTCTTCATTCCAACTGTTTGATGAAAACTTTCATAACAGAACTTCATTCTCATTATCATTGCCATTGTTAGAACTTGGTTTTAATGTTACATTTAATATTGTTTTGCAGTACTTTTACATTTGTGCTTTCATCAGCCATGGCCGCTCCACAATACAAAGAGATACAAGATGATATCAAACGCAATACAAAGGAGATGAGTCGTCCCAGACTGAAATCCGTGAGCGCATGGAAAGACTGGAGGTTGGTAACGCATCAAAGTTTGAGGTTATTCACACATCGCTTGACGTCCTCATCCAACAAACACCGTCGAAGCAACGCCATGGGTCAGAACTCAACAACAAAACTCCATTTCATGTGAGAAACATCAAACTCGAGTTCCCTCGTTTTGACGGCACTAACGTACACGAATGGATCTTTCGTGCTGAGCAGTTTTTTGGGTATTATGATACACTGAATCATGATAGATTAACTATTTCATCTGTACATCTTGATAAAGATGTGGTACCTTGGTTTCAAATGGTATAACGTTCAAATCTGTTTCATTTATGGCTAGAGTTTATGCGTGCGTTAGAACTGGATTTTGGTCCATCCATATACGAATGTCCTCGTGCTACCTTGTTTAAATTAAATCAAACGGGAACTGTTTCTGAATATTCACTACGCCAAAAATGACATTTAGTAGCGCATACAAAGACAGCGCTTTTAGAAAAAGCGCTTCTAAAGAGGAATAAAAAAAAAGAAAAAAAATTGATAACCAAAGACAGCGCTTTCTCAGAAAGCGCTGCTAAATGGGGTCCTAAGACAGTGCTTCTAAAAAGCGCTGCTAAAAGGGGGGTCTAAGACAGCCCAAAGACAGTGCTTTTTAAAAAGCGCTGCTAAAGGGGGGTCCTAAGGCAGCGCTTCCAAAAAGCGTTGCTGTAGGTATGGTCTACGAGAGCGCTTTTTCCATAAAGCGCTGCTATATGGGTTACATTAGAAGGTCTTTGAGAGCGCTTTTTAAAGCGCTGCTAAAGCTATTAAAAAGCGCTGCTATAGGTTTATTAGAATTAATTTAAAATACCCACCAAAATTTTTATGAGAAACAGAACAGTCATATTACGTTGCTTTCTTTCTTTTTCTCTGACGAACAAAGAGCGTTGCCCTATAAACCACCGTTGCCGTCCAACCGTCGCCGTCCGTCCAACCGTCGTCGTCGCCCTCGTCTGTTGCATTTGCAGCCGTCCACCGTCCCTCTGCTCGTCTGCATTGCATTTCCGCCATTGTTACGGTATTTGAAGTTTTACTCTGGTTTTCTTTTTTACGTATATTTTCACCATTGTTGCTGTAATCTTTAAGACAAACTGAATATGCTTTTATTATTTGAATGCAATCAAGTTAAGTCATTTTTTGTCATCTTGTTGTATGGATATCTACATGTTAAGTCTCTCTGTTGCATGTTATATATTTTGTATTTTAATCTACATGTTAAGTCTCTCTGTCATTGTTACGGATATTTTGTATGTTTTAGATTGACAAACAAGAGTTTGGATTGAAACTAATGAATTGCCCTGGGAACTGTTTGGTGTTTTTATATATTTTGATTCAATGTACTGATGAATTCAGAATAAGAGTACAATTAGAAACAAGGTGAATAGAACCAATACACTACGATAGTGAGATATTGAAGGTTAGTCGATAGTGAGAGATGAATAGAATCAAAAAAGTGAAGATATTGTGTAAAAGTTGTACAAATGGAGAATGAAAATTAGTGGTGAGTTTATAGGATGATGAATGTTAGTGTTGTTAAGTGATGGCTAGGTGGTAGATAGTTTTGCAAGGTGAATAAAGAATGGAAGAGATTGATAAAAGTTGTACAAATGGAGAATGAATAGAATAAAAAAAGGAAGGGAAAAGTGAGAGAAAATGAATAGTTAATTAATTAAAAAATATTAATGTAACTTGATAGAGCATATTTTTTTTCAATATAGTTTGGAAATTCCTATTTTTTAAGAGAGTAGCCAACATGAATATGGTTTTATATGATATGGTTTTATATGTTGATGGTTTTATATGTTGATATGTTAGTATGGATTTCTCAATGATTATATGATATGTTATTATGGTTTTATATGTTTAGTTAGGATTTCTCAATATTTAGTAAGGGTGTCATTTTGGTTTAAGGATTATCTAGTATTTTTAATATAATTTGTTTTGGTGGATTATCTAGTATTTTTGTCTTGGTTAATTATTAATATGATTTTAATAAAATTTATATTTTGTCTGCTATAGGGGTTACTTGTGAAGAGCAAAGCTGTGATCGTTTCCAAGCATCCTATTGCCTAGCATTCTTAGAAGTTAATGATTTCCTTACAGGTATTCTCTGTTTTGTTTAACATTTATAGTTTAGTGTAGATTACTCAATTAGTATGGATAAAAAAAGGATGTCTGGTAATCGATTGTCAAAAGAGTACGAGAATGGGGTATCGAAGTTCGTTAAGTTTGCTGTTGAACACGCCAAAGACCCCAGTAGGATCACATGTCCTTGCTTATGATGCTGTTATGGGCGTCGAGTTGACGTCGTTCAGTTGGAATCTCATTTAATGAGACATGGAATTGATCGAAGTTACACATGTTGGACATTACATGGTGAGATAAGTAACGAGAATGTTGAACCCCAGAATAATACGACATGTGCTTCAAAGGACAACGGCAGAGATACATATGATTGTGATCGAGTTGAAGAGATTGCAGAAGCACTTGAAGAAGATCTTCAAGATTGTCCCAAGATGTTTGAGAGGTTGGTAAGCGATGCAGAGAAGCCGTTGTATAAAGGCTGCACTACTTTCACAAGATTGTCCGCGGTATTAAAGTTGTACAATTTAAAGGCGGGTAATGGATGGTCGGATAAAAGTTTCACAGAGTTGTTAGCCCTACTTCAAGAGATGCTTCAGGAGGATAATGTTCTTCCCAATCGAACCTATGAAGCTAAAAAAATATTATGCTCTATTGGCATGAGCTATGATAAGATACATGCTTGTCCAAATGATTGCATTTTGTTTCGAAATCAATATGCATCATTAAACGAGTGTCCTAAATGCGGTGTATCTAGGTATAAGAAAAAATTGTCACCAGCAAAAGTATTATGGTATTTTCCTATAATTCCGAGATTCAGACGCATGTTTCGTAGTGAAACAGATGCAAAACACCTGACTTGGCATGCAGATGATAGAATTGTAGATGGGAAGTATCGACATCAGGCAGATTCACCACAGTGGATGAAAATTGATAATGATTATCCTGATTTTGAAGAAGAAGCTAGAAACCTTCGCTTGGCATTATCGACTGATGGAATGAATCCGCATGGTCTGCAGAGTATCTCACATTCTACCTGGCCTGTAATTATTATGATTTATAACCTACCTCCATGGCTATGTATGAAGCGTAAGTACATGATGTTATCTATGTTAATTTCTGGCCCTAAACAACCAGGGAATGACATAGACGATACCTGACACCTCTAATCGAAGACTTAAAGAGTTTGTGGGAGAACGGTATGGAGGTTTATGATGGATATAGGAAAGAAAGTTTCAATTTGA
Organism: Lathyrus sativus; assembly: GCA_963859935.3. Taxonomy (NCBI): domain Eukaryota; kingdom Viridiplantae; phylum Streptophyta; class Magnoliopsida; order Fabales; family Fabaceae; genus Lathyrus; species Lathyrus sativus. Next base: position 676,769,918 of record OZ012740.1, read on the forward strand.
GGGCGATGGTGTTTGGCACAATTAATGATTTCCCAGCATACGGAAATCTATCGGGGTATAGCATTAAAGGTCAATGTGCGTGTCCTATCTGTGAAGAAAACACAGATTGGACGCGGTTGGAATTTGGTCAGAAGAATGTCTTTCTTGGTCATCGTAGATTCTTAAATTCTAGTCATCACTACCGTGGATGGAGAAAAGCATTCAATGGAGATTCAGAACAACGTAAAGCTCCACCTACATTGACCGGCGAACAAATTTTTGAAAAGGTGAAAGATGTGAGTACTAAGTTTGGGAAGCCTTTTGCTCATATGCTTGTCACGCGTGGGTGGAAGAAGAGGTCAATTTTGTTTGAGTTGCCGTATTGGAAGTCGTTGTATGTAAGACATTTTCTTGATGTTATGCATATTGAAAAAAATGTATTTGAAAGTGTTAATGGTACGTTACTCAATATACAAGGAAAGTCTAAGGATGGCCTTAAAGCAAGAAAGGACTTGGTAGCAATGGGAATAAGGAATGAATTAGGACCCTTGAAGAAAGGAAACCGCACATATCTATCACCTGCTGCTTATACTCTATCTAGAAAGGAGAAAAAGATACTGTGTAAGTTTCTGAGTGAAGTTAAAGTTCCAGAAGGATACTCTTCAGATATTAGAAGACTTGTTTCTATGAAAGACCTCAAGTTAAAAAGTTTAAAGACACATGACTGCCATGTTATAATGGAACACTTTCTACCAATAGGTATACGTTCTATTTTGCCAGAAAAAGTGAGAGGCGCAATAACTAAATTGTGTTTTTTCTTTAGGTCAATCTGTAGTAAGGTGATAGATCCTGCGATCTTACCAACATTGCAAAGAGAAATAGTTATTACTTTGTGCAAGCTTGAAATGTATTTTCCTCCATCATTTTTTGACATAATGGTACATCTAGTTGTTCATCTTGTGAAAGAGACACAACTGTGTGGACCTGCCTATATGAGATGGATGTACCCTGTTGAACGTTATATGAAAATATTGAAAGGGTATGTGAAAAACCGAAGTCGGCCAGAGGGATGTATTATTGAACGATACATTGTTGAAGAAGCTATTGAGTTTTGTACTGAATATTTGTCCAACGTTCAATCCATTGGCCTCCCAAAATATCATGTTGTTGAAAAAATAGATGGTAAACAGTTAATTGGAAATAAAGTTGTGACAGTTTCAAGGGATGAACGGGAGCAAGTGCATTTGTATGTTCTGCACAATGACATTGAGGTTGAGCCGTATGTTGAAATGCACAAGGACGTTCTCCGAGGTTTAAATCTGAATAGAAATGAAAATTGGATAGTACGTGAGCACAATCGAAGTTTTATAACATGGTTCAAGGAGCATATTGTTCAAAGTTTTATTCTGATCCCGCTTCAATAATAGAAAGGTTGAGATGTTTAGCATATGGTCCAAGTTTGCATGTGTTTTCTTATAGCGCATACACAATTAATGGATACACATTTTATACCAAGGAACAAGATGATAAAAGTACAATGCAAAATAGTGGTGTCGCCGTGCTTGCCGAAGCAATGCACATTTCCTCGTATTATGGGGTTATCGAGCGCATTTGGGTGTTTGATTATGAGAAGTTTCAGATTCCTATCTTTGGATGCAAGTGGGTTGAAAATAATAGTGGCATACAAATGGATAAATCAGGTTTTTTGAAAGTGGATCTTAATAAGGTGGGGTACAAAGATGAGCCTTTTATTCTAGCCACGCAAGCTAAACAAGTGTTCTATGTCACTGATCCGACAAGTACGAAGTGGTCTATAGTTCTTTTTTCCAACAAAGTAATCGATGATAACATTGGAGAAAAGGGGGATGTTTATGTTGAGAATGAATCTTATATTATAGATGATCCAGATGAGAATATTAGAGCGGACGAATCATATATTAGAAATGATCATAACGAGGGAATTTGAATCAATCCATCTGTCCGTGTTGTTAAGAGACAAGTAAGCCCCGTTACAACGAAAAAAAGAAAGAGATGTTAAAGGTACTTGTAACATATTTTTCTTATTTACACATGTCTTATTTATACCATGTTTTTGTTATTTCTTATTTATACCATGTTTTTCTTATTTACACATTTCTTATGTATATATTTGTTATTTACATATTTGCATGTCATTCATTTGATACTTTGGTTTTTCTGAATTACAGGTATATATATTATGGCCAGCAACGAGGAAACATCACATGATGGAAAACAAACAACAAAAGACGTGGAAGGCGATATTAAAAGAGGCATAACAATTATGAAAAAAATCATCCGTGCGAGAGATAAAGGAGTAAAGTATGATGTCCATTGGAATGAAAGAGATCAGTTAGTTGAGCCTAACGGTACGTTGCTAACAAGTCACATCGGAGCACTTGTACGTTCGCAAGTTCCGATTACTTGCGATAATTGGAGAACTGTTTCATTACAACCGGCTAAAGATAAGATTTGGACCGAGATTCAGGTATAATATTGGAATTATTTAATTATTGTTGACATTTACGTCTTTAAATTAAATATACTAACATGTTATATGTATGTGTGTTTGTTTGCAGAGATCTTTCAATATTGAAGATCGTAGGAGAAAATATTGTATTCAATTGGCCGGAAAACGCTTGAGGGGATTTAGAGTGTTTTTAACAAACAAGTTTCTAAAAGATTCTGAAGGAAACTTTGTTGACTCAGAGCGTCCGATGAAGTACGCGGATTTGATTTCCGAGGAGGAATGGGAGACGTTTGTTGCAAAGCGAAGATCAAAAGAATTTGAAGTAAGTACAACTTATCATGAACTATGTATAGTATATATACTTCTTCCATGTACAGGAGTTCTAATAAACTTGTTTTTTCAGGTTGTTAGTGGCGTAAATCGTCAACGGGCATCAAATCCCGCATATCCATACAGAAAGGGCCGGTTGGGATATGCACGATTGGAACAAAAAATAGTAAGTACATATAAATGCTTTAATATGATATATTTACAAAAAATAGTAAGTATATATAATAGGATACAATGCTTTATTATCCGTCTTAATGCGTAGTTGGAAGAGGAGAAGAGTGGTGCAACATCTCTTCCGGACCATGTTGTATGGAAGGCTGCCCGTGTGGGATGAGATGGAGTCGTTCAGGAAGAAGTTCAACAAGTCTTTGAACAATGTGTAAGTACAACGTTATCTTTGTCAGTAACTGATCAAAAGTGTGTAATATATTTATATATGTTTTTATCTATATTTCAGGAGACTCTGTCCAGACCATAACTCCCGCCGAGGACAATGATTGCAGGAGCTTACTGAGCCGGGTGCTGAATATTCCTGAGTATTCTGGGCGTGTGAGGGGTAAGGGATTTGGTGTCACTCCATCCAAACTGTATAAGCAACCAAAGAAAAAAAATCCAACCAATAAAGAAGTGATGGAGACTTTGGAGGAATTGAAAGCGCAAATCCGTGAATTACAGAAGGATAAGGAGAGATACATGGCGGAAAGACGCGCTCCAGAGGGTAGAGCTACTAGTGACAAAGATAGTACCGGTTGCCCGCAGAAGCTTCCAGAGGTAATTGTATATATTACATTGAAATTAATTTAGCACACTTTACTTAATTGACACATTAACTGATCATTATTTGTTTAGGGCATTTCACTTTGCCGGCTATATTTATCGTCACCTACTCATCGAATGGTTGGCAAGGGAAAGGTGCATAACTTTCTGGGAGACTTACTTCACCACAAACCGCTCCCTTCTGGATTTTTGAAAGTATCTATTGATATTGCATTAGAGGGGAGTGCGTTGTTGCCTATACCAGATGATATCTCAGGCGCAACAGTGGTGGGAGACGCAGTAGGATCGTATGTGGCATAGCCGGCAAATCTGATTTGCATAGATGATGAGGTAAGTTGAACCTTTTAATACTCAAATGTTTTATGATTCATACATGAAAGTTACTCTTACATCTACATTTTCTTATTTACATGATGATCTTAGACTCCTACAAAATCCAAATCAAAATATGATAGAATTATTGTGCGGGATACCGATTCAGCTGCATCAAAGAAACAGGTACTACTACAGTTACATGACTATCTTGTTATACAATATTAATTACTGAACTTATATATGACTTTTAGGTTCATGATCAGCAGTCGCAACAAGTCAGCAAGGGTAAGATGCCTGAAACTTCCAAGGTTCCCAGAAAAGCAATTGTTCCTCGATTTAGGATGTGCCTTGAAACATATGTCGGAACATCAGATGTGCCTGAGGGTGGCGTCCGTCAAATACATATGGAGGCAAGTATTTTCGGTTTTGAATATCCTGAAACAATTGCTAAGGAGGATTTTGATCAGGTTTTCAACCATTCTGAACTGGGCGTCGGTGTTATGCATTCATACATCAGGTACTTAGATCCATTTTAATTAAATAATTGAACATTTTAAAATTTGCTCGTTTAACTTAATATTCTAATGTTGATTATGTTTTTTTAGGTTCTTGTATGACAAGTTATTGGTCCCGAATGAATTGACTTCAGTATTCGCATTCTTATCTGCTAGCTGTGTCAACTCACGTATGATAGACCAGTCACCAGATACAGTCAAAGAGTACACAGTGCAGAGATTTATGCGCGCGACTACGGAGAAGTTGTTCTTGTTGCCATATAACACTGGCCATGAGTTAGATTTTATTCTAAATTCATTTATTATAATTGTTCGATTTTTCCCTTTCTATATATATAACATTTTCGTTTAAACTGTTGTCTTATTTTATAGTGGACATTGGTTGTTGATCGCAATTAATCCGACGAAAGAAATAGTGTATTATATAGATTCATTGGATGACGATACAACAAAATATGAAAATCTGAGGAACTTTGTTGATACGTAAGTGATGACATATATTGTTGTCTTTAATTATATATCTTTATTTATTATGTGACATTGTTCTAAATATGCGTTTATATTATGTTAGAGTTATACAAATATTCAGAGCACAAAGAGATGCAACGGTGCCAAAAAGTAAGGCTAACAACATCAACTAGATCAGAGTTGAGGTATATTCTCGCATGTTTCTACTTGATAAAATTATTTAAACTATATATCCGGATAAATGTTCGTTTGTTTTTTCCATTTACAGTGTCCTCGGCAACGCAATGGTATTGACTGTGGATATTTTGTATTGCGCTTTATGAGGGAAATTATTCTTTCTAGTCAACTTGAGATTCCAGTCCTGGTATGGATCAATTCATTATATAAGTTATATGATTCATTTTGATAATTATCCGATACTTCATCTGAGTAATTAGTTTTAAACTTAAATCTTATTCGATCTGTTATATTATGTAGTATTATGATGAATTCAAGTGCGCTACTTACACGAAAGCAAAATTGGAAGAAATTAAAGAGGAATGGTGTCAATTTATTCTTGGGTTGAGAATTGTATAGAGTTATCGGATTGGAAGACTTGTAATTATATGTGAATTGAATGTATTTGTGTTGTTGTAATTCTGAGGATCGAATTTTGTTGTAACATATTTAAACAGGTTTATGTGTATATTAAAATGTTTATGAACAAAGTCATGAGTTACAATGTATCCAAAGTTTTGAATTATACATATAAGGCCAAAGTTTGAATTGTATATTTAAGGCCAAAGTTTGAATTTTATTTATAAAGCCAAAGTGTTGAAATAAAGGCCTGAATTATAAGCAGGTTTGTGTAATATAAGCAGGTTGTTGGTAAAATATACAAAACAGGGTGAATATTTTAAAAAAAAAAATTTAAAAACTGGGACATTAGACAACGCTTTTACATAAAAGCGCTGCTAAAGGTCACAAATATTACGCTACAAAAGCGCTGCTATTGGTTTGGAAGGGGGGTCTAAGGCAGGGCTTGTAAAAAGCGCTGCTAAAGGGTGGGCTATGGCAGCGCTTTTGCAAAAGCGCTGCTAAAGGGGAGGGTCTAAGACAGCGCTTTTTGAAAGCGCTGCTAAAGGGGGGGATGGTTGGGGAATTATGCAGCGCTTACAAAAGCGCTGCTAAAGGTGCTGCTGAAGGGAGCTTTTAGCAGCGCTTTTTCATTGGAAAAAAGCGCTGCCTTTACCTTTAGCAGCGCCACTTTTGGCAGCGCTTTAAAGCGCTGCTAAAGGCCAAAAAAAGCACTGCTAAAGGTCTTTTTTGGCATAGTGATTATCTCCAGTTCACATCCTTAGCCAATAGAGTTTATGGTTTAAGTAATGACGCTCTAATTGATTGCTTCATAAATGGCCTCAATGCTGAGATCCGTCAGGATCTGTTAATCCATACACCCACCTCCATATTAAAAGTAGTATCCCTAGCCAAAGTTTATGAGGAAAAACACACTCAAACAACCAACCCACAAAAAACCAACCCAAACACATACTACAAACCATCCTTCAATCTACCTAAACTAGAAAATAACCCAAAAAAACGCAACTCTCATCCTCAACACACCCCCCACGAGACCTATGAGTCAATTCCAGAAGAATCCCAATATCAAACGCATATCCCCTGCAGAGATGCAACTTAGAAGATACAAAGGCCTTTGTTATTATTGTGATGACAAATTCTCTTTCACTCATAAATGCCCCAACAGACAATTGATGTTGCTCCATTATGATGATTTTGAGGAAAAACATCTCACTGTTGTGGATGAGACACCAACTAATGTAAACACAGACAACTGTCACCAACAACAACCTTAACACCATTTATCCATGAATGCCATGAAAGGGGATTCTAACATGGGTGTGCTTAGATTCTCTAGTTTAATTGGAAACATCAAGGTGCAAGTGCTAATTTATGGAGGCAGTTCAGACAACTTCTTGCAACCTCTGATAGCTAAAATTTTGAAGATACCTATTGAACCAGGCCCAATATTCAGAGTGCTAGTAGGAAATGGTGACATAATGACAGTTGAAAGGGTCATTCAAGAATTACCATTGAAAATACAGGGCAATGAGTTGAAAGTACCAGTATTTTTACTACCTGTAGCTGGGGCAGATGTGATATTGGGAGCACCTTGGCTAGCTACATTAGGACCACATGTAGCTGATTATGCTTCACTTACATTGAATTTTTTTTCAATAGTAAGTTTGTGACATTAGAAGGTGAAAGATCTCCCAACCCTGCAGTAGCACAACTACACCATTTCAAGAGACTCCATAGTACAGATGCTATAGCTTAATGTTTTACCATCCAATGGCAAAAAAATTATACTGTTGAAGATGTTTGGAAAGAGTTACCTACTAATATTGAACCTGTGATGGCCATTCTACTTCACACTTACAAAAGTCTGTTTCAACAACCAACGATATTACCACCTCACAGAGCACACAATCACCATATCCCATTGATGGAGGGCTCTGATCCTGTCAAGGTTAAACCTTACAGGTATCCACACAGCCAGAAGGCTCAAATTGAACACATGGTACATGAAATGCTACTACAAGGTATTATATAGTCAAGCACAAGTCCATTTTCTTCACCAATTATCTTGGTGAAAAAGAAAGATGGTACATGGAGGTTCTGCACTGACTTTAGGGCTTTAAATGCTATAACTATCAAGGATTCATTTCTAATTCCCACAGTTGATGAATTATTAGATGAGCTCTTTGGAGCTAGATATTTTTCGAAGTTGGATCTCAGGTATGGCTATCACCAAATATTGCTGCAACCAGAAGATAGACACAAAACAACTTTCAGGACACATCAAGGCCACTATGAATGGTTGGTAATGCCATTTGGGTTAACCAATGCACCAACAACATTCCAGAGTCTCATGAATCAAAATTTTCAGCATGCTTTGAGAAAATATGTGCTAGTATTTTTTGATGACATACTAGTATATAGCCATACCTGGCAGGAGCATTTGAATCATTTGGATATACTACAAGTCAATACAATGTTTTTCAAACTGTCTAAGTGTTCCTTTAGAGTTTCAGAGATCCAATACCTTGGACATGTGGTAACAGGACATGGTGTTTCCATGGACAAGGATAAAGTACAAGCTGTCCAAGAGTGGCCCTTACCTAAAAATGTGAAGAAATTAAGAGGGTTCCTAGGTCTCACGGGCTTCTATAGGAGATTTATAAAATCGTATGCTAAGATTGCTGCCCCATTGACTGATTTACTAAAAAAAGAAAGTTATGTGTGGAATGAACAAGCTGAGATAGCTTTTAATCAGCTGAAAAATGTCATGATTTCTGCTCCTGTGTTAGCCTTGCCTAATTTTCAAAAACCCTTTATTTTAGAAACAGATGCTTCGGGTGTAGGGGTGAGTGCAGTGTTGCATCAAGATGGATGCCCCATTTCTTATTTTTCAAAGAAAATAGTCCCTAGAAATCAAAAGAAATCGGCTTACTTTAGGGAAATGTTAGTTATATCTAAAGCAATAGTTAAGTTCAGACACTATTTGTTGGGGCATAGATTCATCATTCGTACCGATCAAAAGAGCTTAAGGAGTTTAATGGATCAGTCTTTACAGACACCAGAACAACAAAAATGGTTACATAAATTTTTGGGTTATGACTTTTGTAACAGCCCAATTTTCAATAATTGATTAATTGTACTAATTAATTGGTTTATGTGATTTATTTGATTTAAATAAATTCTTGGATTTAACTGACTTATTCTATTTGGTAGAATAATATGGGTTTACTAGATATTCTCTAATTGATGATGAGATGGGATATTTTATGAGAAAATGAATTGGTAAATATTTGGAGAGAAGAATTATGATGGAAGGAAAAATGATAGAAAGAGATATAAAAGAAAAGTAGAGAGAAAGGAAAGGGAAGGGAAAATATAAGAGAAAGATGAAGAAGAGAAAAGAGGAGAAAAAGGGGAAAAGCTTGGAATCATCAAGAACGACTTCTAGCTTCCGATTAATCAAGGTAAGGGTGTGAAATCTTATTATTCTATCAATGTGTATGATCATGTATGTGTTTGTTGAATTGGTTTGAATTGTTGGAGAGTTTTGCTCATTTTCCATTTTAGGACAGAAATGAGTGTAATCGATAGAAACCGATGTTTTCGCGGATGAAACTCGAAATAAATTGCGTAATTTAGTCAGGCAATGTTTAGCCGTGATTATTGGATTTCGTTTGATTGAATTTGGTTGAATTTGTGAGTTTTGACATTTTTGGACAATTGGAGGTTAAGATTTTGGATGAAAATCAGAAGTCGTAGAATTTGCGTTTTATGATCCTAAATTATTACTATATGATTGGTAATGATGAGTAGGTATTTAATCGAGAGAAAATAATTAAATCGGTCGGGTTTTGGGGGGTTTTAGGCACAAACCCGTAGCTTGTTTTTCCAAGTTTTCAGGTGTTAATCGATTAACACTATGGGTTAACCGATTAACAGTATAAAAATGGCCTAAAAACTGAGTTTTTGGAGGCGTTAACCGGTTAACCATATCCGTTAACCCGTTAACACTGTAAGTGTGAGAAAATATTATTTTTTCGAAACTTTGAAAATTCATAACTTCTTCACCGTTTATTGGATTTTGTCGTTTTATTTCAAACTAAAGCTAATAATATGTTCTATAACTTGGTGAAAAGAAATATTATTTTTAGCCGAATTTTAGCCGATTTTATCGATTAGTCGAGATTAATTATATTAAGTAGTGAGGATTAAATAATTAGAGCGTTCGATTGTCGTTTGGCATGATGATGTGAATGCATAATGATTTTCTATGTGATT
>OZ012740.1:677982146-678410706 GCA_963859935.3 Lathyrus sativus
AGCTTAAGAAAGACTCATCGGACCCAAGTGATTGGGAGAATGAGTCGAAGATCCGACTATCTCTCTTTTTCAACCTTAATGGTGAAAATGATTTTGATATAGTTAGAGTAAGTTATGAATGAGTATCACTTGAGGCTTAAGAAAGGCTCCTCGAGCCCAAGTAATCGGGAGAATGAGTCAAAAACCTGACTCTTTCTCTTTTTCATCTAAGTATTGAGAAAATAGGTTTGATTTTGCTTATTGTAAAAATAGTTTGATGTAGAATCGGATTATAAAGTTTATTTAGAGAAGACAATTGTTCGAACTTAAGAAAGGCTCCTCGGGCCTAAACAATTGAAGAGAAGAATCGAAGACTCCATTCCAACTCCTTTTTCATCTTCATTTGAAATATGGTCTGAGTATAATTAAGTTCATTAAGTAAATTTTGATAAAATGCTCGATGTTGATCGAGGTTTGAATTTGCTTACGAATTAATTATGGTTTGAACTAGTGGAAGGAAGGTCTTATTGGTATAGGGTAAGGTCGATGGCGAGGCAAAAGCGTTCGACTTACAAAATAGGTAGTGGAACTTGATATGTGGATCAAGTATGCTTGAGAATGAATTGGTGATTAATTTGAATTTGTTTTGAAAACACTTGACGTTGGATCAAGTTTATTTGTTCTTTTGAAGTTTATTTGACTCCAAGGCAGATGAAGGTATCTTTCTTGGATACTCTCAGTCAAGTAAAACTTATAGAATATACAATAAGAGATTACTTACAGTTGAAGAGCCTGTTCATGTCACATTTGATGAGTCTTATCCGAAAAGTGTCGGAAAAGATAGTTCATTTAATGGTGCAGGTGTATCTTCTGAAGACATACTCAAGGATGTTGAGACATGAATTGATCAACCTGACCCAGTCAAAGTTGAGGAGGAAAAAGATCACCGCCATGAGGGGATTGAGGAAGTTCATCCGTCCAACACCGATGGTCTTCCTCCAGCATAGAAGTCTTCTAAAGACCATCCCATCGATAACATTCTCAGTGATATCTCAAAGGGAGTGACAACTCTATCAAAGCTAAATGATTTATGTTATCACTTCGCTTTCGTTTCTCAAGTAGAACCTAAAAACTCAAAAGAGGCATTACTCGATGAACATTGGTTCCTATCAATGCAAGAGGAACTTAATCAACTTAAAAGAAATGAGGTTTAGGACCTGGTCCCTCATCCGCGAGACCATTGAGTAATTAGCACCCGATGGGTGTTTAGGAATAAACTAGACAAAAATGGAGTAATAACTCGCAATAAGGCGCGTTTCGTCGCGTAGGGGTATAACCAAGATGAAGGAATCGACTATGAGGAAACTTATGCGCCGGTTTCCCGGCTCAAGCCTATACGCCTTCTGCTTGCCTTCGCTTGTGCGAAAGATTTCAAATTATTTCAAATGGATGTAAAAAGTGCATTACTCAATGGATATATATATGAAGAGGTTTATGTTGCCCAACCTCCTGGGTTTGAATCCCATGGGTATCCTAATCATGTATACAAATTAAAACGTGCTTTGTATGGACTCAAACAAGCCCCTAGGGCTTGGTATGACCGTCTCAGTAAATTTATTCTTGATCAAGGTTACTCAAGAGGAAAGGTGGACACAACCCTTTTCATTAAACGTCAAGGAAAACACTTAATCTTAGTATAAATATATGTTGATGATATTATTTTTGGATAAACTAACATGAATCTGGTAAGGGAGTTTTCTAGATTAATGTAGGAAGAATTTGAGATGAGCATGATCAGGGAGCTCAACTATTTCCTCGGATTGCAAATCAAACAACTGAAAGAGGGTACATTTGCGAGCCAGACAAAATATTGCCTTGAGCTTTTCAAGCATTTTGACATGGCAAACTCCAAGGCTATTGACACTTCAATGCCTACGTGTGTGAATCTCAACCGAGACGAAAATGATAAGGATGTAGAGGTGAAGAAGTATCGAGGTATGATTGGATCTCTTACTCTATCTTACTGCTTCTAGACCCGACATTATGTTTAGTGTTTGCATGTGTGCGAGGTATCAATCATGTCCCAAAGAATATCACTTAAAAGCAGTAAAATGCATACTTAGATACCTCTCTGGTACTCCAAAGTATGGGCTTTGGCATTCTAAGGGTAATGATTGCTCCTTGGTTGGCTTTTTTGATTCCGACTTTGCTGGTTGCAAATCGGATAGGAAAAGCACGAGTGACACGTGTCATCTGTTTTCAAATTCTTTGGTGAGTTGGCATAGCAAAAAGCAGGTTTTCGTTGCTTTGTCAATAACCGAAGCGGAATACGTTGCGGCCGGTAGTTGTTGTGCTCAAGTCTTATGGCTTAAGCAACAATTGCTCGACTTTAACCCAAAACTTGATCATGTTTCGATCTTTTATGATAACACTAGTGCCATTAACCTAACCAAGAACCCCGTTCTACATTCACGCACTAAGCATATCGAAATACGTCATCACTTCCTTAAGGATCATGTGGAGAAGGGTGATGTGGTACTTAAGCACGTTGATACTAAAAATCAACCTGCAGATATTTTTACAAAACCACTCGCTACAGGGCCTTTCTTTCACATCCGTAGGGAACTCGGTGTTCTCGACATCTCGGGTCGTGTTTAGGAAGTCACTATCGCATGCTTTATATATATATGTGCTTTGTTCATATTTTATCTAACAAATGAAGAACTATAGAGCCATATGTGAGGGCATTGACTATCAATTGGAGCTAAGGTACTATCTTTCCTTATTTGCAAACTCTCGCACTCACTTCGTTTGTGTAAAGTAATGTATCAAGTTGTGTGTTATTATTGATGTTTATTCCATGATTAAGCGTATTTCATCCCTTTGCATGTTTGAAATATGGATAGGTTGTTTATTTATGTATCTTTGGATGCTTGTAGAACAAAATTAATTATCTTTTCTATTTTTAACTGTATGAGTCGACCTACATAGGATTCCGGTCGACTCACAAAACTACAATTTTTTTTTGTAAAGCGGGTCTACTCAGATCGACTCTATGGTCGACGCAAACCCTAAGAATTTCTCATTATATGTTTTAACACAGTATGCATCGATGCATGACCTGCTTCGGTCGATGCGTCGTGCGATGTTGCTGATAATTTGTTGATGAACTATTCAAATTCTTTCATGTTTTAATGCATTTAATCTCATGTTGTGTATTCAAACCACATCATCATTAGCATTTGCATTGTTTATTGCACCTATTCAAGGCTATCTCTCTACCTCTCATCTTTCCAAAACTCTCTTCAAAACCTAATTTCTCCATAAAAAGGGTAAATCTACTTTCTCCTTTTATCTCCAAGAGTAAAATTTTGCATCTACAAATTCTTCATCTCCACATAGAAAATCAAAATGTCTACAAGAAAAAATACCGGAAAGAGAAGCACTAGAGCTCCTCTACTCAAGTTGGTCTGTCAAGAGCAACTTTACCGATAACTGTTGTCTCTTTGTTACCTCCTGAATATTCATATATTTATGAGAAGAACTTTAGCAAACGATCTATAGTCAAACAACATGTTTACTATATAAAGGTTGTTGAGAGAATGCATATTCCAGAGGTAATTAATCTTTTGGTTTCGCAAGATTTTAACAATTTTTTGGAGTGTGACATAAAATACAATGAAGACTTAATCAGAGTCTTCTACGCAGGAATTCAGGGTAAATTTCAAGGATTTGAGTTTACTACAAAGCCGGGAAATACCAAGGTTTGTGTAAATGACTTGGTATGGAAAAACTTGTTTGATATGTCACATGTGTCTGCTGAGCCAATCATTAAGGCCATTGATGCTCATACTGTGGCAGGTTACGACTTCAAAAAAGCCTTAAACTCCATGCTGAAGAAACCCTATGGTGACGACGTCGTAGCAAGCGGACTCTTTCCGAAAACAGTCACGACTGGCAAACTGAAACCGGTTGATAGAATCATGCAATGGATTATGTCGCACATTCTGCGTCCAAAGAAAGGCGGCTACTCACGAGTGGATCAAGCCGAGGTACACTTGGTTTACATACTTAAGAAAAAGATCAAGATCAGTTGACCTCATTACATTTCCATTCGAATCTATTCACTAAAGGATTCCGGTAGAGGAACAACTCTGTCATATGGGTCCTTTATACAATCGATTCTCAATAATGCAAACATCATTGTTCAAGGTATTCCCTACACATACTTGACTTCTGATCAAGAGTTCTGTCAAAATACTCTTACTATAATAGGCTATATTTAAGATCCAAGAGAAAGTCGTTAACGATTCATTATTAAGGCTACTAGCTCTCGGTTGGAAGAATCTGATGAGAGTGATGAACACATAGAAGAACCAAAAGAAGAAGAAGTAGGTGCACATCCCATAGAGACTGATGATCATATGACAGTGAGTGGCTAAACCAATCACCCTACTTGATGCATGATGATGACCAAGGGTGGGGTGCCTGGCAACACACTGGCTGGACAGTGTTATGTGCCAATTGCATGCCACAAACGTCAAATTGGGATCATCAAGACACCCCAGATTGGAGTTATGTGCCTCAATCTCCTCCACGTCCCCAACATAACACCGATGAACTCCTCGATATGATGAGGAGCATGCAACTTAAACAATGTACCTTCATGACTGGCCATGATGAGTGGTTCTCGCAATTGCAGAACCAATTTCAAGCTCACACGGAAAACTTTAATTCCTTTACATCAGTTGTGATGGGTAGGATAAATGGGATAGTTTAAACTGCATCAAGTCAACATCGGACTCTCAACAACAGCTTCAACACTCTCAATCAAGCATTTTTGGAATATACGGAATGGGTTGATGTGCAACTTCCTCTACTTCCAGAATATCCCTTTCGAGGACAAGGACATCACATTAGGGGGAGGAGACCCTAAGGATGTCTTGAATATTTCACTATGCATCTTATTTCATCATGTTTTCATTAACATCTATTGTAGAATTCTTCATGTACTTAATTGTTTTATGAAGACATGCTTATTGTTGGTTATGAAATAGTGATTATTGTTGTTCTTTTGAGTGTCATTCTATTTATCCATTTATATGCTTTCATTAACTGCATTATATGTGAATGTGTGTTGATGTTTAACCTGTTGCAAATGGCTCGAATTTGCTTATCTCTTTCATAATATGCAATACATTAACATCTATCTTCTTTCTTTTTGATGTTGTCAAAGGGGGATAAGAATATCAAGCAGAAATATCATTTGTAAGACTTATTGATCATGCAGACTGTGTGCAAACAAAGGCATCGAGTAAGGAGGAGGATGATACAATGCATCGTACACCAAGGTTCTACCATTTTGCCATCATAAAAAATGGGGAGTATATGAGGGCAAAGTTCCTCATAGTTAGCTATACTTGTTTTAATGATGTCAAAACTTAGATAGGTAGAAAAATGTACTTTGGACGGTATCATTGTGTCACATATGCATGCCTTATTCCTCTTGAGTCAAAGATTGGTCAAAAACATTGTTTGATACATGTAGAAATTGTTCAATATATGCACCATATAGGTTTGGTCATGTTTGTCTAGCTTACTATATGGTGGAGTATCTCAAAAATAGCATAATACATGAATATATGCATTTTTGCATATTTTGTATCTTTGAGTCAACTCAAACTTTGTTCCGGTCGACTCATACAAAAAGTATTTTGCATGGTCTACTCTCAGGAGTGCTCACGTCGACCCTCCGGTCGACTCATACTGTGTCCATTTTTATCTGTCTAATTTTGTATGCTTTGTGTCAATGCATAACCTGTTCCGGTTGATGCAAGGTGCTGTTTTCTACATAATCTGAAATTCGGGTGAGCTCGGGTCGACCCTTCCCTATGTATAGGTCGACCGTTTGCGCGTTTTTGGTCAAATTTCTGTTATGAGAAACTGTCTAGGTGTTTCTTATGTTGGTTAATTGTTTTTGACTTGTATATATATTGAGTTAGCTTACTCTTCGACAAAAAACAACAACAAGAAAATGGAAAATAGACACTGATTTTATTCTCATCATCTTCATCCTCTTTCTTGCATTTTCTCAACAACTACACATAATCATTTTTGTTGTGCATTCTGCAATTTAGAGGTGATAACGTCCAAACATAGGATTGGTGTAATCGGGTTTGGATTGAGATATCAGTGGGTTTTTCTTGAATAAAACCGTTAGGGTTTTGTCCTCCAAGAATCTTGGATTTTGGTTTTTTTTTTGCATGAATCGGTCCATCACAGATTTAGCCGAGCGAAGGTAATCGAAGAACGGGTGGTTCTGTCGGTTTAGTAGCGGTAACCAGAGGATTGTGAGAGGAAAATTTGGGTTCGAAGCGTTGGTGATTGAAATCAGCCGGGCAAGATTTGAAGACCGTGGGGTTGTTCAAAGGGTGTGCCATAATCGAAGGTTTATTCATCGTATTTAAAGGACTTGATTTAGCTAGAATGAAGGGAAGAGAAGGAATATGCTCTTCATTAACATTTGGGTTTGATCGTTTGAATTATATTGCTTCTCTTATAAACATTTACCAACAGGTTATATATATACAGGTCTCAATTCTATTTTTAGAATTGAGGACAGACGTACCCCGAGCGAGGACGACGGGGGAACTGCCTCAACAAATTGGTGTTCTCTCTTTATTTTTTAATTGCTTAATTTCTGACTTTGTGTGCAAACAATTTAGTTGATCAAAATTATGATGTGTGTAGTGCTGAACCATTTTTAGAAGCTTATTACAATCCTTGATTGTAATTGAATACTTAAGCACTTCACTCACATATTAGAATTCACTTGTGGTACCTTGTACACCAAGTGTTTGACTAATTGTGTGAAAAACAAAAGCTTGTGCTATCTTTTCAATTGGGTTATATTTTTTCACGCATTGGAAATAGTCCAACCTCATAGTGAATAAATTCTGGTTGATGTGTGTTCAAATTAGTGATTCTTAATCTCGTTTTTATCGGATTCCATAGGCTTTGCGTATATCCGATCTTTTCGGTAAAGGTTCGTTTTAGACGAATATAGTTCCTCGGCCGCTTCCGCCTAAAAACTTTTAAAACCAAATATTGGTAGCGCCGAATCTGTTTTTAACAAGTGATCTATTCAACCCCCCTTCTAGATCTGCGCCATCGTCTAACACTTCAATGATGCCAAAGCAGTATCTCAAGCGATAAATTTTCCTGGGGAAATAATTAAGCAAGAGTCCTGTCGGAGGAAATGTGCTATCCAAATTCTGCTGGGGAAAAGCTTTTCGAGAAAATTTTAAGATAACCTCTGCTTGGGGAGCAACAAGAGCAACAATTGCTGGGAATCATCACTATCAACTGTATGGTTTAAGAATGACTTCTGGAGAATAGAATTCCCTGAACACGTGCGGGGTACCAACTCTCTTCAGAGAAATACTGCCGACTTTGAAGGAGGACTGACCAAGATGCTTGCAAATCGATCCTGGATCCTGTTATGATATGCCGCTGGGGACAATAATGCTATGCGTTATGATGCACATATATGCATCAAAGATGCAACTGCTAGGAAATCTAATGCACGTAGGAATGCAAATGATGTGCTAAGGCTTGATATGGTTATGATATTATCTTGTATGCCATGCTTATGACAATGCAAAAGATCAGGTACGCTAGGGATAAATTTCCTGTTGAGGTATCACCCGGGGCTGAATTTGATGGGGGTCAAATGGAATTGGATCTTGGTTGTTGTATTTGCCAAATGAGATTGGACTTTTAGGTTTTATGAGGATGCCAACGAGGGTGGGCTTTTAGTGGTTGCCAATGAAAATAGGAATTACAGGGTAAATTTGAAGGTGCCAACTGAAGTGGACCTTTTGTAGTTGCCAATAAAAGATTGGACTTTTAGGTTTTATGGGGATAGTGAAAGGGTCTGACTACTTGACATCCCAAATCTGGGGACCCAATCAGTGACTAGAGGAACTGATTGCCCCTAGTAATCTTTGGACTAAATGTTGGGGAACCATATTAAGCAGATCCTTGAAAGGAATATATTGTTTATAATGAAGAGCCGGACGACTAACAACTGATTTGATGCTTTCGCGTGGTGAAATTTCTCTGGAGACCATCTATTTTCCTCCAAGATCTCCAAACACCAAAACAAATTTTATTGCTTGTCAGATGTTATTATTTTCTAACTGAAGTTTCAAAATACAAATTATCAAAAATGAAATTAATTTGCAAACAATCAAATAAAGTAAAAAGTAAACACAATTTAGTGAAAAATCTCTCTTTATATTGATTTGACCCTTAAATGGGTAAGTACATACAAGGATGCAATTCCTTAATGAGGTAATTGTGGTGCAAGAAAAACATAATGACAATACAAATTATTGAGGTTCCATTGAGTTTCAATACTGCTATAGTCCATATGACTTATAAGACCTCAACACCTTGCTTCGTGGGAAGACGGCTGGATTAATTCCTCTCTTCGATGACGTATTAGGGTCAAGTGAACGTGCAGACTAGATACTTTGCCTTGGAATTTGTCCCTAACTTTTGCCTAGATCTCCCTTTCGGGTGACGCCTCTTTTTTGCCTGAGCTGCCCTTTTAGGTTTTCAACTCAGCAGGCCTATTTTTATTTTTATCCCTAACTTTTTCCTGGACTGCCCTTTTGGGTTTTCAGTCCAACGGGATAACCATTTTTGCCTAAGTCGCCCCTTCAGATTTTTGACTTAGCGACTTTATTATTCTAATTTTTTAGGCGAAGTACCGTTTGATAGAATCTGCATTTACCGGGTAGGGTAATTCATCACCATCCATAGTTGCGAGTTTCAAATCACCACCAGAGAATACCTCTATTACAACATATGGGCCTTTGTAATTTGGAGTCCACTTGCCCCTAGATTCATTGTACATAGTCATGATCCTCTTGAGCACCAAATCACCTTCCCAGAATATCCTAAGATGCACCTTTTTGTTGAAAGCTCTCTTCACGCGTCTCTGATAAAGCTGACCATGACATATAGCTGCCAAGCATTTTTCCTCAATAAGATTGAGCTTCTCAAACCTTGTTTTTATCCACTCTGCTTCATCAAGCTGAGCTTCCATTAAAACTCTCAATGATGGAATTTCAACCTCTATCGGAAGAACCGCTTCCATACCATAAACCAATGAGTAGGGAGTTGCCCCATTTGAATTTCGCACTGAGGTACGATAGCCGTGCAACGCAAAAGGTAGCATTTCATGCCAATCCTTATATGTGACCACCATTTTTTGGATGATTTTCTTGATGTTCTTATTGGCTGCCTTGACGAATCCATTCATCTTGGGTCTGTATTGTGTTGAGTTGTGGTGTTCAATCTTAGTGGCGACAGCTTGGAAAACTTCAGTTAGATTTTCAAGAACATTAGGTCTTACGGTCGAGATGACCGCTTTGGAGGGAGTCCTTTTTGTGGGAACCTTTTTCTTCTTGACCAATGGGGTAGTAGGGCGAGAGTTTGACGTCTCAGAGGGAAAGACCTGGATTGGGTACTTTCATTCGACGCGCTACCTTCAGGAGCCGACGCTTTTTCAGTAACCTAACAAACAACAACGTGAGTTTGGCAAGAGGAGGAAAATACAAATAGACACCAAAGAACACGTGATACTTGAGGATTTGGGATTTTTTTTGTTTCTTTGTTAGCCTAGTCGAGGTCGACGCAACGTGCGGTTCCCTTTTCTGACCCTGAGGAAGAAAGCACAAAAAATAAGACATTGACAATCAATGAAAGACAAACAAGAAAGTGGGGAAAGTACATTCTTTGAGGTATCCTCGGAGACAACAACTCCTGGGGGATTCTTGACAACTACAGCGACTGACGGGGTAAGGACTTTACCGCGAGAGCAGTGAAGACGCTGACCATGTTCTCCAAGAAAAGGTCACGGTTGAAACATTGGGCTTGGTATTTCAACCACTAGACGTTAAAGCCTTTGGTGGTGAAGAAAGATGGTTGAAAAGAGAAAAATGACAACTCAAGATGCTGAGTCGACCTAGAAAATTTGAGGCAGCTCTTGTGGCCTGCCAGGTTTAGCCATCGACCAGGCCAAACAACGTCAGAAGAGTGTAGTACCAAAACTTTGGCAGCATTTGGCTTAAGTCAAACTGTCGGGCCACCAATTTGGGTTGGTAGTTCATGAACCCATAACCATTATTTCTCGTCTCGATTCAAAACGACAACATGGTAGGAGTTAGAAACATATTGAATTCGACATTGCTGTTGTCTTTGGAGAAGCGCCAGGAAAAGGATTTCTGAACCATGATGGACCAAACCGTCGATGCACAAAAGGAGCCATGCCAGGAACAAAGGTGTTTTCCTCAGCAAACATGGTGAGGTATTTCATAAAAATAGTTTTGTTGGGGGTCTCCTGCGTGGTCATCAAGGCGAGTCGAACACCTCCTACGGGACGGTCGTCATTTAAACGTTGCATTTGTAAGATCTTAAGTGCATGACTTCGGATTTTTGTAAACTTACAAGGAATTTCCTTGAAGTTAATTGGACATCATTGGAGCCGTTCCCGACCAAAGGTCACTTCTCATTCCCCCCACCAGATGAAAACCCGGTCAGGGGTAGACGTGTGACTAACCCGCCGCAGCTTCTAGAGTGGCTATTTTCCAGAGTAGGGTGGACTATTATTTCATGCGGGAAATTCTTTAATTTTTAGAGAGTCTGATTCCCCTTTGTTCAAGTCCGAGGTTGTGTCTCCTTAGCTAGGGCGCCGAAGTTAGTAAATCACGAATACGAGTTATACTGGACCTTTACGAAGGTCATGCTTTCTTTTGAGGCTCAAGCTTTCTAGTAGATTTTGTCGCAACTGCGGAAAACACCCGGCGGAAAACAGAAGAGTCGCCACTATTTGTTATTTATCCCAAAGAGAGGGAAAGGAATCTATCGGAAAAACCTGACGAAAAAGGGAAAGACATGGTCATCACAACCAAGTCCTAGATTCGGGAGTCGGTTACGCAAGGGGAAGGTATGAGCACCCCTCACCTCCGTCGTACTCGACGGGATCCACGCTTGTTGTCTATCTAAAAAGGGTGTGTTAAAACTATCTACGCTAAAGGTCTGGGACAAAAGAAAAAGAAAGGACTCGTCAGAGCGTCGCCACTCTGTGCCTACATATTCCCTCGTGCAATGGGAAAGTCAGAGTCAACTTAGTTCGGCTAACTACGGGTGAATGGGGGAAGGTTGCTCGCCAAGACATCGCGTCTTGTGCCTACGTACTTTCATCTGGTATGAAAGATCAGAGCAAACGTAGTTCAGGCTAAAGAGAACACAGGTTTGTTCAAGTGTTTTATCCGGGTAAGGTTAACAAACAGTTCTAGCAGTTGGTGTATGCAGCTCTACCATTGGAGACTTAAGCGTTACCGTTTGCGGTAGAACTAAAAGTTAACAATACTCTTTTATCTGAAAAGATTTTCCATTATTAAGATCCCGAAGGATGAAATATATTTGAAGTGTTTTTGTGTTTTTAGAGAAGAATAGTGTCTTGAATTTGATTTGTAACTCATGTTGCACCAGAGACTATGACTTAGGAGCGAATGCGTCGCATATCACCCTAAGTGTGTATACTAAACACTCTAGGCAATTGAGAGGAATCCACCCAATCACCATTTCCCAAGTCTCTTAAGTCTCGTAGCGTACAACATTCATTAGCCTTTATTATGTGTTTTATGAGTGTTTGAAGATGAGAAGAGAAAGGACGCACTAAAGGGAGACTAACTCAATCCTAAAAGTTGTCATGCAAAGTGGACTTAGAGTTGGGATACAAAAGGGGACTACCTAATGTTATCATACATGTTTTAGAACCTAATGTCTATCATAACCTCTCTTTAAGAAGAAAGATTAGAGATCCTAAGGGAAAGAAGACAAAAGAAGAGAAGAAGAAAGGAACATGAAAATGCAAGAATGCAAACATAGGATGCACACATAGGATGAAAGTGAGGGAGGAAATATATGTGGGGTAGTATCCTCCACAAGCTCATCTCAACCTCAATCATTCATATGAGAATGAAAAAGAAGAAGAGAGAAAGAAATGCACAGGGTGAAATCAAACAACAAGAAGAAACTACACAAAAATGCACCAAAAGTGGGATGAAATGACCTAAGCCAAACAACATCAACCACAAGTGCCAAAAGCCAAATTAAATGAAAGGAAAGCTTAAAACAAAGGTGAGGATGGGAGGCTATATGAGGACAGCAAGGAACTCATAACATGCACTCAACCATAAGCATCACAAACAAAGTGCAAAAGAAAGCACAAAGATGTCCTCAATGATTCATCATTTTAGGTATGCTTCAAGTACCTCCTAAGGAGGGACTAAGCCAACTTAAATGAGACTCCAAGGTCATGGGACAGAAGAGGGGCTGAGAGAAAAGTTCTCAAAAGAAAAAGGAAACAAACTAAAAGCAAATGCAAGCACTAACACAAAGGAATGCAAACATGCCACATATGGAAACCCTAATTGAGAACTCAAAAAGAAACACAAACTTGAACAAGCAAAACACAATGTCATGACCTAAAATTGAGCAACCAGCAACCTTAACATGTTGGCAACATGAATCAAAAGGAATTGGAGGCTCAAAGGATCCATCAAAGTCATATCCAAGACAAACTAGGTCAATGTGTATGTATGAACCTCCCTTTGGGGTAACTTGACTTGCAAGTTACCTCAAAATTAGGAAAATGATTCAAAAAGGGCCAAATAAAATGTCATAATCTCATAAACATTTTGGCAAATAGAGGCCAAGAAATCATAACCAAAGTCATCTCAAATCATCATCAAAGAAGTTGATTCACATGGATGCACCAAGTTGAGAGAGGGTTATCGAGGGTCAACAAAAGTAAGGTCAAAGTCAAACCAAAAGTCAATGAAACAGGGGGAAAATGGTCCTAAAAAATCAATCAACTCATCATGGATATGAGAATTAATTTTCAGTCATTGGATCAAAAGGAAAATGCAAAAATAAATCAAGAACAAAACAATGTCAAGAATTAATTCAAATAAAACACCTCCAATTGATAATTCCATTTTTAAATGAAAAATAATCCAAAAAATAAAATAAAAATTTCCTAAAAATAAAAGACATCCTAAAATGCCTTAAACATATTTTTGTAGAAATATATCAAGCTTGAAAGTATTTTATTTGGAATTAAATCAAAATAGTTGCAAAATAAAAAAAGAAAAGAAATTAAAATAAAATAAATAAAGTAGTGGTGTGAAAAGCAATCCAAACACGTGTAAATCAGTGGGCCTTAGAAAAGGGGTGTGCCAATAGCTATCAAGGCCCAAATCCACAAGGAAGTCACTAAACGGAACGCACCGTTTTACTAAAGAAAAAGTCAACTTAGCCAAGACCAAATCGTGGCCTTCCGTTTCCAAACTCAGTCAAGCAGATCCAAAGGTTATGGAAATGACATGTAAGCTTCAAAAGGATTTAAACATGGACGAAGGGAAAACACACAGACGGTGGCCGGAAAAGCTCCGGTCATCTTCAAGCTTGAGCACGCCACTGTAGCAAATTCAATATCTCACCAAAACTAACAAAACTATATACCAATCAACTCGTCATGCTTAGTAGGTCACAAATCCATGGTTTGTTTTTATTTTTAGTCCATAAATAAGCCAAATCGAAGCCATGAAGTTTGAAGCTCAAATCACAAAAGTTCACAAACATGAACAAGAATTAAACAGAATCCATCTATTAAGTTCAGAGATCACAAACATACAAAAATGGCGTGCAATTACATCATGGATTGTGAGAATTTTGGATGAGTAAGTTACCTAACAGAATGGCTCCGTTGGACCTTGAAACTTTGATGAAGCTTGATGGAAATAAACTAGAAACACTCCATAATCCTCCCTGAAGCTTTAGATGTGCTTGATTTGGCTTGAAATTGGATGAATCTCAAAATTCGTATTTCACTTTTCCTTGAGCTTTAGCAATTATGTTCTTGAGCAATTCTTCACCAAATTCACTTATGAGGTTTGTACACGATGCTGAAGTTATATATGATGGATTTGGATGAATAGAAAGCCTAATCAATGTTGGTTTAGGTCCAATTGGAAATCAAAATTTTGCACATGGAGCTTCCAAAATGCACACGCAAATTGAGCTGCAAGGCTGCCAAATTGATTCATTCGTGTTGCTTGTGATGTAAGGAACTCAATGGACCAGATTAATCCCTTGTTTTGATCTCAATGGTGTGGATTGCATTTGTTGCTTAAGCTTGAAGTAAGTTGGAAAATGCTCATGGAAATGACCTCAAATCTGGCTTTTGAAATTGGCATTGTTCTTAGAATGTTCTTGGCACTCAAAAAATGCACAAATATGCCATCATATGATTTAACATGACTTTGATCCAATTTAGCCATTTTCAAGTGTTCTTTCATGGAATTTTCTTCACCAATTCTTCAATTCAAGCTTCAACCATGACATGAGATGGTTTAGTAGTGTAAATGATCCCATTTGGAGCAAGTTTGGTGTTGGAAAAATTTCCATTTGAGGTGTGCAAAGTGGTGAAATGGACCTATACTGAAAATGACTTGTAATCCTACTTTCCCAAAATACCCTTGCCTTGCAAGCTTCATATCTTGAGCTCTACAAATCAGATGAAAGACTTCTAGTACTTTTTGGAAATCTGAGATTATGAGGAACAACTTTCATGTTTGGGTCAAAATGAGGAGAAACATCCTTCTAGGTCAAGAATGTCTTGGAAGTTGGTTGACTTTTGTTGACCTAAATCACATTCATCTGATGACCTGTAACTTGTCAGCATCATAAATTGAGTTCTAAAAATCAGATGAATGACTTCTAGTACTCAAAAGAAAGCTAGAAACATGATCTACAAGTTTCATGTTGGGGTCAAGATGAGATGAGACGAGACTTGTATCTTGAGCTATGTGGTCTTGAAGTTGGACACTAAATAGGGGATTTTACACTGACAAGTGATAAGCTTAGCAACTTCTCACACTCTTGATTCTTGATAAATTGATCTTGAAATGATATATTAAACATCTCAACACAACATTACATTATCAAAAAGACTTGGAATTGAGTCTTAATCTCCTTCAATCCACTATTGACTTAGGGTTGACCAGATGAAAACCATAACTGCAACACCTTTGATTGTGGCTTCTTGCACTTGATATAATGACTGGCACAAGCTCCTCAATGACCCTCAAGGCACTCAATGGGCTCTCACAATGTCCCATATCATGAATTCACAACCTTCTAATGATCCTAAATTGGCCTCCAAGTTAGGAGCTAATTCGTATAAACCCATCAACTCTTTCATAAAGCTTTGACCACTTCTTGGTGATCTGATGACCACTCATGCTTGAGTAAAACCCCTTGATTAGGCTCAAAGCTCTTGGTAACCTTATTTTGCTAGGCACACCTCTCCTGGTCCCCTGCTAAAAATGAATAATGATATGCAATGCACATGCTAGAACAATACAAAGAAACAAAAGCCAGTTAAAGAAAAAGGTTGGGCAAATTTTAGGGTGCAACAGCTGCCCCTATTCAAACGGCTTGGACCTGACTGGATGAAAAGCGAACAACTTTCAAACAATCAAGGTAAAAGACGGTTGAATACCAAAGAAACCCAAAAATTTGCCAACCGCAGAAATAAACTGCAAAACTGATTGGGCGTAAAACTCTCCAGAAAAACTTAATCCAATCGCAACGGCACCAAGCTGACTGATCATCTGATAGAGAATACCTGACTTCATCGTCAATCATCTGTGTAACGCCATAGGCATTGAAACCAAAGGCCAGATCAACACGCAGTTGATAATTTCACATCGTCTAATAGTAGACAGAAAGAAAATCATACTCACATCGTCTAAAGGTAGACGGAAAGACACCACAACATTCACATCGTCTAAGGATAGATAGAAAGAAAATCATCATATTCACATCGTCTAATGATAGAGGGAAAGACAATCATCATACTCAAATCGTCTAATGATAGACGGAAAGACACCCAATACTCACATCGTCTAAAGGTAGACGGAAAGACACCATAACGTTCACATTGTCTAGGGATAGACAGAAAGAAATTTGTCCGAAGAACCACATCGTCAATAGGAACCGACGGAAAGAAGAAACAAAACCGCACTTCAAAACCATTCAGCAAATTGCATAACCTTCTCGTCAATAGAAATTGATGGAAAGAAAAATATCTTCAAAGGGCCACATCGTCAATAGGAATTGCCAACAAGGAAATCCCAACATTCTTCAAAGAGCCACAACATCAATAGGAATTTACAACACGAAAACCCTCCTAAAACGCCATCTCATCCAATAAACGGAAAGAAAACCATGTCCAAAACTCACGTCGTCTAAGGATAGATGGCGAGAAAACCATATCCAAATCTCGCATCGTCTAAGGATAGAAGGAGAGAAAAACACATCCGAAAGCTCACATCATCCAAGGATAGACGGGAAGAAAACCATATCTGAAGCTCACATCGTCTAAGGATAGACGGAGAGAAAATCATATCCAAAAGATCACCTTAAAATCTCGCATCGTCTAAGGATAGACGGAAAGAAAAAAATATCTGCAACTCACATCGTCTAAGGATAGACGGAGAGAACACCATATCCGAAGCTCACATCGTCTAAGGATAGACGGTAAGAAAACCATATCCGAAACTCACATCGTCTAAGGATAGACGGAGAGAAAATACCTGCTGGGGAAACACATCATCAATAGGGATTGACAACAAGAATCTGTTGGGATGTCGTCATCAGAGGACTGATGGACAAAGAAAATATGCTTGGAGATGTCATCATCAGCGGGCTGGTGGACAAAGAAAATCTGACGTATGATCTAAAACCCGAGTAAATCGATGAGCTGTCTGAACAAAGCTGTTGGATAAATCACTGTCTTGACTAAGAGTTGATTCCGATTGCCACGGAAGGCTAACACAAACTGGCTTATGCTTCGCATGCATATGTTTGAAATTTTTTGCTATGGCGTAATGCTCCATACGTAATGGAAATGCTACACATTTGATGATGAAATGCAAAGATGATGCAAATATGATAACTATATGTGTCACACCCTAATTTTTGACCTTAAAGATCCCACATTTCTGTTGTTTTTTTTTCTTTTTATTATTTGGTGTTTAATTTAATATCTATGTTTTACGGCTAACCAACTTATGCAGATACAGTAAATTCCAAGTGAAGATGGCACTCATTCCCACAATTGGATACTTCAAGGCATAACCATTGGACCCTAATTAGAGGCTGTCCTAAGTTTCCCACTTAAATGAGGATTTCACTTCTAGACTTCTCTCTTTTTCTTGGGGCCATTCATGAAGCAATATTTTTGAAGACATCGTAGATGAATCTTTGCCTACGTCTCTTTAAAGTCAACAGAGGATTTTGGGTCCTAATATGTCAACGGTCCTTCAAGAACAGGGCCATGACATTTGGTTATTAAGGATCTTCGGAAAACAAGTTATGACATAAGATATGGAGCCGTGATCAAGACAAGTTATGTGAATTTGGAATATTCAAATTATAGGTTCATCAACTTGAATACGAATTGGAAAAACACAAGTATGCCATCAAAATCAATTTGAGTAATAAACAAGGGCTTGACCGTGTATGGATGAAGGATCAATGGTGTTTTCCCTTGCAAGACCACGGTTTTATTTATAAGTGGGAAAGACCCCATTTGCATTTTTAAACACATACCAAGAGAAAATTTCGAAATAAGCTGAAGGATAAATTAACATAATTACTGCATTACACTTTTCTCCAACAAATTCAGAAGATACAAAATCCTTCATATAGTTGTTTCATTAAACTAAAATGAAGTTCACACTTCTTCATATTAGCATCGGTTTCAAACATTTGTTACAGGATCCTATCAGTTACAAGCTACTTTATAAGTTCTACATAGCTCAGAACCAACTATTCTAACAAGTCATCAATTTGTAAAATACAACCAATCTTGGATTATGTAGCTTTACACTTTTGTCATCTAAGCGTATCAAGAAACCGGAATGGTGATGAGAGCCATCAGTAAGCTTAGACTCACTCACTGTAACCAGAATCTAAACATCTACCACAGTGTAGAGTTTACTACAAATCCTAAGCAAGTTAAGAGGATGATGTTTGTTCCGTTTTTTTCATCTGCTGGTCCACCCTTGTCGCCTTAGTAAAGATCTCGAGAGGATGATTTTGATAGACGACCTTGTTCATGCGGATATGCATCCCGGTTCGGAAGCCATCTTAAGACGTCACCTATGCCGTCCTCAGAGCAATATCAATTGTGTTGCAGAATTAACAACGAGGTTAGCAGCAGTGGTTGACACTAGTAGGGAGATTCAAGGAGCTTTCAAAGCAGAGTACTACTGTCATGAACGTTCACGGCCTCTCTCCCAGCCACTGCGGAATTTATCACCCTGCAGAATAACCAGCTTATAGTTAACCGAATTTTGTTCTATTGAAGCACCCAAACTTGAGAAGCATACGAGACACCAGCAAGGGTGTCGTTACCTGTTCACCTCTTGTTTACTACCGACGCCACCTCGCACGCACCTGCCAACAACTTCAATTTGCACAACCTGCATACAACGAGGAATCAGAATATTGGTAAAAACTCAGAGCAAATCATCCACAAACATTGACCAATCTTGAAAATATATACATGGAATGGAACAGGGTGGCTGCTGCTGCTTCATATTTTTAAAGTTACACCAAGCGCAACCACTGGATTATCTGCACCTTATAACAATCTTGCTATAATCTATAAGCATTAGGCGGATGTCATACCTTGCTACAATGGGGCCCTCCGCACCGATCCCTTGGCAGCTGATGGTCCTGTAAACAGAAGCAGTACATATAAGGAGATTGTAAGAGTTAATGATTGCTATCCAGGATTATATACGCGCAATTACCGTCAGGCCTACCATGGCTGGAACTCATGCTAATTTGGCTCCTGCTTATAAAGATGGTGGACATGTAGAGGAAGTTGTAAAGATCTATGGACACACATTGGTTTTCCGCAAAGACTTTACTAAAGCAACTCGCATTGTGCTACGCAACAGGACCGACCGTGAGAGAGTGAACCTGCATTTGACATTAACGGAGTCAATAATCTCGTGAAGCAAAGTTAAGAGAACTCAGAACACCATTCACTGACCGGATAGAACCAAAGAGCATTGCCTACGATTCTCGAACTTGAGGTTGTTGTGTTTAACTAAGAAATAAATCTTCTTCAAGCAAAAATGTTAACTGAAGAAGAAACAGGAGATTGAGGTTAGCACACTTAATGAGTTCATTTCCAAATCATTTGCCTGTGGAAGCAATACAACCTACTTGTAATAATATTTCCATCCCTATTAATGAAACACCAAGGAACCATCGCTCAGTGTTGATAAATTTGCACCAATTTGTTTTGGTCTCCACCTTCAAAGGATATCCTTACGCAATTGGAGCCGCCTGTACGAATTGTTTGGTTACCGAGAAGTTAACTTCACCACTTCACTACGCACAGAACAACACACAACATGTCCCAAGACGTGTCTACACCAGAATGGAAATAATTCTTAAGTTATGACAATTGAAAACATCTTGACGGGGAAGACAAGAAGAGAATGGTACTTACGAGTTTGAGGAAAGAGGATAACCGCATAAAGAAAGCTTTCAAATCCAGGCCATCCTGAAACAACATATTACGACATGTCAGCACAAATTCGAAAATGATAAATTCAGAAGAGGAAATGTCCAAGATTGTAACTTATGAGGAAATACCTGGTGACCCGACTTGTTTGATATCAGTCACAACTGTGATTCAGAATTTGAATAAGAGGACAAGATATTAACCAACAATCTGAAGGCAGATTTAGTTCGAGCTGTATAGAGAACAGGTTGTCCCAATGCCTTCACGACCTGTCCAAAACAAACAAGGAAAACATTTACTTCACAACAACCGTTCAAACTTGCCAAAACAGGAATACGTAAATTTGGTAAAACAAATCAGATTTCCAAAGCATGCCCCGACATGTTAGAGCAAGATTGGAAATGCCATCATCACTCTTCAATTCACATTGTTCCCTGCAACCCTATATAAGACCCCCATCAGAAAGACAAGAGAGGGGGATCAGAACGACAGAACACACAACATTCGTAGAAAATCCCAGAAATCCCCAAGTCAAACACAAGAGTTCAACAACAAATCCCCAAAATCCCAATTCTCAAACCCAAAATTTCGTAAAGAGAAGAAATAAGAAACTTATCCCTTTCAATCATCGCCGAAAACCGATCGAAGCTTTAAACTACCGTCATGAAACCTCCACCGTGAATCCATCGCCAAAACCCCGCTGGAAACAACATTTTCGTCCATCATTCTCGACTCATCCGTTACCGTTGCCGCCAAATCCATCGCAAACACCACTGCGAGCCCGCCGTCAGCCACCATTCGAAAACCCTGCCAAAAAACTATTAAAACCTGTCGCGGTGAAATTTGGATGCCAAACTATTGATTAGTTTGAATCGTTATTCATTTGCAACCGAACTTTGATTTGTCCAAAGGAAGGGATAAAGGTCGAAATTCCCACAATGCAATGCAAATGCAAGCTAGATTGTTTAGGTTCGGGGGTTGGTTAAACTTAGGGAAGGTACTAGCATCCTAAGTTTCTGTAGTACTCTACAGGAACCTCTTGTTTTATGTTTATTTATTGCTAAGTGTTTATCTGCTTAAAGGATTAGAGACCCTAATGGTTTATTTCTAAGTATACTCGATAAGATGTCGCATCTTATGCCTACACATCCTTACGGGAGTGGAATCAGAGTATGTTGTAGTTCATCCTAAAGGGTTTGAGGAGACCTTTGATTGTGGTCAAAGTTCCTA
This sequence comes from Lathyrus sativus, assembly GCA_963859935.3. Classification (NCBI taxonomy): domain Eukaryota; kingdom Viridiplantae; phylum Streptophyta; class Magnoliopsida; order Fabales; family Fabaceae; genus Lathyrus; species Lathyrus sativus. Next base: position 678,003,046 of record OZ012740.1, read on the forward strand.
CGGGTTTAGGGTAGTTGTTTTGATTGGGTTTAGGAGAAGAGATGAGTCTTCATTTTAAGGGAGAGATAACCACCACAAATGTAAGAGGGGTTGTAGGAAATGGTCTTTGCATCGTCTTAAGAAAAGGTCTTAAATACTCGGATGGTTGCCAAGTATGCCTTTATTGCTCTTAAGGCAAAGTCCCTACATGTTTGATTGTATTGTTGTGGGAGTGGAGATTATATCTCACTTAAGATGATTAACATCTATTCTCTATTTGTGTTTGAAAAGTTTGTATTGTTGATTGTTTGTTTGTCTAAGTTGTAAAGATAAAGACAAGGTCCTCCTTATGGGGTAGGATCTATCCTAAAGATCAACTTGAATGGGATCAAGGATCAAGGGGAATATGATGCAAATGATGTGCAACTACACACAACGTTGAATTATGTGTAGGTTTTTCCTTTGGACGGGATGCGATGCAAGAATGTAGAATGCGGTAATCATAAATTGCTGAAAGTAAATTGCAAGAATAAGACCATACACATACGCATGAAAGCGCTAGGCGAGTGTGTGCATTGTGGATAAATAAAAGCAGGTAAGAATAAAGCATACATACGCATGAGAGCGCTAGGTGTAAGTGCATGTGTCGTGAGTGTGCACGAATGATTTGGTTTTACGATGTTGTTTGATTAAGTTGATTGATTTGCAGAAAGATTAAATTAGATTACCCTTTAAGAAAAGAAGTTGTTTTATTTTAAAAAAAGTTGTTTATTAGGTTAATCACGTGGATAAGTTTTTTAATAAAAGTTATCATTATAAAACTATCGTAAATATAAGAAATGATTTGGTTGATATTTTAATATTTTTTTTATTAACTAAAAGTTGGTTTATTTTAAACATACAAATAAATTAATAATCAAAATATTAAAAAAGGTTTTTATTATAAACATATAAAAAAGAGTGGGCAAATAGAATATTTCTTAAAAGTTATTGGTAAATTAAGAGAAATGAATTCTTAAATGTTAAATATGATTTTAGTTATTAAATGATAATTATTCTGAATATATGAAAATGATTTTTATATTTTTATAAAATTAAATTAATTATTAAAGGTTATTATTTTTTTAAGGTGGTTGTTATTATGGCTAAGTAAGTGATTATGCGAAATTAGTTTAGAGGGTGATTGATTGAAAAGTTCCAAAGAGTGATTAAGGGTGAGGTCAGTGTAATTAGTGGTGTGTGTGTGACTAATTACATTACAAATAAAGAATTAACAAAAATAGACACAGAAACCCTAAATTGAGATCGCCCCCAATCCCTGCTTCGTCATCCCCGTTTCAAACTCCGACCGTCCCTCTCTCCCTCGTCTCAAACATACCTCCTCCATTTCTTTCGCCCTATTCAACCTGCAACAACAATAACAAGGTCAACATGTTCAGAAATTTTGTGAAGGGTAAAGTTTTACCGAAGGTAACAGCGGCGGTTCGCGATGGTGGAAAGGATTCTTTGATGACTCCGATTTGCAGCGGCCTGGGAATGCTTCGGCGGCGGCTTGACAGCGTGATTGAGCTTCGTCGATTTGGGCTTGTGGTGGCCAAGGATAATCTCGTCAAATGAAGAGATAAGCTCCCTTCTTGCTCGAATTTTTTTCTAGGTTACGAACTTGAGTTTTTTTCTTTACGGTAGCTATCCCTCTCCTCTCTTGTTTGATGGCCTCTATATATGGGCTTCCGAAATATAACGCCTCTTGAAAGGGGATTTGAATGCTGATTTTCATTTGGTTTAAGGTTTTGAATGTCTGATTATATCTTTCCATTTTGGTACAAACGAATTCAAAACCTTCCTTTTCTGCTCCAATCTTCGTTAAATGGGAATCAAATCTTATTAATTCTGTGAGAATTCGTTTGTCCAGGTTCAATGATTCTGAGGTTTTGGATAGGATATTCTCTTTTTGTTCAAAACACGTTTTAACTTATTGCCTTTTCGATTTGGTATGCCTTGAACCTCTTCCAAATTGCGTAAATCAAATTGACTGTTCTTTGAATGCGTTGAACTAATGTCCCTGAATATTTGGAAAGAAATGTTTTGGAAAGAAACTTTGGTTTCCGCAATAATCGATGCTTGTTTTTATGTGGTTGAATACCAATCCTTGTCTCATAATCTCTTTTAATTTTGTAAAAAACTGAATTGGCCAAGTTACCTTTTGGGAATTCTCATGCTATTTGTTCATGTACAGGTTTTTGAAGTGGATGTTATCGAAACCCCATTTGCCAGACCACACATTGCAGAACAACAACATTATCGAGAAAACAAGAACACCCCACATGAGCAAGTTCTAACTATCAATATCTAGATTATGCTCAATTTCTGTAAATATTATTGTGAGTTTGAGACTTGCTTTGGTTTAATATTGTGTTATGAACAGGCAATTAGCAAAGGAGTTTTGGACTTGTCTTGGCAGGCAGACGCATTTTGTACGGTGTAAGCTTGTCTACTGACTCTTCAATTAAGAACTTAAATGGTTGTCCTTGTAATGTGATTAATGCTAAGTGGTCTCTCGAAATAGGTAGCGGGCTCGAATTCATTTGAATCTTGTCACGCCAATAATCTGGTTGGTATGTCGATAGCGACCGCTCAAGACAAATCCCCTCCATGCTTCAGTCGCATCTACTTCTGTTACAAATTTAAAACTGGTTGGTTGCCGCGGGACCGCCTTTCTGTCTTCTCCAATCAGAGTCATCGGATTCTCTACTATGCTGGTACCTTAAGGGCTCTATGTAAGATCCAAGTCTCCTTGCCTTATTTGTTGGCTGACACAGTTGTCTCAGTGAGAGGTGGCGGCACTAAGCTTTGATTTGGTTCGCCGAAGCATAAAAGCAGCCAACACACTTCTCAGGATTTGAAGTCGCTCCTTAATTTTTGAATAACCGTTAGCTGAGGTAAGATCACTGATGTCCTTTGGGCTTCATCGATGATTGCATACTGCTATGGTATTTGAGAAAGAAAATCCTTATCCATCAGTGCAATATCATATGTTGTAATCAGCACATCAAAAGGCAAACTGGTATCATGTGTTGGCTTCCTTGATCAATACTTCCAACAGTTATAAAATTGCATTTATGAACTTGTTTTCGAAATTACTTTTGCATGATCGGGACTTCTTGCCTTATGAAAACCTCTGTTGTTACACCTTTTCCTTTAGGAAAAACCTTGTGTTAATCGATTGATGATAATTATTCTAACTGGTTGCAGGAATCCTTAACATTTGTTGCTGCCAAGTAGTTGGAGAAAGTTTGAAGCTTAGATGGTGTTAACTGTTTGACATAGTTGGAATGCAGGCTAAGGGATAGAGACAATTGTCTCACCGGCGACTTCGTTGCATAACAGACTAATGAGGGGTAACTGATTGACTTGGTTTGCAGAGGGCTCTGTTGTTGTCATTGTTGGTGGGTACACTTGATGATGTTATTTTAATTGCGCAGGTTATGAGTTGGTTGTGGTAGGAGTTAAGGAGTTAATTTGTCCAAAGCTTCGTGCACTAAAGCTTGATCTTTCTTCTCTTCAGGGATTCCAATTGTTGTTGCAACGGATATGCATTTGAGTCAACGTCTGTTGTTTGAAAACTTGTAACTGTGCATGCTTTAACTTAATCTCTCTCATTGGTTTTCTTTTGACAGGTTGAAAGAACTGTGGTGACTAAATGAGTTTTCGCAGCTCAACGGTATGTCGACGGTGGTGTTGCAGTATTCCAAACTCCGTAGCACGCCGGTAATTAAAAGAACCAAGCTTAGTTCGCGGTTGTCCTGGAGATAAGGTAGACTAGGATTTGGTTGAAGGTCTGCATCCAGTATTGCGGCGGGTTCGAAGTTCTTCACAACTCAATGCAGAATTGGCACACACAACTTACCGTTCACCACATACAGGTTTCAACAAAACAAAGTAGCATCGTTCTTCTTCGAGGGCTTTGTGACGGTGAAACCCCCAGTTCTGGCTTCGGTTGGAAACTTGAATTTATGCAGTAACATTATTTCTTCTATACATGCTGTTAGGACTGTTGTGACGGTTTTTTCTTTTGGTCCATAGGATACTGAGTTGAATTCTATTTCTTTTGCAAGAATGTTTTGTGAACACGACACAACTTTCACGAGTAGTGATGTTATCTGTTTCCATGGCTTTATGTAGGTGGCAGGATCGACCTTTGGGAGGAAGTTAATCAGCTAACATCGTGGCTGCACTAAATCTTCACGATATCCTTGCTCAAATTAGTAGCAGCAACAAAGCATCACCTTCGTGTAACAGTTTTCACAAGCTGAGACATAACGGTTTGAGAACTAATGACATAGTCTTCACTGGGCTCAGAAGTGATAGGTTATGGTGAACTGCTTCTTTCGTCCTTAGAAACTCACATCATCGTGGGACCTCTTTTGAAGGGTCGTAACAAACACCTCGTGGTTCAAAAAATGTATCTCTATGTAAAAGTTGAGCTATGTAAAAAAAAACTCATTGTACTAATCTCAAGATTTTGGAGTTTAGATTTGCCTTCAATCCTTGGATCTCCTTAATTGTATCTTTAATTTTGAATAAAATATGACCACTTGGGACGGTTGATTGAAACACATGAAGGGTCGTCTTGAAAAACTTGAATTCCAATATCAACTTGAATTAAATCTTAATTGAATAAATGTTGATGGGATTGGGATGCTTAAACCTCGTGGCGACGTTGATCTTCTATAACTCACCGCCAATAATTTGTATCACTTGTATTCAATATGGCCTATCTCATCCCTTTAGTTTCGATAACTTCACGATCTTAATCCTTGGATCAAGAAATGACTTGCAAAGAGGTCACGAGTTTGAAAGTATCCTTTTGATTAAGTCGAACCAAATTAGAGGCCACGTCATGATCCTTGCAGCCAAGCTAATAATTTGCAAATCTTGATTTAAATGCCTTTGGTGAGAATCCCGGAATTTCCAGCAGTGAAACACTTCACAAAACAAGCAAACAAACCGGTTAAAATGGTTAGTTATGTGCAATGATCGACTATGAGGAACGCCATCTCCTTTTGGTATTACCACGTCTGCACAAATTGGTTAGTCACAAAAAAGTATAAATATTAAAATAAAGTCGAATAACAATAAAAAATGCGCAAAAAGAGGTGGTATCTCGTGGTCAAAAATTAGGGTGCAACAGATGCCCCTATTTAAGTTACTCCTATTCGGAGATATGGAGATCGAAATTTCCGTCTCGACGAGATAGGAGGGACTTAAATACAAACTTTTGCGCAAATTTTTGGCCCTAAGAGGCCACCGAATGAAGATGATATGCAATGACATGAAGATGCAAGACGGACAAATCTGTGAGGAAGAGGTTATAGGGGATGGACTGGATACGACATGCCAGACAAAAGAGCAACAGATCCAACAAGGTGGGTCCCTACGAGGATAGGAACAATCACCCATGGGAAATCTCCAAACGTGTAACGGTAACTCATACATCAAGGATGCGGTGATTTTGACGATTTGTGATCGAAAGACACTTTTATTACCAAGGTGGTGGTCAGTAGTAACTCAAAATGGATCTTTTTTGATTGGGGCGCAATGCATTCTTCGCCATTTTTATTTTATATTTTATAACTCAGCTGAAACGGTAAAATGTATAACTTCCCCTAGCATCATGGTACGGGGACCATTAGCTGGTCTCAGTCTTTGCTTGAAATGTCAAAATCTTGCAGGTGGTAGAATCACTGTAGATGTAAATGTCGTTGTAGATGTTGTAGTGGTAGAGCTTCCCCGAGCATCATGATATGGGAGTCATGAGCTGGTATCGGTCTCTGATGTCGAACTCCCCCTTTGCACCATGGTATGGGAACCATGAGCTGGTCTCAGTCTTTGATGTCATTGTAGTTGTAGATGTTGTTGTCGATGTTGAACTTCCCCTTGCATCATGGTATGGGTACCATGAGCTGGTCTCGGTTCCTGATGTCGAACTTCCCCTTGCTTCATGGTATGGGAACCATGAGCTGGTCTCGGTTCCTGATGTCGAACTTCCCCTTGCACTATGGTATGGGAACCATGAGCTAGTCTCGGTTCCTGATGTCGAACTTCCCCTTGCACTATGGTATGGGAACCATGAGCTGGTCTCGGTTCCTGATGTCGAACTTCCCCTTGCACCATGGTATGGGAACCATGAGCTAGTCTCGGTTCCTTCCTGAAATGATGAAAACTCGTGGGAGCACCTTCATAGGGGGTTGTAATTTTGTAGATTGTAGATTGTAAATTCTCGGCTGTGGGCCATAATGTCATTGTAGATTGTATGTTGTAAATTGTAGAACTGTAAATGTTGTCGATGTAATCTGTAATTGTAGAATTTTGTAGATGTGATCTTGTACTTGTAATTGTAAATTGTAGATGCAGTTTGTATTGTATTGGCAATTTGTAGAATATGCACCGGGGATCTTCAAAGGAGCTGTAAACCGGTTGATCTGTGGAGTGTCCTCTTGTAAGGGGATATATCGTTGATAGTACTCATAATGAACTCTCTGGGGAAGATCATTTTTTAGGAGTATCTTTGTTGTAATTGTAAAAATATGTGAAATTGTTGTAGCAGAAATCCTCAAATGGGGAAGTATATGTGATGTCCCTTGTTTTGTCTTGATAATCTTGAAATAATCCACTGGGGAAGGACAGATTGTCTTGAGGAAATTGTTGTTTGTTGCTTTGAGTATAAATCTGCCCGAAACGAGTTGCTCAAATAGAGAGATCTTCTGTCATTCAACTATAAGTTGTTGAGGAGATCTTGTATTATTGCTGAAGAAGCGTCACGTCTTCAATGGTGATCCTTATGATGTCAAAGTGCGAAATAAATGCACTCTTGATCCATGCTCAAAAGCTGGAGATGTTCATAGCGTGATTGCCAAAGACCGAAGTTCAATTCGGGAAATAACCGAAGAGAAACTGTCAAGCAAGACTCAACCATAGAGGCATAAACTCCAATGGGAATGTACTGAAACAACTGTCTTCCACGAGGATCGAACTTCGTGGGGAAGTAGAAATATTGAGTTTCTTTTTCTGCTTAGGGCTGACCATTCTATTTGGAAGGAATAAGACACGCCCAAATACCCAAGGGTAAACGCAATCGAAGAGATAGAGTAAAACATACAAAGGATGCACAAATGCAAATGTTATGCTATCTACTTATATGATATGAGTATGCTTATGCTGACAAAACAGATGAAAGCAATGACCGAATACGGGATAAACGTCTCGAAACAAACATCCGACCGATCTTCAAAGATAGAAGTATCACTGAGGATAAATGAAGAACTAAATATAGGATCCCAATCCTGCTTCAAAACTTCAAAATTCTCTTGAGGAGAAGTGATCAATCCATTTGGGGATGTAATCATCTTGATAAATTTGACGTGTTGTATGAAATTGTAGACGGAGGTACCCAAACCGAAGTTCATAGGGGATAAAATAAACATCCTGGGCCGTCGTAGGGGTTGAGCTTCCTGAGGATGAAATATACATCTTTTTCTCCAATCTTCAAATGCCCCAAGACACATAGTTGAAGAGAAAAAAACGTCTCGAGAGGATTTTATAGAAAACATGATGTCTAAATGCCCCACTATTTTCAAACTCCCTAGAGATTCGCCGAATCTCGACGTAACTGCCCCTGATTGGCGGTGAGTGAGTCCTTGAATTTCTTCTAGTTGAACCCCAGACTTGCGCGGATGAAATTTTCTTGGGAAGAATGACTTGCCCCAAGTCAGCAAAGTCTTCAAATATCATCATCAATGTCTGTATGTGGTCTTTCTAAGATGTCAAGCGTATTTAGCACGTTTGAAATATCCATTTTAAAATGGTTAATGCACCACGCGTTTGTCTTGAAGTTTTGAAAAGGGGTATCTCAATAACTTGTGATGGAAACCACTAGTTAGGATACAAATTGAATCATTACTTATAAAGCCGATTTAAATTTGAGCATAGCTCAAGGAGTCAGAAAACAATATGCTTTCGAACTAAACCTTACTTCAATCAGGACTTTGAAGGTTGTATATGGGCTTAATTTGTGACTTGTAGAATGGAGGAATAAAGGGTTAGTATATTTGTGCCCACCCAATTTTGAAAGATGTTTGTTTTTTTGGTGATACCCTGCCCCAGATTAAGAAAATGAGGTTTCGGTTTGGGAGAAAAAAACAGGTATTTTCTCAAGGATTAAAGGAAAGGGTTGACTATTTTGGCGTTTAGGAGGTTTAAAATAATGCCTTACATCATCAGTAGGGTTTTTATTCGAAGCATACAACAAGAGATCATATGTTTTACTTCATCATCCTCCTTCCAATTCTCTGTCAGAGCAAGAGATCGGGTAAAAGTCGGCATTATAAATAATTTTGAAAAACTATTTGAGTGAAAACGAATGGATTTCTTCAATACAAACAGTTATTGCATTACTTATTCAAAATAGAAAGTTCTTACATGCCAAAAATACTTTTAACCAAAGAAATAAACACACAAACAAACGAAAGAAATAGAAAGTTCTTCTGGAGTTTTCGCTTATATCAACGTAATGGTGTTCCATTCATGATCGGTATTTCTCCTTTGAATGTTAGCACTTCACTATCAATCATTTCTTGAACTTTTCCTTGAAAAACTTTGCAATCTTCGATCGAATGCCCCAACACTCCATCATGAAATTCACAGCTGGTGTTCGGGTTGAACCACGGTGGGTGAGAGTTCATGGTTCTAGTCTTTCTAGGTGTCATTACCGAGTTTCGGATGAAATAAAACCATAATTGACGGTAAGTCAATGGGATAAGATCAAACCAATGAGTCTCTTCTTTCAGAGTATTCAGAGGTACTTTCTGATTCGGAAACTGTTTTCGAACATGTCGATGCTGATCTGGAGATGACATCCTTCGCTTAGGAGGTAATTGCTGCTTACGCTGAGCGGGCATTGCATACTCATGTTGAGGGCGGGATATCGGAGTTGTGGATCCTATGGACGATCCACTGTCACCTGTTTTATTTGGAACTATTCCCAAGCTGTAATTGTATTGCCTTACAAAAGCAACAACTAAGTCTTCCCAGAACTGAATGTGGTTCCTTTGTAGCTTCATATACCATGTTAACGGTGCTCCACCCAAGCTTTCTTGAAAGCAGTGAACCATTAGTTTGTCGTTCCCAAGGTATGCGGTCATCTTCTGACAAAACATCATCAAATGATACCTTGGACAAATTGTACCTTTGTACACTTCGAAGGCGGGCATCTGGAATCCCGGGGGAACAACTAAGTTTGGAACTAGGCGTAAGTCACGAGTATAGAAATGAGATGTACGGTTCCTCTTCATCATTTTCCATCGTTCCTTGAAGTCACGAAATTCATTCTCGAATGCTATAAGCCCAGGATCGTCCATTTCCTTTTCAGCATGAACAACAAACAGGTTGTCTTGCATAGGCTGTAGTTGCGCGGGTACAAAGTTGTCGGAGGGACGGTGAAGTGTCGGATTAGACCTTACTCTGAAGTTAGTCGTGCGATCCATATCTCCTTACTATCCTTTAGTAATACTTCCAGCTTGGTCAGATGGTCGAGACGGCGACTGACAGCAAAAGATGGAAAACCAAAATGAGCCACAACAAAGGAAGGACACATGCATAAATGTAAAATGCCATGCTAAATGCAGAATGCTAATGCGAAAATGCAGATGTAGGAGGAGACTTCAAGAAACTCAAAGTGTTTTTCAGTATTATAATGTAGAATAATTGAAAAAATTTTTATTCTTGAGAAACGATGTAAAGTAAAGTACCCTTTTAAGAGTTTATTACAATGAAATCAAAAGAAAACTTAGAACTCTATCCCACAGTCTTCTCCTTTGTGCGGAGCTCCTCGGTTAGCTGATCAATACGTTCCTGCAGCGCTGCTTTCTCGATGATGAGTCGTTCCACACACTCCTTCCAAGCCATGGTAGTTAAGGGGAGATCATCATTGGTGACAGCGCTTGAAGCGGCATGAGGAGAGAATAAATCTCCTTGTGCCTTTCTCTTTCTGGCAACTTCTATTTCCGGAGTCTTTTGAAGTCTTTCCTTCTCTACCTTGAGGGTGAAGAACTTATTCTTCCAAGCAGTCCTCAATTTTCGGGCTTCATCTAAAGCAATCTTTACTTGTTCTAATTCATCCTCCTCGAACCAGTCGGGGTCATGAGGAGACAATACCATCGGTTCATGAAAAGGAAAAGGCATATTGAGATCGAGAGCCCTTTCTCGCACCCAATGCAGATAATCCTTAGAAACAGCGCAGCTGGGGTATGCCGAAGCAGCTGTTCCTTCCATATCAATATATTTCCATGCATAAATGATGACAGTCCTTAGATCTAGATCCTCTTCTCCTTTGAAATATATCTCTTCCAACGAAGCCGGGTCTGGTATTTGGATCATAGGGTGCCCAAGCTGTCTACGGGCTAAAGAGGGATTGTAACTTATGCATCCTTCTCTTCCGATAAGCGTTACGTTGGGGAAACCTCCGATGCTAGGAATCATAGGCACGCCTCCATAGGCGAGATCATACCAAACAATGTCCGAATGGGTGAGGGCCATAAGTATCTCGGACCATCGAGGTGTTGCTACCTCATCCCAAAGGGACGGATACCAAGTCAAACGAGCGATGAACCATGAGTACAACAAGGCGGTACAACATACAATGTGTCCTCCTCCTTCGGCATTCTTCGAGTGAATAGAGAAGTACGTATCAGCAAGCAAGGTAGGTACTGGGTTCTTGAGTATGAACAGCTTGATCGCATCCATATCAACAAAATTGTCAATTTTAGGGAACCAGAAAGTCCCATAGACCAACAAAGCAAAATTGGCTTCCAAGATGAGAGCCTCTTTTCTTTCAGCATGGTGACGGACTTTTTCGATCAAAAAGTCGGCGGGGAAACCAAGGACTCCTTCCTTGGTGATCAGGTGTGTTTGAACATCTTCAAGGCTAAGATGAGTGGCATTTGCAATTTCTTGGTGACTAGGCGTGTTTCCCCTCCCGGTGAATAGGGGTCGAACAGTCACAGGCATCCTCAAGAGTTTTGAGTACTCTTCCAAGGTCGGCATCAATTGGTAGTCCGGAAAAGTGAAGCAGTGATACATCGGGTCATAAAATTGAACCAATGTTTCCAACAATCCTTCTTTCATCCTTAGCTCAAGGAAACGGAAGACTCCTCCATATTCTTCTGCGAAGGCAAAGCGATCCTCGACGAGTTCGGCTAGTTCTCTCAAGCTTTCGACGTTGGGACTCTGAAAAGTTTACTTCAGGGTTTCTCTTCTGAAATCCATGATTACAACACCTACAGAACGAATTTGAGTTTCTTGAAGTGAACAATGGAAAAAGAATGCAATGCAAGATGATTAGGACTTCATGGGATTCCTCTATTTATAGGCATTGCGGTAAAAGGAAACGTTTTATTAAATTCGAAACGGACTACATAAATATTCTTTTAAAGAGTCCCAAATAAAAGCTAAATAAAAGCTAGTAAAGACACTAAAGAAGCTTTGAATGCTGCTGCTTGAGCTGTTCTTCTAGTTGCGTCTTCTCACGGATAAGGTTGTCCACAATTAGTTTCCAAATAGTGCATTGTGGGTCGGAGAAAAATAAATCCTCCATGACTTTCCTCTTCTTGCAGGGGAGTAGCTCTTCATCCTTCAATTGTAGCTGCTTTTGAAGTTCATCCCTCTCCTTTTGAAGTTCAGCCTTCTGCTTCTGACACTCATCATTTTCTGCCACTGCTACATGGTACTTGCTCTTCCAAGATTCCAGCTCATGTCGAGACTTCCTTAAGGACACCTCTAACTCCTCGGCTTCAGACATAAAGACATAAGTGGGCTCTCTCCTTGGAGCTATGGGATCTTGACGGGAATAGGGCATCTTTAGCTTGGTTGCCCTTTTTCTGACCCACTGGAGGTACGGTTCTAGCGACACACAATTAGGCTTTCCTAGACTTCTCTTCCCCTTTTTGTGTATGCTACGCCATGCAATTAGAATCTTTACTCGGAGTTCCATATCATTTTTGAAGAATATACCCTCTACTTGAACACTCTTGGGAGGTTCCTTCAACGGGTATCCCAACTGTCGGCGAGCTAAAATAGGATTGTAGCTGATTCCTCCATCAAAGCTGAGCAATGGTACATTAGCGAAGTCACCACAACTATCGATGATCAATACTCCATCATACACTCGGTTGTACCAATCAATGTCGGAATGGGTCAAAGCCATAATTCTTGGAGACCAATGCTCTTTGCCAATGTTTGTAAAAGAGCTAGACTTCGGCAAATGCGAAATAAACCACTTGTAAAGTAAAGGTACACAGCAAGTAATCATCCCTCCACCACGGAGGTTTCGGAGATGTATAGAGTGATATGCATTTCCCAACAGAGTTGGCACTGGGTTGTTCTTCATAAAGATCTTGAATGCTTTGAGATCGATGAAACCTTCAAAACTTGGGAATAGAAACAACCCATAAACAAGCAAAGCAAAAATTGCCTCAAACGGAGCCTTATTAGAATAATCAGCATAGAATGAAGCCTTCTCGACTAGGAAACCTGTCTTTAAACCAAGAATTCCATCCTTAGTAACTAGGTTGGCTTTGACGTCAGATACCTTCAGACGGAGGGCTTTAGCAATATCTTTCTCATCAGGGTCCTTTTCCAAGAAGGGAAAAGGAGATTCCTCAAGGACAGGTAGACCAACCAAAAAGGAATATTCTTCCAATGTAGGTAGCAACTGAAAATCTGGAAAGGTGAAACAATGGTAGAGAGGATCATAGAACTGTAGCAGAGTGGCAAGAAGTCCTTCATTCACTGAGCAACCCAACAAAGATATCAGCTTCCCATACTTGTTCTTGGATTCTTCTTGATCTTTGATGAAACCCCACAACTTCTTTAGGTCATCCAATTTGGGACTCTTAAAAGTATATTTCACAGTATGTCTTTTATTTGAAGCCATAGTGACCTACAATGTTCATAAACGAAGGTAAATCCCATGAAGTCCGATGCAGAATGATGTTATATGAATGCAACAAACACAAGTATTCACATAAGGACACAAAGATAAACAAACAAAGGGGCACCCTAGGTTTGCAACGAGCATGGAGTAAAGGTGTACCCTTCCCAAAGGTTTTAAGGACTAAAGGTTGTTTGTATCTGCAGAACAAGGTTCTAATGGGACTCAGAATCATCAGCCAATCTATCAGATATTATCAATTTCCCAATTACTCGAGGATTAATAATATTCTCAAGAGAACTTCTTTTGAGTGTAGCTTCGCGTAGCACTATTTCGGAAGTACTTCCTCATAGTCTCGCACTACGTCCTAATAAAGGCCAAAGTTGGGTTAAGGTAACTACATTCCTCAATATCATAGGCTCCAAAGTCGAAAATAATGAGTGTCTTTACGATTGCTCGTTCAACAGTACTATTTCGAAAGGGCCTCAACTGAGCGGGATTCTCGATTCAACTTAGTAGGGATTCAACTCCCTATAAGCCTCCTCGACTATATCACCATCCTATCTTAATTTCTCTCAAGTTCGGGTGTAGAACTTTATCTCACCACTCAAGAACAGTAATCCCAAAAGAAATATAAGAAAAGCATGTAAACAATTAATCAAGTAGGCAGATATATAAAGCAGTAAACAAATAAAAAAAGATAGGGAAACCCACTAGAGAGTCCCCAGTGAAGTCGCCATTTCTGTCGCGGTGAAATTTGGATGCCAAACTATTGATTAGTTTGAATCGTTATTCATTTGCAACCGAACTTTGATTTGTCCAAAGGAAGGGATAAAGATCAAAATTCCCACAATGCAATGCAAATGCAAGCTAGATTGTTTAGGTTTGGGGGTTGGTTAAACTTAGGGAAGGTACTAGCATCCTAAGTTTCTGTAGTACTCTACAGGAACCTCTTGTTTTATGTTTGTTTATTGCTAAGTGTTTATCTGCTTAAAGGATTAGATACCCTAATGGTTTATTTCTAAGTATACTCGATAAGATGTCGCATCTTATGCCTACATATCCTTACGGGAGTGGAATCAGAGTATGTTGTAGTTCATCCTAAAGGGTTTGAGGAGACCTTTGACTGTGGTCAAAGTTCCTACGGGTTTAGGGTGGTTGTTTTGATTGGGTTTAGGAGAAGAGATGAGTCTTCATTTTAAGGGAGAGATAACCACCACAAATGTAAGAGGGGTTGTAGGAAATGGTCTTTGCATCGTCTTAAGAAAAGGTCTTAAATACTCGGATGGTCGCCAAGTATGCCTTTTTTCGCTCTTAAGGCAAAGTCCCTACATGTTTGATTGTATTGTTGTGGGAGTGGAGATTATATCTCACTTAAGATGATTAACATCTATTCTCTATTTGTGTTTGAAAAGTTTGTATTGTTGATTGTTTGTTTGTCTAAGTTGTAAAGATAAAGACAAGGTCCTCCTTATGGGGTAGGATCTATCCTAAATATCAACTTGAATGGGATCAAGGATCAAGGGGAATATGATGCAAATGATGTGCAACTACACACAACGTTGAATTATGTGTAGGTTTTTCCTTTGGACGGGATGCGATGCAAGAATGTAGAATGCGGTAATTATAAATTGCTGAAAGTAAATTGAAAGAATAAGACCATACACATACGCATGAAAGCGCTAGGCGAGTGTGTGCATTGTGGATAAATAAAAGCAGGTAAGAATAAAGCATACATACGCATGAGAGCGCTAGGTGTAAGTGCATGTGTCGTGAGTGTGCACGATTGATTTGGTTTTACGATGTTGTTTGATTAAGTTGATTGATTTGCAGAAAGATTAAATTAGATTACCCTTTAAGAAAAGAAGTTGTTTTATTTTAAAAAAAGTTGTTTATTAGGTTAATCACGTGGATAAGTTTTTTAATAAAAATTATCATTATAAAACTATCGTAAATATAAGAAATGATTTGGTTGATATTTTAATATTTTTTTTATTAACTAAAAGTTGGTTTATTTTAAACATACAAATAAATTAATAATAAAAATATTAAAAAAAGGTTTTTATTATAAACATATAAAAAAGAGTGGGCAAATAGAATATTTCTTAAAAGTTATTGGTAAATTAAGAGAAATGAATTCTTAAATGTTAAATATGATTTTAGTTATTAAATGATAATTATTCTGAATATATGAAAATGATTTTTATATTTTTATAAAATTAAATTAATTATTAAAGGTTATTATTTTTTTAAGGTGGTTGTTATTATGGCTAATTAAGTGATTATGCGAAATTAGTTTAGAGGGTGATTAATTGAAAAGTTCCAAAGAGTGATTAAGGGTGAGGTCAGTGTAATTAGTGGTGTGTGTGTGACTAATTACATTACAAATAAAGAATTAACAAAAATAGACACAGAAACCCTAAATTGAGATCGCCCCCAATCCCTGCTTCGTCATCCCCGTTTCAAACTCCGACCGTCCCTCTCTCCCTCGTCTCAAACATACCTCCTCCATTTCTTTCGCCCTATTCAACTTGCAACAACAATAACAAGGTCAACATGTTCAGAAATTTTATGAAGGGTAAAGTTTTACCGAAGGTAACAGCGGCGGTTCGCGATGGTGGAAAGGATTCTTTGATGACTCCAATTTGCGGCGGCCTGGGAATGCTTCGGCGGCGGCTTGGCAGCGTGATTGAGCTTCGTCGATTTGGGCTTGTGGTGGCCGAGGATAATCTCGTCAACTGAAGAGATAAGCTCCCTTCTTGCTCGAATTTTTTTCTAGGTTACGAACTTGAGCTTTTTCTTTACGGTAGCTATCCCTCTCCTCTCTTGTTCGATGGCCTCTATATATGGGCTTCCGAAATATAACGCCTCTTGAATGGGGATTTGAATGCTGATTTTCATTTGGTTTAAGGTTTTGAATGTCTGATTATATCTTTCCATTTTGGTACAAACGAATTCAAAACCTTCCTTTTCTGCTCCAATCTTCGTTAAATGGGAATCAAATCTTATTGATTCTGTGAGAATTCGTTTGTCCAGGTTCAATGATTCTGAGGTTTTGGATAGGATATTCTCTTTTTGTTCAAAACACGTTTTAACTTATTGCCTTTTCGATTTGGTATGCCTTGAACCTCTTCCAAATTGCGTAAATCAAATTGACTGCTCTTTGAATGCGTTGAACTAATGTCCCTGAATATTTGGAAAGAAATGTTTTGGAAAGAAACTTTGGTTTCCGCAATAATCGATGCTTGTTTTTATGTGGTTGAATACCAATCCTTGTCTCATAATCTCTTTTAATTTTGTAAAAAACTGAATTGGCCAAGTTACCTTTTGGGAATTCTCATGCTATTTGTTCATGCGCAGGTTTTTGAAGTGGATGTTATCGAAGCCCCATTTGCCAGACCACACATTGCAGAACAACAATGTTATCGAGAAAACAAGAACACCCCACATGAGCAAGTTCTAACTATCAATATCTAGATTATGCTCAATTTCTGTAAATATTATTGTGAGTTTGAGACTTGCTTTGGTTTAATATTGTGTTATGAACAGGCAATTGGCAAAGGAGTTTTGGACTTGTCTTGGCAGGCAGACGTATTTTGTACGGTGTAAGCTTGTCTACTGACTCTTCAATCAAGAATTTAAATGGTTGTCCTTGTAATGTGATTAATGCTAAGTGGTCTCTCGAAATAGGTAGTGGGCTCGAATTCATTTGAATCTTGTCACGCCAATAATCTGGTTGGTATGTCGATAGCGACCGCTCAAGACAAATCCCCTCCATGCTTCAGTCGCATCTACTTCTGTTACAGATTTAAAACTGGTTGGTTGCCGCGGGACCGCCTTTCCGTCTTCTCCAATCAGAGTCATCGGATTCTCTGCTATGCTGGTACCTTCAAGGCTCTATGTAAGATCCAAGTCTCCTTGCCTTATTTGTTGGCTGACACAGTTGTCTCAGTGAGAGGTGGCGGCACTGAGCTTTGATTTGGTTCGCCGAAGCATAAAAGCAGCCAACACACTTCTCAGGATTTGAAGTCGCTCCTTAATTTTTGAATAACCGTTAGCTGAGGTAAGATCACTGATGTCCTTTGGGCTTCATCGATGATTGCATACTGCCATGGTATTTGAGAAAGAAAATCCTTATCCATCAGTGCAATATCATATGTTGTAATCAACACATCAAAAGGCAAACTGGTATCATGTGTTGGCTTCCTTGATCAATACTTCCAACAGTTATAAAATTGCATTTATGAACTTGTTTTCGAAATTACTTTTGCATGATCGGGACTTCTTGCCTTATGAAAACCTCTGCTGTTACACCTTTTCCTTTAGGAAAAACCTTGTGTTAGTCGATTGATGATAATTGTTCTAATTGGTTGCAGGAATCCTTAACATTTGTTGCTGCCAAGTAGTTGGAGAAAGTTTGAAGCTTAGATGGTGTTGACTGTTTGACATAGTTGGAATGCAGGCTAAAGGATAGAGACAATTGTCTCACCGGAGACTTCGTTGCATAACAGATTAATGAGGGGTAACTGATTGACTTGGTTTGCAGAGGGCTCTGTTGTTGTCATTGTTGGTGGGTACACTTGATGATGTTATTTTAATTGCGCAGGTTATGAGTTGGCTGTGGTAGGAGTTAAGGAGTTAATTTGTCCAAAGCTTCGTGCACCATAGCTTGATCTTTCTTCTCTTCAGGGATTCCAATTGTTGTTGCAACGAATATGCATTTGAGTCAACGTCTGTTGTTTGAAAACTTGTAACTGTGCATGCTTTAACTTAATCTCTCTCATTGGTTTTCTTTTGACAGGTTGAAAGAACTGTGGTGACAAAATGAGTTTTCGCAGCTCAACGGTATGTCGACGGTGGTGTTGCAGTATTCCAAACTCCGTAGCACGCCAGTAATTAAAAGAACCAAGCTTAGTTCGCGGTTGTCCTGGAGATAAGGTAGACTAGGATTTGGTTGAAGGTCTGCATCCAGTATTGCGGCGGGTTCGAAGTTCTTCACAACTCAATGCAGAATTTGGAAACCCAACTTACCGTTCACCACATACAGGTTTCAACAAAACAAAGTAGCATCGTTCTTCTTCGAGGGCTTTGTGACGGTGAAACCCCCAGTTCTGGCTTCGGTTGGAAACTTGAATTTATGCAGTAACATTATTTCTTCTATACATGCTGTTAGGACTGTTGTGACGGTTCGTTCTTATGGTCCATAGGATACTGAGTTGAATTCTATTTCTTTTGCAAGAATGTTTTGTGAACACGACACAACTTTCACGAGTAGTGATGTTATCTGTTTCCATGGCTTTATGTAGGTGGCAGGATCGACCTTTGGGAGGAAGTTAATCAGCTAACATCGTGGCTGCACTAAATCTTCACGATATCCTTGCTCAAATTAGTAGCAGCAACAAAGCATCACCTTCGTGTAACAGTTTTCACAAGCTGAGACATAACGGTTTGAGAACTAATGACATAGTCTTCACTGGGCTCAGAAGTGATAGGTTATGGTGAACTGCTTCTTTCGTCCTTAGAAACTCACATCATCGTGGGACCTCTTTTGAAGGGTCGTAACAAACACCTCGTGGTTCAAAAAATGTATCTCTATGTAAAAGTTGAGCTATGTAAAAAAAACTCATTGTACTAATCTCAAGATTTTGGAGTTTAGATTTGCCTTCAATCCTTGGATCTCCTTAATTGTATCTTTAATTTTGAATAAAATATGACCACTTGGGACGGTTGATTGAAACACATGAAGAGCCGTCTTGAAAAACTTGAATTCCAATATCAACTTGAATTAAATCTTAATTGAATAAATGTTGATGGGATTGGGATGCTTAAACCTCGTGGCGACGTTGATCTTCTATAACTCACTGCCAATAATTTGTATCACTTGTATTCAATATGGCCTATCTCATCCCTTTAGTTTCGATAACTTCACGATCTTAATCCTTGGATCAAGAAACGACTTGCAAAGAGGTCACGAGTTTGAAAGTATCCTTTTGATTAAGTCGAACCAAATTAGAGGCCACGTCATGATCCTTGCAGCCAAGCTAATAATTTGCAAATCTTGATTTAAATGCCTTTGGTGAGAATCCCGGAATTTCCAGCAGTGAAGCACTTCACAAAACAAGCAAACAAACCGGTTAAAATGGTTAGTTATGTGCAATGATCGACTATGAATAACGCCATCTCCTTTTGGTATTACCACGTCTGCATAAATTGGTTAGTCACAAAAAAGTATAAATATTAAAATAAAGTCGAATAACAATAAAAAATGCGCAAAAAGAGGTGGTATCTCGTGGTCAAAAATTAAGGTGCAACAAAACCATAAGTTTTATGTGGCTAAAATTTGTTAATCTGCTAATTTTTCTTGGTTATTTCATGTAGGTGAGGATCAGAAATCGCGAATGAAGGAGAAGAATGGAAGCCGACGGAAAAGGAAATAGGGATTAGGGTTTTGTTTTAATTTTGTTTATATTATTGTAATCTTGTATATGCACCCACACACGGCTACCATGCACCATCACAATCACAACCACCTAATCCCTATCACGCGACCCGCAACGCAGCCCCACGATGCGCCCTCACCCAGCGCGCCGCACGTAATCATGCGCCATTCAATTACCCCTTTAATCTGACTTAATTTAACATAATCATCACCTTTTTTATTATTAATTTCTCTAATCGTTTTTAAAAAAGTGAACTAAACCTTTTATTAACTACTTAATTAATCAATTAATAATTGGATCATTTACATTAATCAATCTTTTTTATAAAATTAATTAATAACCTTTTAAAATTTAACCCATTTAATCAACCAATCATTCAATCAATTAATTAACCATCTAATTAATCTTTTTTTATCAGCTTTTAATTAAATAACTTAATAAATCCTTTTCTTTCAAATTAATTTCTTCTTCTAATAATAACCGATCTATTTATTCAAATATTAATCTTCTTTTTTTTAATTCACTAATTTCTTTTACTAATATAATTTATTTATTCACCTTAGTCATAATTCTGTTTCACCACTTATAACTTTTTTATAAAAGAAGAAAACATATAATAATTTCAATAATAAAACTCCTTTTCACATTTAAAATAACTTTTATATAATAGTAACAAAACTTTTATAAAGGGAACTTTTCTTTATATTTATAATTTATTTCTAAACAAAATTCAACTAATCTATAACTTAGTAATTTATATCACCCTTTAAATAATAAAACTATTTAACCATTTCAATAAAAAAATCCATTTTTATAATTAATAACTTTATATAATAAATCGTTATCATTTTAAACTAATCTCTCATAAAAATCAATCCCAACTAAAATAAATCAACATCAACCGCGCACGCTTTTGTATCTGCAACACCTTTGACTGTGCCTTCTTGCACTTGATATAATGACTGACACAAGCTCCTCAATGACCCTCAAGGCACTCAATAAGCTCTCACAATGTCCCATATCATGAATTCACAACCTTATGATGATCCTCAATTGGCCTCCAAGTTAGGAGTTAATCCCTATAAACCCATCAACTCTTTCACAAAGCTTTGACCACTTCTTGGTGACCTGATGACCACTCATGCTTGAGTAAAACCCCTTGCTTAGGCTCAAAGCTCTTGGTAACCTTATTTTTCTAGGCACACCTCTCCTTATCCCCTGCTAAAAATGAACAATGATATGCAATGCACATGTTAGAACAATACAAAGAAACAAAAGCCAGTTAAAGAAAAAGGTTGGGCAAATTTTGGGATGCAACAGCTTTGACTATATTTACAAAGTATCTCTAAAAGCACCGCTTAATTTAGGTGGGAAATTAATTGTTGTAGTTGAACGTAGAAAGTGTTTCTGATAACACCTCTGACTTTAGGTGGAGAATTGACTGTTGTATCCGAATTTATCAAGCATCATTGGAAGCACCCCTGGCTAAGTGGGGAATTATTGTTGTATCCAAAGGTATAAAGTGTGTCTAATAGCGCCTTTGACTTTATGCAGGGAATTGATTGTTATAGCCAGACGTACAAAGCATCTCCACATCACCTTAACTTTAGCTGGATAATTGATTGTTGTAGTCAAACATACAAAGCATCTCTGGCAGCACTCCTGACTTTAAGTGGGGAATTAATTAGTGTAGTCGGACGTCTAAAGTGTATCCGAAAGCATCCATGACTTTTGGTGCACCGAGCCTCGAGTTTGTCAGATGTACCCCGAATTCTTCAGCAGTATGCACAAATAGAAAGAAGAAAATATTTAAGAAAATATCATGTTTCATTTATACTCGTAAAATATCCATGTGTATAAGAATGGCGGTTATATAATCACATTATTTAATATAAGTGAGACGAGGAGGGCTAGTCTCCTCTTATTCCTTTTGCTAGCCTCTGTTAGTTTAGCAGCTTTTTGGAAGACACATGCCCGTTCTAATGAGTTGTCAGACGAGGAAAGCTACATTGATATCTATGGCCACACCTTTCCTTGATTGTTATGAAGATCTTGGTAAATTCTTTTTACCCTCTCTAGGTTGGCGCTGATGGTGGTCGTTTCTCCCTGAAGATTGTGATACTTTTACATGCACCAGCGGGGCTACGATGTCTAGTGTGGCTATAAAAGGTCTTCCCAAAATACAGTTGTACACACTCCTACGTGGACAATGACAAATTGTGATTTTACCATACGGATTTCATTCCCATTTCCTACGGAGACCATTAGCTCCACATATCCCGATGGATGGGTGGTGGTCTCATTAAACGCCTACAGGTCAGAACAATTATATGGCCATAATCTTCCCCTGTCGAGGCTCATTTTCTCAAACAACTCCGAGTACATAATGTCACATGATCTGCCACCATTAATGAGGACCAGAGAGACGTCAAACTGCCCCATTGTGGCAGTGATTACCAGGGGAAAATTTCGTTGGGGGACACCTCCGACTTTCTTCGAGTCTCTAAACCCCAACATGGGCCGATTAGGAACCTTTACCGACATGGTTGCATCTTTTTTGTAGACAACCCCCATCTCGATGATCTTTCTCTTCATTGTCACTTTGGAGGGGAGATTTTCCTAGGGAACGCCTCCAGCGATGGAGGCGATATACGAGCACTTTCATTTACTGACCTTTTGGCTTTTGCTGCTAGCCCCGACATCTACAGTCTTTGAGGGGGGTTTTCCTTTAGGTGATTCCTCACAATCTATTTTGTCCCTTTTAAATACTCGATCAGGTGGCCCTTCTTAATCAGACCTTCGTTGACATCCTTCAACTATATGAAATCATTATTATTATGGTCGTGACTCCTATGGAAATGACAATACTTTGATTTATTTGTGCGAGAAGTCTCCCTGACGGGATAAGCATGTCAGACTCTTCCCTTCCAAAACCTGATGTTGACGCAGTAATGATTGATCCACTCCCAAGAGACTATTAGGGGGTGTACTTGTCATACGTTCCCTGCATACCTCGGTCAGACTCATTTCGACGCCTATGGGAATCCTTCCCAGTTGGGTGACTAGAGTGAGTTTCATCTGACGCGAGATTTTTGAAACGCGCGCTCAAATTCTACTCTAATAGCATGTATGAATTGACCATATTTAACATCTCCTGGATGGTATTCGCTTTCTTCCTCCCTATCTTCGACTTGAATGGATGGTCCCACCAGAGGCCATTCTCAAAGATCTAGCACTGAAGGCCCTCTTTGACTCCATTGACTTTGACAATAACTTGCATGAATTGGTCTATCTAAGACCACAAGCTTTAATTATTTCATTGGACGATCTCGATCAGAGCGACTTCAATGATAAATCGTCTCATTCGGGTTGTGAAGCATGCAGAGAATCGCTCAATAAAATTCGTCTAGGATGTAATGCTCTTGTCTAATAATTCTACAAAAAAAAACCAATAAAAAAATACCAAATAAATAAAATAAACCACTCTAACACTCAAATAAAATAATATAAGACATTTAAACTCAATTAAAATAATTTAATTTAATAAGTCGGTGTATTACATTATGTGACTACATTGAACCAATAAATTTAATGTTTTAATTTTTTTTAAAAAGCCCCTTAAAAATTTAGTCCAATAAAATTTGAGACATTTTAATGATAAATAAACTTATAAAATATTTATAAAAAATAAAATAAATATAAACTTATTTACATGGTTAATTAATATTTAATAAATTAATTAAAAATAAAATTAATGAGTCAAATTTATACTCAAAAGTATATGAAAATTCATATAATTAAAAAGGCATAATTAATCAAGCACTTAGTTTTGAGTGGTAACCGAGTTCATGCTAAAGAACAAAGATTCGAAAAATTTGAATTTAATTTCTAGTGAGAAGAATGTTTGATCAGGCCACGTATCTATGAGGTGGCACTAACGGTGCTAGAGTGGAATTTTATTTTATTTACCTTTAAATAATTACCTAAAAAAATCCTTTCTCTTCTTCTTTCCCATACTCAACAACAACATGGATTTATATGTGACAATAAAAGGAACACCATCATCTAAATCTATTCCTTCCCATTTTCTCCTCTTCCCCCACACTCAACAACAACCCCTCAACGGTGGAGCAGAAGCTTTTGAACTCTCCTAAGTTCTGCTATGAAGTTTCAAAAGCTTCTGATACATCTAAGTTCTAATAAGTTCTCTAATTCCTTTACTAATTCAAAAGTTTTTCTCTAAGCACATCTAATACATACTTTGACTCAACTTGATCATTTTCCTTCATTGCAGTGCAAAAGAGACAAAAGTTCTCAAGAAATAACAATCATCTGCCTCCAAATACTTTAACAATATTTCCATCTACGTAGAAGATTAAAACAATTCAATCTTGATATCTTGACCTACTTACCCTAGGTTGAGTTATCTTCTCTTTCCGTTGACAGAGACAAGTAAACAGGTGTAATGAGAAAGTTTTTCTAACCAAAGCATGCGTTTTCAATTACTCTGTCAATATTTCATTTGTGCGACACAAAGCATGCTCTTTAATGTAGAGATACAAAAATACTTGTTAAGGCAACATTTTAACAACTAATATATTTAGATTATCTCATACGGAGGAGCCTATTTAAAGTTATTAGTTGAGTTGTATGAATCACTTGGGTAAAATTGGATGACTCAGTCATATAATTTGATTTTGATGATAAAATTGTATAAGTATTAAAGTCGGGTTGGATCGGATGATCCGATCTTTAAAAAGTTCTAAAATATTATGGCATTTAAAAATGTCAAAAATATCATAGATGATTTTTTTTTGATGTAAATCAGACATCATCTTCACATAATTGTAGAGACTAATCATTTGAGCCGAGAAAGACCATAATGAGTGACAAAACTTTCCCTTAATCCATCGTATCAAGAACAATCACAATAAGCGACAAAACTCTCACTCCAAAAATTTAACATTGATGCATATACATATCTAATTTCGGCCCTAAGATCTCTAGTTAAGGAGTAGGCAATTGATTTTTCGTGTCTATTATTTTTTTTTCCAATTTCTTTCGTGAAGAAAAGATAAATGTTTAATCGATAAAATTTTGATTTTCTACTATTTTTAATATTATAATTTCTAAAATCTATTATCAATTTTGAAGTTTTTCAATTTTATAAAATAAATAATAATAATAATAATAATAATAATAATAATAATAATTATAAAACCACTCTTTTTATTTTATTATATGACGGATCTAATAAATAATTTAAACTTATTATTTTATTATATTTCTGATTTAATAGGTTCAACCGATCAAACTCAATCCATTTTAAAAACACAAGTTTGGACTAGTTGAACGAAAAACAAGAAAAGACACATAAATATCAATAGTAATTAAATTCACTCTTACAAAATAAAAATAAATATTTATTCTTATTTAATTTGTAAATGATAGGAAGTAGAAGAAGAAAATCCCTTGCATCATTAGCTAATCCCAATTTACCTTTTTAGCAAAATTGCGATTATCCCAACTATGATACAGACCATCTTTTCTCACCGACCAATATACTTTTTGATGAGCTAATCCACCTTCTTGATCAAGATTATATAGAAAGAAAAATAAATGGTGTGCAGACCAACTTAATTCACATTTTTTGGTTTCAAAGTTGGATATAAAGGAAAAAGGTTTTCCAGATTCCAAATAATGAGTCTTCTCGTTATCAAAGTTGCAAATTAGGGTTACCTCTTCTTCTGGATCAGAAGGTATATTATTGACTATGGAAAGAGAGAGTATGTTGATTTTTGACTCATTTAGGTGAGCTTCAAATATGGATGGATTTGTTGTAGACTCAGTCACACTCACTAAATCACTCGAAGCTTTTGAAATATTCAAACACACAAGCATCAAGATTGACACAAACGCTGGATTTGACATTTTGTTTTTAGATTTTCACAGGACACTAAAACTGCTGCTCACCGGACTATATATATATATATATATATATATATATATATATATATATATATATATATATATATATATATATATATATATATATATATATATATATATATATATATATATATATATATATATATATATATATATATATATATATATATATATATATATATATATATATATATATATATATATATATATATATATATATATATATATATATATATATATATATATATATATATATATATATATATATATATATATATATATATATATATATATATATATAGTCAACTTAAAAATATTAATGTGTATACATATTTATATATAATTTAAACATATTTGTATTTAATTATTATGTTGTTACACCGAAAAAAAATATATCCTGAATCATACTAAATTATACAACAACAAAATTTGTTAATTAAAAAATAGTAAAATTAGAAAAATAATTCTTTACTTAAAAAAATAAAGTTTTATATTCATAAATTCTAAAAATTATAGATTTTTAAGAATTTTTTTATGTTTATTAATAACAAAATTTATTTTATAATATAATAATTTATTGAATTCTAAGCAAATTTTATTATTTTTTATTTAAATAAAATTATATTCTATTTATTTTAATATATATATTTTTGGTTTAATCCGTACTCATATTTTATTAATATTTTGAATAAACGTATGATTTTTTATAAAATATAAAGTTCGCTTAAAGTTCGGAAAAAAAAATATTTTTTATATAAAAATAATATACTTTAAGGAAATTTTAATTATTTATCATTAACAACATGGAAATTATATATTTTTTTTATACTTAATCATATTTATATTGTATGTTCAATTATCTAATATATTTTTACTTCTATTATTATATTATTGATTATTGCTTATTGATATTCATTAGTAAATATATATATATATATATATATATATATATATATATATATATATATATATATATATATATATATATATATATATATATATATATATATATATATATATATATATATATATATATATATATATATATATATATATATATATATATATGCAAAATTACAATTTTGTCCTTTAAATTATTTTAAAATATCAAACTAATCCCTTAATATTTCTTTGTAACGCTTTGGTCCCTTTTTAAAAATCTCGGTTACAATAAATTGTAAACGCATATACCATTTGAACTTTTTTTTCGCGCTGATCACGAATATGCAATCAAAATTATCAAACAAGTTACAGTTCATGAGAATTAGGTAAAAATGGACAAAATACATAATAAAAAATCAACGATCTGACCAAAATACACAATCAAACGCAAAACTAATGACATGTTCGTGATCAGCGCGAAAAACCAATTCAAATAGTATATGCGTTTGTAATTTATTATAACGGAGATTTTAAAAAAAGGATCAAAGCGTTACAAAAAAAAACTTAAGAGACTAAATTGATATTTTAAAATAACTTAAACGAACTAGACAATAATTTTGCCATATATATATATATATATATATATATATATATATATATATATATATATATATATATATATATATATATATATATATATATATATATATATATATATATATATATATATATATATGGATTTTGCTATAATACATCCATCTATTTTTATAAAAAGTATATATATATATATATATATATATATATATATATATATATATATATATATATATATATATATATATATATATATATATATATATATATATATATATATATATATATATATATATATATATATATATATATATATATATATATATATATATATATATATATATATATATATATATATATATATATATATATATATATTTGTCTATTTATAGTAAACTTTAAATATATCAATGTTTATGCATATTTATATATTTATACATAATTTAAATATAGTTATATTTAATATTTCTATGTTGTTACACCGAAATAAGATATATCTTGAATCATACTAAAATATAACACAATAATTTTTTAAGTTAAAAATATATATT
Organism: Lathyrus sativus; assembly: GCA_963859935.3. NCBI lineage: Eukaryota > Viridiplantae > Streptophyta > Magnoliopsida > Fabales > Fabaceae > Lathyrus > Lathyrus sativus. Next base: position 678,030,426 of record OZ012740.1, read on the forward strand.
CTTTATATAATAATAAATATTTATATTTATAAATATTAAAAAATAATATATTTTAAAGAAATTTTGATTATTTATTAATAACAACAAGGAAATTATATTTATTTATATCCATTAATACATTTATAGTATATTAACTTATATTTATATCAATTACTATAAATATATATATATATATATATATATATATATATATATATATATATATATATATATATATATATATATATATATATATATATATATATATATATATATATATATATATATATATATATATATATATATATATAATTAAAATATAGTAAACTTAAAAATATTAATGTTTATACATATTTATATATAATTAAAATATATTTGTATTTAATTATTATGTTATTATACCAAAATAAGATATATCTTGAATCATACTAAAATATACAATAAAGAAATTTGTTAATTAAAAAATAGTAAAATTTAGGTCAAAGTTTAGAAACATAATATTTTATTTAAAATTAAAATTTAATATTTATAAATACTAAAAGTAATGGGAAATGTAGAGAGGTTTGCTCCCGCCTCAATCGCATATGCCCTTCTATTGTCATTTTGGTCGAAACTAGAGTCAATGAGTCTAAGATAAGGAGTAACTTTGGCCCCCGTTGGTCTTTCATAGATAACTACACTGAGCATACTGTCGCTACTGCGAAAAATGGCCGGCTGACTGACAGAAGAGTCGTCACCGTTCGTTATTTATCCCAAAGAGAGGGAAAGGAAACGATCAGAGAAAACCTATGAAAAGGAGAAAAGACAAGTCATCACAACCAAATCTTGGGTTCGGGAGTCATTTACGCAAGGGGAAGGTATGAGCACCCCTCACGTCCGTTGTACTCAACGGGATCCACGCTTGTTGTCTATCTAAAAGGGTGTTAATCTATCTAAAAGGTTGGCACACAGGGACAAAAGAAAAGAAAAGAGACTCGATAGAGCATCGCTGTTCTATGCCTACGTATTTCCTCGTGCAATGGGAAAGTCAGAGTCAACGTAGTTCGGAAAACTATGGGTGAAGGGGGAAGGTTGTTCGCCAAGACATCGCCGTCTTGTGCCTACGTATCCTCATCTTGCATGAGAAATCAGAGCAAACGTAGTTTGGCCTAACACGACCACTGGTTGGTTCAAGTGTTTAAACTGAGTAGGGTTAAACTTTCGTTCTAGCAGTTAGGGACGACGCCTGTTTGCGGTAGAACCAAAGCTTAACACACTCTTTTTGAAAATGATTTTCAAACAATCCAGAAGGATAAAAAGATTTGATGTTTTGTTTTGTGTTTTTTAAGAGAAGTGAATTGAGTTAAGTTTGCAACTCGTGTTGCACTAAAGACTATGAATTGAGAGCGAATGCGTCACATATCTCCCAAAGGGCATACGCTAAATACTCTAGACAGTATGAGAGGAGGCCCCCAAACCATCATTTCTCAAGTACTTAAGTCTCGTAGCGTACAACATTTATTTTCCTTTATTAGGTGTCTTAAGATGTTATGAGATGAGAAGAGAAGACACAAACTCTAAAGAGAAACTAATCAACCCTAATGTTATCATGCAAAATGCACCTAAAGTTGGGATTGAAAGAGGAAATCTATCCTAATATTATAATGCAAAGGATTGAACACCTAATGTCTCTTCTACTCCCATCTTAAACAGAGGGACTAGGAATCCTAAGGGATCATGGAAAGAGACCAGTAAACACTTAATGAATCAATCACAGATGAAATGGAGAAATAGATGAGATTGACTTAAATAAGTCAAGGCAATACAAACATGAAATGCAAGACACAAAGATGCAACAAGGACTCAACAACATGAGACTCAAACACAAACAAGTTACTTAAACAAGTCAAGAAAGGTGAGATGAAATGGGAGAAGTAGCACTCCTACAACCATCAAACATCAATCACCTAAACAAGTGCTAAATACAAAGCAAGAGCAAAGTTCCATGATCAAAGAAATGATGGGAGAAAGGAGATTGGGCAGCAGCCACATATAAGTAATCTCAACCAAATATTCATCTTTGATCATACAAGAGAAATAAGCAAACAAGTGCAAGAATTGATCAATTGTTCAAGACAAACTCAAAGTGTAAATGTGAACACCAAGTCATCTTGAATATTTGTCAAACCACGTGGAGCAGAAGTGGACCAATAAGATGAAAGCCTAAAATCAAACCTAGAAGCAAGGCACAAACACAAACTAGGTCATGGCAAGTGAAAGAACCAAGGTTCTAGCACAACTTCAACACTTAGAACAAAGTGGAAATGCATGACTCCCGAGTAACTTGCAAAGCAAGTAACACATATGTATGACCCAGGATAGATGAAACAAAACCTTAAGCATGTTAGAAACAAGTATCAAGGCTCACAAGATGCACATGGGATCAATAGAGATCATTTCCCAAAGGAACTAGGTCAAACTAGCTTGTATAAACATCTTCAAAGATGACTTGACTTGCAAGGTTCACCAAAAATAGAAGGAATATCCAATAAATCTCAAATAAATAACCCAACAAAGCTTAATCAAACATCAACCAGAAAGAAAATTCTCAAATACAAAATCAACTCAAGACATCACCAAATAACTCAAGAATGAATAGTGCTCCACCTTATCTAACAAATGTCGAGGCTCAACAAAATTCCAATCAAAGTCAAATGAAAAATGATTATTGGCCACTAAAATTCATCCTCAAGAATTCCTAAATCCCTCACCTAAATGAGGGAGAAGCCATGGTCATAGGAGATGAGAAATTGAAGTCCAAATAGTCATGATCACACAAGGTAGACACCATAAAACTCATTTAATTGTAAATTCCAAATAAAATACAAAATAAATGGAAAATAGAAATAAATAAATAAGGGAAAACTAAATAACATTTCAAATTGTTTAGAAAATATTTTTGGGGAATTTTTGTGTAATTGGAAGCATTTTTAAATAATTAAAATAGAAACAGAAAATAAAAATAAAAATAAAATAAAGAAATAAGCAAGAGGAGTGCAAATGGTAAAATCCAGATACATTGAACCATGAACAAAGCGCGTTGGGCCAGATATACAGGGTGTGCGAATATCAATTTGAGCCCAATCCAACCCAAGCTCAGATCAAAAAATGAAACGCAGTGTTTCATTAATCCCAGGTGGATTTTAACGCCTGCGTTTCAATAGTCAAGCCAATGGCAATGAGACAAGAGAGCTGGTCAACAAGTCAAGAGGAATTGAGTCAGCTCATACCAAAAAGGTGACTGGACGTCGGAGCTAGGGCTCCGGTCAGCTTGCCGGAGACTAGTCACCAAACTTTAATAAAAATGTAAAAAACCGGTACCATTCGAAAGCTAGAGTTGCAAAGAGCATGAATCTACCCATGAATTTTCAAAAATGTCCTTAGATAAGCTAGAATTAGGACACGATTTTTGAACACACATTTTAAAAACCTCAACAAACAAGCATGTAAAGGATTCAAGCATGGCCTATAATACATAGGGCTTCAGATGTAAACTAACACGACCCTATTTGGTGCCTAGAATGGGAACAAAAATTGGAAGAAATTTACCAAACGGAGCAGTTCCGTTGACTTTTGAGATTGCTTGTAAGCTTCACTTTAAGGATGCTAAACTCTTCCTTGAGCTTTGGTGAAGAGTAATTGAGCAGAAACTTGGAGAAATAAACCAGGAAGTAGCTGATTCGAAGATGAGAAAATTTGATGAATTTTGATGTGATTCTCTCTTTCTCATGCAGCAGCAACCACTCCTCTGATTAGGGCAAGCAAAAATGCTTTTATGTGATGGATTTTACCTGACCATGCAGGCCCATGTTGCCTCATTTGAGTGATTTCAAAAATTGGCCCAAAAAATCAATTTGCACATACACACGGGTTCAACTCCTCTCACTCTATTTTTGGGCAGCAAAAAGGAATACACATGGTGTAGAAATGAAGTGCATTGGTTTTGGTCATGTAGCAATTCTTTACACCAAGTTTTAAACCATGACTTTTTAAGTAAGAAATTTGAAAATGTGGCATGTAATGACTCATCATGTTGGCACAAATGAGGCAAAACTCTTTATGGTCATGTAATTGTGTAGAAAAGTTCAAACATGAGGCCAAAAGGTGACTTGTAATGTAAGATACTTAAACCATGACCAAAAGTCAAAATTTCACCTTTAAAACGGTCCATATGAACAGATAATCCACAAAAATCCATGGAAATCAAGTTCATGAGGAAGTTGGATCAATGTGACACAAAGTTTATGTGGCACAAAATTGAAGTTGAGGCCTTAAAGCTCATGTAATTGACCATTGAAGAAAATGACCTATAATGAACTTTTCCCAAAATACCCTTGCCTTGTGAGGTCCATAACTTGAGATGTACAAATGATAAAGAGGACTTCTAGGACTTTTGGAAAGATAAGATCATAAGGAACAACGGTTGTGTTCACTTGAAGTTGAGGAGAAACTTGATTCCATGTCAAAAATGCCTTGGAAGTGAGTTGACTTTAAGTTGACCAAAATTCCCTTCATTTGAGGACCCTAACTTGTTGACATCATAACTTGAGATATACAAACTAAATGAATGAGTTCTTGTACTCAAAAGAAAGCTTTGAAGATGATGAACAAGTCCCATGTTTTCATCAAAATGAGATTGAGCTTCCATCATAGGGGAAATTGTCCTTGAAGTTATGCATTAAAGAATGGGATTTTACACTGAAATCCTCTGAAACCCTAATTTAGTAACTTCTTGAACCCTTGACTCTTCTTGATTTGATCTTAACATGATATCCTAGGTGCTTTAAGATGACTTCCCATGGCCTCAATAATCTAGAACCAAGTTGTGAACCCTCTCAAGTCCACGGTTGACTTTAGGTTGACCAGATGAACCCTAGTCTTACATCCTCTAGTTGAGGCTCTTGCACATGAACTGAATGACTACAGAAACTACATAAAGACCCCTCAAAGTACATAATGAGCCTTTAAACCATTTTTTATCCAAATAAATGACCTCATGAACCTCTGTTGGCCCTTTGATGATCCTCAAGATAGAAGGTGACATCTACACACAAACCTCTCCTCTCAAGGAGCTTTGAAACTTCCATGATGATGATGAACACTTAATAACCTGCACAAATGCCCTTGCTTGAGCTTGAATAAAAAGCTCTCCTCTTGAATGGCATAACAACATCTTGATCCCCTGTTAAAGACAACGCTATGAAAATGCAAATGCTAACATGAAAAGAAACATAAGCCAAGTACAAGAAATGGTTGGTCAAATTTTGGGGTACAACAGCTGCCCTTATTCAAACGACTTGAACCTGAAGGGATGAAAAGCGAACAGATTTCAAACATTCAAGGTAGAAGGTGGTTGAATACAAAAGAACCCAGAGATTTGCCAACCGCAAGACAAAAATGTAGAATTGTCTACCAGAATAGAATCACCGGAGAAAGTTGTATCTGATAGTTGTAGGAAGATGAGCTAACTCATCGCCAATTAGAAAACATCGACACGCAGTCGGAAGAAACATCTGCTAACACGCAGGCATCTGTTAATTAAAATAGGCATCGAACCAAAAGGTCGGCTCAACACGAAGTTGAGAACGTCTGCTAATCCAAGCAGGCATCCGTTAATTAAAATGAGCATTGAACCCGAAGGCCGGATCAACACGAAGTTGAGAACATCTGCTAATCCAAGCAAGCATACGTTAATTAAAACGAGCATCGAACCCGAAGGCTGACTCAATACGAAGTTGAGAACATCTGCTAATCCAAGCAGGCATCCGTTAATTAAAACGAGCATCGAACCCGAAGGCCGACTCAACACGAAGTTGAGAACATCTGCTAATCCAAGCAGGCATCCGTTAATTAAAACGAGCATCGAACCCGAAGGCCAGCTCAACACGAAGTTGAAAACATATGCTAATCCAAGTAGGCATCCGTTAATTAAAACGAGCATCGAACCCGAAGGCCGGCTCAACACGAAGTTGAGAACATCTGCTAATCCAAGTAGGCATCCGTTAATTAAAACGAGCATCAAACCCGAATGTCGGCTCAACACAAAGTTGAGAACATCTGCTAATCCTAGCAGTCATCTGTTAATTAAAATGAGCATCGAACCCGAAGGCCGGCTCAACATGAAGTTGAGAACATCTGCTAATCCAAGCAGGCATCCGTTAATTAAAACGAGCATCAAACCCGAAGACCGGCTCAACACGAAGTTGAGAACATCTACTAGTCCAAGCAGGCATCCGTTAATTAAAAATAGCATCGAACCCGAAGGCCGGCTCAACACGAAGTTGAGAATATAACTCGTCGATTCATAATCTAAAAGAAGAAATCTGTCGGGGAAATAATGAATTAAACCATGTAGACTCCGCTGGGGAGGAATGATAAAATAAACAAATCTGACAATGATCTTGCTAGGATGGATACCACACAGGCTCAAGGAAAACACCAATATTTGCCGGGGTCTGGATACCACACAGGCACAAGAAATGTATCAATATCAGTCGGGGTCTGGATACCACACAGGCTTAAGAAAAATACCGAGATCAGCCGGGGTCTGGATACCGCACAGGCTAATGAAAAATACCAGTGTCTGCTGGAGATACAACTGGAAACAAGAGATAACAACATGGCTTATGTTTCAAATGCACATGTTTGAATATGGCGTAATGCTCCATACAAAATGGAAATGCTACGCGTTTGGGAGGATGTTATGCACAATGCAAATGCAAAGGAACCACTCCAGCAAAATAAATGCTGAAGAGACAGAGCCAACTCTTCTAGGGATCAAATCAAACCTGCTGAAGAAAGCGGCCCTGGATGGCCTACCAGAATACGACTCCTCTGGGGAAAAAATGACCCGGCTAGGGAAACAAAATCACTCCACTAGGGAAATCAGCCTTGGACGGCCTCCTAGAACAAAAAAAAAACTCTTCTAGGGTACAAAGCAAACTGCTGGGAATAACTCCACTCTGTCAGAGATTCCTCTCTACTGAAGACTGAATCCACTATTTGCTAGGGATAATGAATAAGATTTACTGGGAAGCCATCCCAAACTCTCACTGATGAGGATAAAGAATGACAAATCTCTAGGGCAATCCCACTTTGCGGGGAAGAAACCTACTTTGGCGACTTCACTGGGGATCAGGAGTAAAGATCTGCAGGGGATAAAAAGTAAGATTAATTGGGAAATATCCCAAAGAACCCACTTTGAAGACTACCAATATCCAACTGGATTCTGCTACGGCAAACACCCTGAACAACCTTCCAGAATAACATTCTTCTGGGGACGACCCCACTCTGCTGGGAATAAAATCAACTTTGAGGGGAATTAAGAAATACAATCCTTCTATTGGGGATAAGATCCACACTAAAACGGATAAAATATGCTTTAAAGGGGATTGAGAGAAATAAACATTGGGAAATCCACCCGAAATCTCGCTCCGGAGAACACCAATAACCACTGGATCCTGCTGCGGAAAACAACTTCACCGAGGAATACTCAATGAGGGAATCTGCATCGACTTCTGCTTGGGGAAATGAAACAAAAACTCAACAATATCAACCTCTACTTATGGAAATAAGACTCATCAACATCAACCTCCTCTTGGGGAATGAGTCAATGACCTAGACTCTGAGGGGAAAGGAGCCAAAGACTTGGACTCTGTGGGAGCAACAACACTGAACTTGTTCCACTGCTGGGGGGAAACATTCCCATATCTTCCTGTCAAGGGATAGGTGCACACCACTGGTAAGGAAATTCATTTTCAACCTGCCGGGGATAAGTGCAGACTCAAACTGCTGGGGAGAAACTAGTCTCGACTTGCTGAGGATAAGTGCATATTATCGTTGACGGGATACTTATGATCTGACATCTTCACCTTGTGGGGATAGAGACATAGGTGACCTTATTGGGGACGCACCTCTGAAATAGTCTCAAGAACGAAAGCCTTGCAAATGAAAAACAAGCAAAAGTATCATGTATACAACGAAAACTATCTCGGTCATCGTCCATGACATCGTTCATGAAAATCAATGTTTCAAATATGATTAGCAAAGCCCACAAGTTTATGTATGCAAGGTTTTATCAAAAACATCAGGCGTCTTTTGCAAACAAAACAATAAAAAGCTAAAACAAGAACAAAATCTTTCTGAGTAATATATACTTCATTGATTGATGGCCTGTAAATATGCAGATTTACATTAGATGCAACTCCTGAAAAGAGAAAGTTGCGTAAAAAGTACAGAAATGCAAAAAGATATACAAAATGTCGGCAATATGGTATAGACAACCACCATGTGTCGATCCAACTATGACTCGCATGACTTTGATGTTTCTCCAATACTTTGTCTTTTTAAAAGACTGACCCGATAGATTGACCCTCGGGTCCTCCCAAAATCCATTGTGCTTACAGGAACGGACGCAGATCATAGTCATTTGCCTTTTCAAATCTCGAACTTTTTCCTGAATCGCCCTTGCGGGTTTTCGATTCACCGGGATACCCATTTTTTCCAAAGTCACCTTTTCAGGTTTTCAACTCCGCGGGTTTACATCTTTTCCTTTTTATCCCTAATTTTTCCTGAACCCAATTTTTTTATGGTTCGCCGGGATGTCCCATTTTTGCCTGGATTTTCTTTTTTATTCCGGCGGATTTCTTTAAGCAAAGTATTTTTAACTGCGTATGTGTTCACAGGGGACGTGAAATCTTCGCCGTCCATGGTTGAGAGTAATAAAGCTGATCCAGAGAAGACTTTTCTTACGACATATGGACATTCGTAGTTGGGAGTCCATTTGCCCCTGTGATCTGTCTGTGGAGGGAGAATCTGCTTCAACACTAAGTCACTTGCCTGAAAGCTTCGAGGGTGCACCTTTTGATCAAAAGCTTTCTTCATCCTACTTTGATACAAACGACCATATGCAATGGATGACAATCTCTTCTCATCCATCAAGCTTAGTTGATTCAATCTTGCCTTCACCCATTCTGCCTCATCAATGTTAACGTCAACCAAAACTCTCAAAGAAGGAATCTCAACTTCCAATGGTAGGAAAACTTCCATACCATACACTAGCGAGAAAGGAGTTACCCCAGTTGAAGTACGTACCAAAGTACGATATCCGTGTAATGCAAAGGGCAACATCTTCCAATCTTTATAGGTCACAACCATCTTTTGCACAATCTTCTTAATGTTCTTGTTAGCTGCCTCAACAACACCATTCATCTTCGAGCGATAAGGAGAAGAGTTGTGATGTTCAATCTTGAAACTTTGGCACAATTCCTTCATCATCTTGTTATTCAAGTTAGAACCATTATCATTAATGATTCGTTCGGGCACCCTGTAACGACAGATGATGTCCTTCTTGATGAATCGAGCCACGACCTGTCTGGTAACGTTAGAGAAAGAAGCTGCTTCAACCCACGTAGTGAACTAGTCAATTTCCATTAAGATGAAGCGGTGTCCGTTGGATGCGGTCGGTTCAATTTTACCGATTATATCAATACCCCACATGGAAAAGGTCCAAGGAGACGCCATGACATTCAGAGGACTTGGCGGTACATGCATCTTATCAGCATAAATCTGGCATTTATGACACTTCTTAGCGTACTTGAAACAATCAGACTCCATAGTCATCCAATAGTAGCATGCCCTCAACAATTTCCGAGACATTGCATGTCCGCCTGCATGCATACCAAAGCACCCTTGTGGACCTCTTCCATAAGAAAACTCGCTTCTTTTTCGTCCACATATCTCAACAACACTAATTCAAAGTTCCTTCGGTAGAGCATGTAACAGCCCAAATTTCATTAAATAATTAATTGTAGTAATTAATTTATTTAGTGGGATTTTATTAATGTTGGAAAATTAATTTTTATTAATTGGGATTAATAGAGAATTGAGAAGGAAATTGGAAGGAAGGAAAATAAAGGAATTATATAAGAGAAAAATAGAAAAACATTTGGAAAGAAAGAGGAAAGAAGAAGAAAGGAGAGAAAGAGAGGAGAAGAAGAGGAAAAGTGGAAATCATCAAGAACCAACATCAAAGCTCCGATTAATCGAGGTAAGGGTGAGAAATGTTTCTATTTGATCATTGTATGATGTTATGTATGTTGGGTTGGGGTTTTGGTAGAGTTTTCATCACTTTCCAATTAGGGCAAAAGTTGGAATAATCGGTAGATTGATGATTTCATCGGTTGAAACTGAGCAATAATGCCGTAGAATAGTTGGGTAACATGTGTTGATGCTGTTTGTACTGATTTTGTTGTGTGAGAAGTTGGATGATGGTGGATGGTGGAGGTGGAACAGAATAGGGTTCTGTTCTGCGCAGGTTCGCTGGCTCTCGCCAGGCGAGCGAAGGCGAAGCTTCGCCAGGCGAAGCCTAGCGAATGTTGGCGAATAATTATATTTAAGTCCCAGTGGACTTCGCTGGTGGGTTCGCCAGGCGAAGTTGGATAGCGAGGGTTCGCCCAGCGAAGGTGCTGGCGAATGGTGGCGAATGAAGTCAGTAGCTACTGACTTGGGCTCGCTGGGAAGTCTCGCCAGGCGAAGCCTAGCGAGTGTTCGCTGAGAGAGTTCGCCAGGCGAAGGTTCGCTGCGAGGGTTCGCCAGGCGAATGAAGGCGAATTTGACAGCATTTCTCTTTTGCTGTGTTGATCATGTGAAGATGGTTTGGTTGTTTCACATAGGTGGATACCTTATGATATGAATATAGATATGACCTGTTGTGATAATGTGTGCTGTGGGTAGCCTACGGGCGTGAATCCTAGAATTGTGATTCAAAGGTTAATTGCATCAAGTATAAATACATGTGAACATAACAAGTGATTATGTGTGTATTATTTAATGAATTTGCGAATGCTCGATGTGTATACAATTATGTAATGAGTATGCATGAGAACATTTTGAATATGTGTGCATAACTTATACTTGTATGATTGGTATTGCGATGTGAATACCTTGATTGTTGTGATAATTAGAGATACATGGGAATACAATGAGGAATGTATGTGTATCGTCTAATGCATTGTGAATGCATGGGAACATATGTGATATGTGTGCATTGTTGTTGAATATGATGATGTGTGAACTGAATACATTGATAAATGTTTGATATATGTTGTATGTGCAATCATGATGAAATTCTCGAAGGGGTGAATTATTCGAATGCATGGGATTAAGACGCGGGAACGGCCTTAAGTGCATTTATTGTGATTGGTTGATTGTACATGCATCATTCAGTCAAGAGGCAATGTCCGTTAGTTTCGTGGAAACTAGTGGCTTGTCCCAAACCTAGAAGGGTGGGTTTGAAGCCTAGGGGACGGGCTTGGTTGTTATCGGTCTAGAAGGGTGGACCCGGTTTAAAGTGAAAACCGAAAAATGATAACAAGTTATCGGTCTAGAAGGGTGGACCCGGTTTAGAGTGAAAACCGAAAAAAAGATAACTAATGTCGGTACCGCATTGCATGAGTTGCATTGGATATGTTGAGTCACATTGCATAATATTGTTGTTGTACAAATGTGCTTGTGAATGATTGTTAAATTAAGCATGAAGGGATGTGCTTGTGAATGTTCATAATGTTGATATATGTGAACAAAATATGATTTATGATTATGAGAATGAACTGTGGTGAGAAATGTGAATATGTGTTATATGATACCTATATATACGTAATCTTATGCCTTGATTATTATGGTTATATTTCTCACCCTTCTGCTGTTTTATAATGCTCTATGAGGCATTGCAGATTAGGATGCTGGAGTCCTTTCGTGAAGTTAGTCTTCATTCTTTTGAGTCTGCTGCTCTGATATGTAACACTGGGTAGTTAGACTAGTATAGTCATTCTTTTGTGATACATTGCGATGTATCAGCTGATGTGGTTTTGTAATCTAACTGATATGATGTATTAATCTGGATGACTTATGTGCATTTGAATTAATATTTTGAAAAATGATCAAATGACTTTATCTTTCCGCTTAAATTGAAAATGTTACATATTTTATGGAGCAAGTGTTTTATTGGTCAAGTTTGGACATTCTTCTTTTATACCTTACTCGAAAACTTTTACTCTGATGAATCTGTATATGCTTAAGTGTTTTATATGCATTTATTTGGGGTATAGAAGGGGGTGTTACAATAGTGGTATCAGAGCAGGTCGGTCCGTCCGGCCAAGTTGTTAGAGTGTTTTCCTGTGTGTTATTGATGTGCGTGTGTTGCATTATCAATATTGGTTGTTCTTACGTGGTTCTGTGGTTGGAATTAGTAAGATGGTTGCAGGAAGGAACGACGAAGCGATTGCGGAGGCATTGACGAGATTGGCGGGGGCAATTGGGCAGAATCCTCCGGCCAATGTGAATGTGGGGAATCATGCTGATGATGGATTCCGTGCTTTGGGGAAATTCCAAAAGAATAACCCTCCGGTCTTCAAGGGAACTCATGAACCGGACAAGGCACAAATTTGGTTGAAAGCTGTGGAAAAGATTTTTCGAGTTATGAATTGCTCGGATGCACAGAAGGTGCAGTTTGGGACTCATATGCTCGAAGAAGAAGCTGAAGATTGGTGGGGTAATACTCGCCAAAGATTTGAGGAAGATGATATTGTGATTACGTGGGATTTGTTTAGAGAAACTTTTCTGGAGAAGTATTTTCCAGAGGATGTGCGGGGGAAGAAAGAGATCGAATTTCTTGAGTTGAAGCAAGGTAATTTGACGGTTGCTGAGTATGCGGCGAAATTTGAGGAGTTGATCAAATTTTGTCCTCACTATAATACTGGTAATGCTGAGAGGTCTAAGTGCCTCAAGTTTGTGAACGGTTTGAGACCCGAGATTAGACAAGCTATTGGGTACCAGGAAATCAGGCGATTTTCTGAGTTGGTTAACAAGAGCAGAATTTATGACGAAGACAGTAGGGCTAGGTCCAGCCACTACAAGAGCCTAAGTGATAAGAAAGGAAAAGGTCAATTCAGAGGAAAACCTTATGTGACTCCTGTAGACAAAGGGAAGCAGAGAATGGGTTATGGCAAGAGGCCAAGCGGGGGAGTTTCTACTCCGGTGAGATGTTATAGGTGCGGTGAAGCGGGACATCGTGCTCCTGAATGCAAAAGTGTTGACAAGGCGTGTTTTAAGTGTGGCAAGCCAGGCCACAAAGCTCTTGAGTGCAGAAGTGGTACGGGTGTGACTTGCTACAATTGTGGTGAGCAAGGACACATTAGTACAAAATGTAATAAGCCGAAGAAGAATCAAGGGAGCGGGAAAGTGTTCGCTCTATCTGGATCTGAGACTGCTAGCGACGATCGACTGATCCGAGGTACGTGTTTTATTAATGGTATACCTTTGATCGCTATAATTGATACCGGAGCTACGCATTCTTTTATTTCTCTGGATTGTGTTAGAAGGTTGAATCTTGAGTTGTCTGTGATTGGTGGCGATATGGTTATTGATACTCCTGCTATGGGTTCGGTAACTACACCGTATGTTTGCTTGAATTGCCCGTTGAGTATTTTCGGGAGAGATTTTGGGATTGATTTAGTGTGTCTTCATTTAGATCAACTGGATGTCATTCTTGGAATGAATTGGTTAAAATTCAATCGTGTGTATATTAACTGTTTTGACAAAACGGTTATTTTTCCCGATTCAGATGTTGAAAGGGATTTGTTTATGACGAGGAAGCAAGTGAAGGAATCGGTGCAAGATGGGGCTACGGTATTCATGCTTATGGCAACTATGAGAATCGGTGGAAGTGAAGAGATTGATGCTTTGCCTATTGTTAGAGATTTTCCGGAAGTATTCCCTGAGGAAATAAAGGATTTACCGCCGGAGCGAGAAATGGAGTTTTCGATAGATTTGATTCCTAGAACTAATCCGATATCGATGGCTCCCTATCGTATGTCGGCCTCGGAGTTAAAGGAGTTGAAGAGTCAACTTGAGGATTTGCTTGAAAAGAAGTTTATTCGTCCGAGTGTGTCACCGTGGGGTGCACCGGTGTTATTGGTTAAGAAGAAAGAGGGTTCTATGAGGCTCTGTGTGGATTACAGACAGTTGAACAAGGTGACTATTAAGAATAAGTATCCACTTCCAAGGATTGATGATCTGATGGATCAGTTGGTTGGTGCAAGCGTGTTCAGCAAGATTGATTTGAGATCTGGGTATCATCAGATCCGTGTGAAAGCTGAGGATATTCAGAAGACGGCCTTTCGGACGAGGTATGGACACTATGAGTATTCCGTGATGCCATTTGGTGTGACTAATGCACCAGGTGTATTTATGGAGTACATGAATAGGATTTTCCATCCGTATTTGGATAAGTTTGTGGTGGTGTTTATCGACGACATCTTGGTTTATTCGAAGAGCGAAGGAGAGCATGCCGAGCATCTGAAGATTGTGTTATCGGTGTTGAGAGAGAAGCAATTGTTTGCAAAGCTTTCTAAGTGTGAGTTTTGGTTGAAGGAAGTTAGTTTCCTGGGTCATGTGATTTCAAGTAGTGGTATTGCGGTCGATCCGTCGAAGGTTGAAGCGGTGTCGCAATGGGAGACTCCGAAGTCAGTTTTTGAGATCAAACGTTTTCTTGGTTTAGCCGGTTATTATCGGAAGTTTATTGAAGGATTTGCTAAGTTATCGTTGCCATTGACATAGTTGACTAGGAAAGGTCAAGCCTTTGTTTGGGACGCCAAGTGTGAGGCGAGTTTTCAAGAACTTAAACGAAGGTTGACGACAGCTCCTGTTTTGATTTTGCCAAATCCGGAAGAACCATTCGTTGTGTATTGTGATGCTTCTTTGATGGGTTTAGGAGGTGTGTTAATGCAGAATAACCAAGTTGTGGCTTATGCTTCGAGGCAACTCAAAGTGCATGAGAAGAATTATCCGACGCATGACTTAGAGTTGGCCGCCGTTGTGTTCGTGTTGAAACTTTGGAGGCATTATTTGTTTGGTGCGAGGTTTGAAGTGTTTAGTGACCACAAGAGTTTGAGGTATCTTTTTGATCAAAAGGAATTGAATGTAAGACAAAGAAGATGGCTTGAACTTTTGAAGGATTTTGATTTTGGCTTGAACTACCATCCGGGTAAAGCGAATGTAGTAGCGGATGCATTGAGTCGGAAATCATTGCATATGTCGGCATTGATGGTGAAAGAGTTAGAATTGGTCGAGCAATTTCGAGATTTGAGTTTGGTATGTGAGAGAACTTCTTTTGGATTTAAGTTGGGTATGTTAAAGCTTACGAGTGGTATTTTGGACGAAATTCGAGAAGGACAGAAATCGGATTTGAGCTTAGTTGATCGGTTGACTTTAATCAACCAAGGCCAAGGTGGTGATTTTCGGATTGATGAGAATGGGATTATGAGATGTCAGGATCGAGTTTGTGTTCCGAATGTTGTTGAGCTTAAGAAGAGCATCCTTGAGGAAGGACATCGTAGCGGATTGAGTATTCATCCGGGTGCTACTAAGATGTATCAGGATTTGAAGAAAGTATTTTGGTGGCCTAGTATGAAGAAAGATATTGCGGAATTTGTGTATTCTTGTTTGACTTGCCAGAAGTCAAAGATTGAGCATCAGAAGCCATCGGGTTTGATGAAGCCGTTGTTTATTCCTGAGTGGAAATGGGATAGTATCTCCATGGATTTCGTATCTGGTTTGCCGAGGACGCCGAGTAATTTTGAGGCTATTTGGGTCATCGTGGATAGATTGACAAAATCTGCTCACTTTATCCCTATGCGTATGGATTACCCTTTGGAGAAGTTGGCTAAGTTGTATATTGAGAGGATTGTGTGTCTGCATGGTATTCCGTTAAGTATTGTTTCGGATAGAGATCCGCGGTTTACTTCGAGATTTTGGGAGAGTCTGCAGAGTGCTTTGGGTACTAAGTTGCGTTTGAGTTCAGCGTATCATCCTCAGACTGATGGTCAGACGGAGAGGACGATTCAGTCGCTTGAAGATCTTTTGAGAGCTTGTGTATTGGAAAAAGGAGGAGCTTGGGATAGCTACTTGCCTTTGATTGAGTTTACCTACAACAACAGTTTCCATTCGAGTATTGGTATGGCACCATTTGAGGCGTTGTATGGTAGGCGGTGTAGGACACCATTGTGTTGGTTCGAGTCCGGAGAGAGTTCGGTTGTTGGACCCGAGTTAGTTCAACAGACCACTGATAAGATCAAGATGATTCAAGAGAAGATGAGAATTACTCAGAGTCGTCAGAAGAGTTATTATGACAAGAGGAGGAAGGCACTTGAATTTCAAGAGGGAGATCATGTGTTTCTTCGAGTCACTCCGATGACGGGTGTTGGTAGGGCACTGAAGTCGCGCAAGTTGTCGCCGCGTTTCATTGGTCCTTATCAGATTTTGCAGAAGATAGGAGAAGTGGCCTATCGTGTGGCTTTACCACCGTCGCTTGCTAATCTTCACGACGTATTCCATGTATCTCAGTTGAGGAATACATTGCGGATCCGTCTCATGTAGTCCAAATAGATGATGTGCAGGTGAGAGATAACCTGACTGTTGAGACATCACCTATGCGGATAGAGGATCGGAAATTGAAGCAGCTTCGAGGTAAAGAGATTGCTTTAGTGAAGGTCGCTTGGGGAGGACCGGCTGGTGGAAATGTTACTTGGGAGCTTGAGAGTCGGATGAAAGAGTCTTATCCAGAACTGTTTGAATCAGGTAACATTTTCAAGGACGAAAATTCCTAAAGTGGGGGAGAGTTGTAACAGCCCAAATTTCATTAAATAATTAATTGTAGTAATTAATTTATTTAGTGGGATTTTATTAATGTTGGAAAATTAATTTTTATTAATTGGGATTAATAGAGAATTGAGAAGGAAATTGGAAGGAAGGAAAATAAAGGAATTATATAAGAGAGAAAGAAAAGAAAAGAAAAATAGAAAAACATTTGGAAAGAAAGAGGAAAGAAGAAGAAAGGAGAGAAAGAGAGGAGAAGAAAAGGAAAAGTGGAAATCATCAAGAACCAACATCAAAGCTCCGATTAATCGAGGTAAGGGTGAGAAATGTTTCTATTTGATCATTGTATGATGTTATGTATGTTGGGTTGGGGTTTTGGTAGAGTTTTCATCACTTTCCAATTAGGGCAAAAGTTGGAATAATCGGTAGATTGATGATTTCATCGGTTGAAACTGAGCAATAATGCCGTAGAATAGTTGGGTAACATGTGTTGATGCTGTTTGTACTGATTTTGTTGTGTGAGAAGTTGGATGATGGTGGATGGTGGAGGTGGAACAGAATAGGGTTCTGTTCTGCGCAGGTTCGCTGGCTCTCGCCAGGCGAGCGAAGGCGAAGCTTCGCCAGGCGAAGCCTAGTGAATGTTGGCGAATAATTATATTTAAGTCCCAGTGGACTTCGCTGGTGGATTCGCCAGGCGAAGTTGGATAGCGAGGGTTCGCCCAGCGAAGGTGCTGGCGAATGGTGGCGAATGAAGTCAGTAGCTACTGACTTGGGCTCGCTGGGAAGTCTCGCCAGGCGAAGCCTAGCGAGTGTTCGCTGAGAGAGTTCGCCAGGCGAAGGTTCGCTGCGAGGGTTCGCCAGGAGAATGAAGGCGAATTTGACAGCATTTCTCTTTTGCTGTGTTGATCATGTGAAGATGGTTTGGTTGTTTCACATAGGTGGATACCTTATGATATGAATATAGATATGACCTGTTGTGATAATGTGTGCTGTGGGTAGCCTACGGGCGTGAATCCTAGAATTGTGATTCAAAGGTTAATTGCATCAAGTATAAATACATGTGAACATAACAAGTGATTATGTGTGTATTATTTAATGAATTTGCGAATGCTCGATGTGTATACAATTATGTAATGAGTATGCATGAGAACATTTTGAATATGTGTGCATAACTTATACTTGTATGATTGGTATTGCGATGTGAATACCTTGATTGTTGTGATAATTAGAGATACATGGGAATACAATGAGGAATGTATGTGTATCGTCTAATGCATTGTGAATGCATGGGAACATATGTGATATGTGTGCATTGTTGTTGAATATGATGATGTGTGAACTGAATACATTGATAAATGTTTGATATATGTTGTATGTGCAATCATGATGAAATTCTCGAAGGGGTGAATTATTCGAATGCATGGGATTAAGACGCGGGAACGGCCTTAAGTGCATTTATTGTGATTGGTTGATTGTACATGCATCATTCAGTCAAGAGGCAATGTCCGTTAGTTTCGTGGAAACTAGTGGCTTGTCCCAAACCTAGAAGGGTGGGTTTGAAGCCTAGGGGACGGGCTTGGTTGTTATCGGTCTAGAAGGGTGGACCCGGTTTAAAGTGAAAACCGAAAAATGATAACAAGTTATCGGTCTAGAAGGGTGGACCCGGTTTAGAGTGAAAACCGAAAAAAAGATAACTAATGTCGGTACCGCATTGCATGAGTTGCATTGGATATGTTGAGTCACATTGCATAATATTGTTGTTGTACAAATGTGCTTGTGAATGATTGTTAAATTAAGCATGAAGGGATGTGCTTGTGAATGTTCATAATGTTGATATATGTGAACAAAATATGATTTATGATTATGAGAATGAACTGTGGTGAGAAATGTGAATATGTGTTATATGATACCTATATATACGTAATCTTATGCCTTGATTATTATGGTTATATTTCTCACCCTTCTGCTGTTTTATAATGCTCTATGAGGCATTGCAGATTAGGATGCTGGAGTCCTTTCGTGAAGTTAGTCTTCATTCTTTTGAGTCTGCTGCTCTGATATGTAACACTGGGTAGTTAGACTAGTATAGTCATTCTTTTGTGATACATTGCGATGTATCAGCTGATGTGGTTTTGTAATCTAACTGATATGATGTATTAATCTGGATGACTTATGTGCATTTGAATTAATATTTTGAAAAACGATCAAATGACTTTATCTTTCCGCTTAAATTGAAAATGTTACATATTTTATGGAGCAAGTGTTTTATTGGTCAAGTTTGGACATTCTTCTTTTATACCTTACTCGAAAACTTTTACTCTGATGAATCTGTATATGCTTAAGTGTTTTATATGCATTTATTTGGGGTATAGAAGGGGGTGTTACAATAGTGGTATCAGAGCAGGTCGGTCCGTCCGGCCAAGTTGTTAGAGTGTTTTCCTGTGTGTTATTGATGTGCGTGTGTTGCATTATCAATATTGGTTGTTCTTACGTGGTTCTGTGGTTGGAATTAGTAAGATGGTTGCAGGAAGGAACGACGAAGCGATTGCGGAGGCATTGACGAGATTGGCGGGGGCAATTGGGCAGAATCCTCCGGCCAATGTGAATGTGGGGAATCATGCTGATGATGGATTCCGTGCTTTGGGGAAATTCCAAAAGAATAACCCTCCGGTCTTCAAGGGAACTCATGAACCGGACAAGGCACAAATTTGGTTGAAAGCTGTGGAAAAGATTTTTCGAGTTATGAATTGCTCGGATGCACAGAAGGTGCAGTTTGGGACTCATATGCTCGAAGAAGAAGCTGAAGATTGGTGGGGTAATACTCGCCAAAGATTTGAGGAAGATGATATTGTGATTACGTGGGATTTGTTTAGAGAAACTTTTCTGGAGAAGTATTTTCCAGAGGATGTGCGGGGGAAGAAAGAGATCGAATTTCTTGAGTTGAAGCAAGGTAATTCGACGGTTGCTGAGTATGCGGCGAAATTTGAGGAGTTGATCAAATTTTGTCCTCACTACAATACTGGTAATGCTGAGAGGTCTAAGTGCCTCAAGTTTGTGAACGGTTTGAGACCCGAGATTAGACAAGCTATTGGGTACCAGGAAATCAGGCGGTTTTCTGAGTTGGTTAACAAGAGCAGAATTTATGACGAAGACAGTAGGGCTAGGTCCAGCCACTACAAGAGCCTAAGTGATAAGAAAGGAAAAGGTCAATTCAGAGGAAAACCTTATGTGACTCCTGTAGACAAAGGGAAGCAGAGAATGGGTTATG
Organism: Lathyrus sativus; assembly: GCA_963859935.3. Taxonomy (NCBI): domain Eukaryota; kingdom Viridiplantae; phylum Streptophyta; class Magnoliopsida; order Fabales; family Fabaceae; genus Lathyrus; species Lathyrus sativus. Next base: position 678,050,365 of record OZ012740.1, read on the forward strand.
GCAAGAGGCCAAGTGGGGGAGTTTCTACTCCGGTGAGATGTTATAGGTGCGGTGAAGCGGGACATCGTGCTCCTGAATGCAAAAGTGTTGACAAGGCGTGTTTTAAGTGTGGCAAGCCAGGCCACAAAGCTCTTGAGTGCAGAAGTGGTACGGGTGTGACTTGATACAATTGTGGTGAGCAAGGACACATTAGTACAAAATGTAATAAGCCGAAGAAGAATCAAGGGAGCGGGAAAGTGTTCGCTCTATCTGGATCTGAGACTGCTAGCGACGATCGACTGATCCGAGGTACGTGTTTTATTAATGGTATACCTTTGATCGCTATAATTGATACCGGAGCTACGCATTCTTTTATTTCTCTGGATTGTGTTAGAAGGTTGAATCTTGAGTTGTCTGTGATTGGTGGCGATATGGTTATTGATACTCCTGCTATGGGTTCGGTAACTACACCGTATGTTTGCTTGAATTGCCCGTTGAGTATTTTCGGGAGAGATTTTGGGATTGATTTAGTGTGTCTTCATTTAGATCAACTGGATGTCATTCTTGGAATGAATTGGTTAAAATTCAATCGTGTGTATATTAACTGTTTTGACAAAACGGTTATTTTTCCCGATTCAGATGTTGAAAGGGATTTGTTTATGACGAGGAAGCAAGTGAAGGAATCGGTGCAAGATGGGGCTACGGTATTCATGCTTATGGCAACTATGAGAATCGGTGGAAGTGAAGAGATTGATGCTTTGCCTATTGTTAGAGATTTTCCGGAAGTATTCCCTGAGGAAATAAAGGATTTACCGCCGGAGCGAGAAATGGAGTTTTCGATAGATTTGATTCCTAGAACTAATCCGATATCGATGGCTCCCTATCGTATGTCGGCCTCGGAGTTAAAGGAGTTGAAGAGTCAACTTGAGGATTTGCTTGAAAAGAAGTTTATTCGTCCGAGTGTGTCACCGTGGGGTGCACCGGTGTTATTGGTTAAGAAGAAAGAGGGTTCTATGAGGCTCTGTGTGGATTACAGACAGTTGAACAAGGTGACTATTAAGAATAAGTATCCACTTCCAAGGATTGATGATCTGATGGATCAGTTGGTTGGTGCAAGCGTGTTCAGCAAGATTGATTTGAGATCTGGGTATCATCAGATCCGTGTGAAAGCTGAGGATATTCAGAAGACGGCCTTTCGGACGAGGTATGGACACTATGAGTATTCCGTGATGCCATTTGGTGTGACTAATGCACCAGGTGTATTTATGGAGTACATGAATAGGATTTTCCATCCGTATTTGGATAAGTTTGTGGTGGTGTTTATCGACGACATCTTGGTTTATTCGAAGAGCGAAGGAGAGCATGCCGAGCATCTGAAGATTGTGTTATCGGTGTTGAGAGAGAAGCAATTGTTTGCAAAGCTTTCTAAGTGTGAGTTTTGGTTGAAGGAAGTTAGTTTCCTGGGTCATGTGATTTCAAGTAGTGGTATTGCGGTCGATCCGTCGAAGGTTGAAGCGGTGTCGCAATGGGAGACTCCGAAGTCAGTTTTTGAGATCAAAAGTTTTCTTGGTTTAGCCGGTTATTATCGGAAGTTTATTGAAGGATTTGCTAAGTTATCGTTGCCATTGACATAGTTGACTAGGAAAGGTCAAGCCTTTGTTTGGGACGCCAAGTGTGAGGCGAGTTTTCAAGAACTTAAACGAAGGTTGACGACAGCTCCTGTTTTGATTTTGCCAAATCCGGAAGAACCATTCGTTGTGTATTGTGATGCTTCTTTGATGGGTTTAGGAGGTGTGTTGATGCAGAATAACCAAGTTGTGGCTTATGCTTCGAGGCAACTCAAAGTGCATGAGAAGAATTATCCGACGCATGACTTAGAGTTGGCCGCCGTTGTGTTCGTGTTGAAACTTTGGAGGCATTATTTGTTTGGTGCGAGGTTTGAAGTGTTTAGTGACCACAAGAGTTTGAGGTATCTTTTTGATCAAAAGGAATTGAATGTAAGACAAAGAAGATGGCTTGAACTTTTGAAGGATTTTGATTTTGGCTTGAACTACCATCCGGGTAAAGCGAATGTAGTAGCGGATGCATTGAGTCGGAAATCATTGCATATGTCGGCATTGATGGTGAAAGAGTTAGAATTGGTCGAGCAATTTCGAGATTTGAGTTTGGTATGTGAGAGAACTTCTTTTGGATTTAAGTTGGGTATGTTAAAGCTTACGAGTGGTATTTTGGACGAAATTCGAGAAGGACAGAAATCGGATTTGAGCTTAGTTGATCGGTTGACTTTAATCAACCAAGGCCAAGGTGGTGATTTTCGGATTGATGAGAATGGGATTATGAGATGTCAGGATCGAGTTTGTGTTCCGAATGTTGTTGAGCTTAAGAAGAGCATCCTTGAGGAAGGACATCGTAGCGGATTGAGTATTCATCCGGGTGCTACTAAGATGTATCAGGATTTGAAGAAAGTATTTTGGTGGCCTAGTATGAAGAAAGATATTGCGGAATTTGTGTATTCTTGTTTGACTTGCCAGAAGTCAAAGATTGAGCATCAGAAGCCATCGGGTTTGATGAAGCCGTTGTTTATTCCTGAGTGGAAATGGGATAGTATCTCCATGGATTTCGTATCTGGTTTGCCGAGGACGCCGAGTAATTTTGAGGCTATTTGGGTCATCGTGGATAGATTGACAAAATCTGCTCACTTTATCCCTATGCGTATGGATTACCCTTTGGAGAAGTTGGCTAAGTTGTATATTGAGAGGATTGTGTGTCTGCATGGTATTCCGTTAAGTATTGTTTCGGATAGAGATCCGCGGTTTACTTCGAGATTTTGGGAGAGTCTGCAGAGTGCTTTGGGTACTAAGTTGCGTTTGAGTTCAACGTATCATCCTCAGACTGATGGTCAGACGGAGAGGACGATTCAGTCGCTTGAAGATCTTTTGAGAGCTTGTGTATTGGAAAAAGGAGGAGCTTGGGATAGCTACTTGCCTTTGATTGAGTTTACCTACAACAACAGTTTCCATTCGAGTATTGGTATGGCACCATTTGAGGCGTTGTATGGTAGGCGGTGTAGGACACCATTGTGTTGGTTCGAGTCCGGAGAGAGTTCGGTTGTTGGACCCGAGTTAGTTCAACAGACCACTGATAAGATCAAGATGATTCAAGAGAAGATGAGAATTACTCAGAGTCGTCAGAAGAGTTATTATGACAAGAGGAGGAAGGCACTTGAATTTCAAGAGGGAGGTCATGTGTTTCTTCGAGTCACTCCGATGACGGGTGTTGGTAGGGCACTGAAGTCGCGCAAGTTGTCGCCGCGTTTCATTGGTCCTTATCAGATTTTGCAGAAGATAGGAGAAGTGGCCTATCGTGTGGCTTTACCACCGTCGCTTGCTAATCTTCACGACGTATTCCATGTATCTCAGTTGAGGAATACATTGCGGATCCGTCTCATGTAGTCCAAATAGATGATGTGCAGGTGAGAGATAACCTGACTGTTGAGACATCACCTATGCGGATAGAGGATCGGAAATTGAAGCAGCTTCGAGGTAAAGAGATTGCTTTAGTGAAGGTCGCTTGGGGAGGACCGGCTGGTGGAAATGTTACTTGGGAGCTTGAGAGTCGGATGAAAGAGTCTTATCCAGAACTGTTTGAATCAGGTAACATTTTCGAGGACGAAAATTCCTAAAGTGGGGGAGAGTTGTAACAGCCCAAATTTCATTAAATAATTAATTGTAGTAATTAATTTATTTAGTGGGATTTTATTAATGTTGGAAAATTAATTTTTATTAATTGGGATTAATAGAGAATTGAGAAGGAAATTGGAAGGAAGGAAAATAAAGGAATTATATAAGAGAGAAAGAAAAGAAAAGAAAAATAGAAAAACATTTGGAAAGAAAGAGGAAAGAAGAAGAAAGGAGAGAAAGAGAGGAGAAGAAAAGGAAAAGTGGAAATCATCAAGAACCAACATCAAAGCTCCGATTAATCGAGGTAAGGGTGAGAAATGTTTCTATTTGATCATTGTATGATGTTATGTATGTTGGGTTGGGGTTTTGGTAGAGTTTTCATCACTTTCCAATTAGGGCAAAAGTTGGAATAATCGGTAGATTGATGATTTCATCGGTTGAAACTGAGCAATAATGCCGTAGAATAGTTGGGTAACATGTGTTGATGCTGTTTGTACTGATTTTGTTGTGTGAGAAGTTGGATGATGGTGGATGGTGGAGGTGGAACAGAATAGGGTTCTGTTCTGCGCAGGTTTGCTGGCTCTCGCCAGGCGAGCGAAGGCGAAGCCTAGTGAATGTTGGCGAATAATTATATTTAAGTCCCAGTGGACTTCGCTGGTGGGTTCGCCAGGCGAAGTTGGATAGCGAGGGTTCGCCCAGCGAAGGTGCTGGCGAATGGTGGCGAATGAAGTCAGTAGCTACTGACTTGGGCTCGCTGGGAAGTCTCGCCAGGCGAAGCCTAGCGAGTGTTCGCTGAGAGAGTTCGCCAGGCGAAGGTTCGCTGCGAGGGTTCGCCAGGCGAATGAAGGCGAATTTGACAGCATTTCTCTTTTGCTGTGTTGATCATGTGAAGATGGTTTGGTTGTTTCACATAGGTGGATACCTTATGATATGAATATAGATATGACCTGTTGTGATAATGTGTGCTGTGGGTAGCCTACGGGCGTGAATCCTAGAATTGTGATTCAAAGGTTAATTGCATCAAGTATAAATACATGTGAACATAACAAGTGATTATGTGTGTATTATTTAATGAATTTGCGAATGCTCGATGTGTATACAATTATGTAATGAGTATGCATGAGAACATTTTGAATATGTGTGCATAACTTATACTTGTATGATTGGTATTGCGATGTGAATACCTTGATTGTTGTGATAATTAGAGATACATGGGAATACAATGAGGAATGTATATGTATCGTCTAATGCATTGTGAATGCATGGGAACATATGTGATATGTGTGCATTGTTGTTGAATATGATGATGTGTGAACTGAATACATTGATAAATGTTTGATATATGCTGTATGTGCAATCATGATGAAATTCTCGAAGGGGTGAATTATTCGAATGCATGGGATTAAGACGCGGGAACGGTCTTAAGTGCATTTATTGTGATTGGTTGATTGTACATGCATCATTCAGTCAAGAGGCAATGTCCGTTAGTTTCGTGGAAACTAGTGGCTTGTCCCAAACCTAGAAGGGTGGGTTTGAAGCCTAGGGGACAGGCTTGGTTGTTATCGGTCTAGAAGGGTGGACCCGGTTTAAAGTGAAAACCGAAAAATGATAACAAGTTATCGGTCTAGAAGGGTGGACCCGGTTTAGAGTGAAAACCGAAAAAAAGATAACTAATGTCGGTACCGCATTGCATGAGTTGCATTGGATATGTTGAGTCACATTGCATAATATTGTTGTTGTACAAATGTGCTTGTGAATGATTGTTAAATTAAGCATGAAGGGATGTGCTTGTGAATGTTCATAATGTTGATATATGTGAACAAAATATGATTTATGATTATGAGAATGAACTGTGGTGAGAAATGTGAATATGTGTTATATGATACCTATATATACGTAATCTTATGCCTTGATTATTATGGTTATATTTCTCACCCTTCTGCTGTTTTATAATGCTCTATGAGGCATTGCAGATTAGGATGCTGAAGTCCTTTCGTGAAGTTAGTCTTCATTCTTTTGAGTCTGCTGCTCTGATATGTAACACTGGGTAGTTAGACTAGTATAGTCATTCTTTTGTGATACATTGCGATGTATCAGCTGATGTGGTTTTGTAATCTAACTGATATGATGTATTAATCTGGATGACTTATGTGCATTTGAATTAATATTTTGAAAAACGATCAAATGACTTTATCTTCCGCTTAAATTGAAAATGTTACATATTTTATGGAGCAAGTGTTTTATTGGTCAAGTTGGGACATTCTTCTTTTATACCTTACTCGAAAACTTTTACTCTGATGAATCTGTATATGCTTAAGTGTTTTATATGCATTTATTTGGGGTATAGAAGGGGGTGTTACAAAGCACATCATCCTTGTTCAAATAGAAGTTTCCAGACAATCTTCTCAAGGTCTTCTTATCCCGGCTCGATGCCCCAGGCGGATATTCCTGATTCTTGAGAAAGTTTCGGATATCATAATACCATGGCTTCCCATCTGAAGCTTCCTCTATTGCAAATACGAATGCTGGCCTATCGAGGCGCGAGATGACAATTCTTGGAGCATTGTTCCAATAATTCACCTTATACATCAACGATAATGATGCCAATGCATCTGCCATCTGATTCTCAGCTCTTGGCACATGATGGAGCTCTACCCTGTCGAAGAAAGGTAATAACTTCCTTGCATAGTTCATACACGGTACCAGATTAGGCTGATGAGTCTCCCACACTCTTTTGATCTGATTGACTACCAAAGTTGAATCACCATAAATATCAAGATTCTTGATCCTCAAATCAATTGCTTCTTCAATACCCATGATACATGCTTCATACTCAGCTTCGTTGTTGGTGCAGGAAAATGTTAACCTAGCCGTAAATGGTAATGTGGGAACCATGTGGAGTCGTAATGATTGCCCAAATTCCGCTGCCATAAGAGTTAACAACACTGTCAAAAATCACCTTCCATTGGGAGCCTAGCTCAGGACCTTCATCAGGTAACGACTCATCACAATCTTTCATCTTTAGAAACATAATATCCTCATCAGGAAATTCAAACTTCATTGGCTTATAATCATCAATCGGTTGCTCTACGAAATATTCTGACAGAACACTCCCCTTAATGGATTTTTGGGAGACATACTGGATATCGTATTCTGTCAGAACCATCTTCCATCTAGCAATTCTACCCGACAGCGCTTGCTTCTCAAACACATACTTAATCGGATCCATCTTTGAAATCAACATGGTTGTGTGATTCAACATGTACTGCCTTAGGCGTTTGGCGGCCCAAACAAGTGCATAGCATGTCTTCTCTAACATGGAGTATCGAGACTCACAATCTGTGAACTTCTTACTCAGATAATAGATAACATATTCTTTTCTTCCTGTCTCGTCTTGTTGACCGAGAACACAACCCATGGAGTTCTCAAGAACCGTCAAGTACATTATCAAAGGTCTTTTGGCCACTGGGGGCATCAGTATCGGAGGTTCCTGCAAGTATTCTTTTATTTTTTTGAATGCCCTTTGGCAATTTTCATTCTAGACAACCGCCTGATCTTTCTTGAACAGCTTGAATAATGGTTCACAAGTGGCTGTAAGGTGAGATATAAACCTTGTAATGTAGTTCAATCTACCAAGAAAACCACGAACCTCCTTCTCTGTTTTCGGTACTGGCATTTCCTGTATAGCTTTTATTTTTGCAGGATCGACCTCGATTCCTTTTTCACTGACTATGAACCCCAATAGCTTTCCTGACCGTACACCAAAAGTGCATTTGTTCGGATTCAACCTTAGTCTGAATTTCCTTAACCTCTCAAACAATTTCAAAAGATTCACTAGATGTTCTTCCTTCGTTTGTGACTTCGTGATTATGTCATCAACATAAACCTCGATCTCATGATGAATCATATCATGAAAGAGAGTCACCATTGCCCGCTGGTAGGTTGCCCCTGCATTCTTCAACCCAAAAGGCATGACCTTGTAGCAAGAAGTCCCCCATGGCGTGATAAAAGTTGTTTTCTCCATGTCCGCCAGGGCCATCTTGATCTGGTTATACCCGGATAAACCGTCCATGAAGGAAAACATTGAATATTGAGCCGTATTATCAACTAGCACATCAATATGGGGGAGCGGGAAATCGTCTTTCGGGCTCGCTCTATTTAGATCATGGTAATCTACACACATCCTGACCTTACCGTCTTCTTTAGGTACATGCACAATGTTAGCGACCCATAGAGGGTAATTCGTTACGGCAAGAAATTCGGCATCCAACTGCTTCTGGACCTCCTCTTTGATCTTAACTGCCATATTTGGTCTAGTCCTCCTCAGCTTCTGTTTTAAAGGTGGACACTCTTCTCGAAGAGGTAAGCGATGAACCACAATATCCGTATCCAATCCGGGCATATCCTCGTATGACCAAGCGAAGACGTCTTTATACTTTCAGAGCATTTCTACCAGTCTTCCCTTGACATCATCTTCTAAAGAAACCCCTATTCTGACCTCTTTCTTGGCTTCCTCTGTACCCAGGCTGAAAACTTCAATCTCTTCTTGAGGAGGCAGAATAACCTTCTCCTCTTGTCTCAGCAGCCTGGCAAGCTCTTCAGGCAGGTCTTCGTCTTCTTCAATCTCTTCTTCAACTTGAAAGATTGGATTATCAAAGTCATACTGAGTCATAGACGAGTCTAAATCGGTGGCATCTACGATGTGAAACCTTCATGATGATGATTTGATGCTTAAAATGATATACAAACAAGCACAAACCACATTTCCATTTTATTGTTAAAATAAAACAAGAAAAACAAGGATCAAAATATTTGAATGCAAAAACTCCCTTTGATTAATGATAAAAGCAATTGTTTAAACATAAACAAGATAAGACCACTACGTTCCGGGTAGAACATAGGGCTACGCATAATCAAAAAACAAGATAATTACTCTTCACGTGTCACTTGGATAACTTCCTCAATAGTCCAGTTGCTCAGGCTTTGGCTGGGAATACATGGCTAGATCCATGTGTCCATATCATAATCACTATCCCCCTCATCCTTGGACACAACGTTGATTCATTCGAAGATCACCCCGTCGCTTGTAAACTGAACTGGTCCTCTGTAACATGGAGCATTCTGCGAAGAAGAAGACGATGGGCTATATCCCAATCCTAACTTATCCTGCTTATTAGGGATGCTCAACACCTGACCCCATCCCTGAGACGAATCTGACTCCACCACCGCACGCGCTTCTTTTAAAGATGACATGGAAACCTTAGGAGTTCTATCCCCAACTGGTGCTTTCTCTCTGACCTGAACTGCCTCAAATTCTTGGAAAAGGTTCTCACGAATCTCCTCATCAACTTCAACATACTTGAAAGAGGAGAGCTGGCTAATCATTATGTCCTCTTCACCACAGACGGTGACAATATTTCCACCAACCATATACTTTAACTTTTGATGTAAGGTCGACGTCACTGCCCCTACAAAGTGAATCCAGGGTCGACCTAACAAACAACTGTATGCAGGTTAGATATCCATTATATAAAATACAATGTTGAAATCTCCGGGACAACTTGAATAGAGAGAGTCACTTCACCAAAAATAGACCTCTTTGTTCCATCGAACGCTCTCACAACCAAGTCACTAGGAGTGCACATCACGCCTTGGGTGTCAAGCTTCATCGAAGCCTACTTGGGCAACATGTTGGGTGAAGACCCAATATCCACTAGAACATGTGATAATACATTCCCTCTGCAAATCTGTAAATCCCAGTCCATCGCCAGCGTTCACGTGAGCCACAACTCCCTCAAGCTGGTTCACTGAAATCTCTTGTGGCATATACGTTGTATTTAGAATCCTCAAAAGGGTACTCCGGTGTGCCTCGGAGCACAGTAATAGTGATAGAATGGATATTTTGGATGGGGTTTGTTGTAGGTGATCAAAATTTTTGTAATTGCTCTTTCTAATCAGACGCATGAATTCTTTAGCGTCTTTCAATAGAGCGTCCTTCTCACCTTGTTGAGAACTTTCTTCTACAACAGCTTTCCCTTTCCCTTTGCCCGACCTTTCAACATTAGCTTCTAGAGGTGAAAACACCCTCCCACTTCTTGTCATCCCACTGGTTCCAATCAAATTATCGACGAATGAACTATCTAACAACGTCCCTTTCAATTCTTATTTCTGGTCATTACAAAAGACCTCAGCCCCATAGTTCCACGGGATTACTTTAGTGCTTTCGTAAGGCACCGGTCCTGCCTTGGTGATTATAACAGTCGTTGGCCTCGGCGGTGCATATATCTTAATTGTCTTGAAAAGGAATTGAGTTTGTAACAACCTCATCCCCCCCCTGACCAATCACCTTCTCGTCTTTCTCTTCAACAATTCTGTCAAATTGTAATACGCCTTCATTCATTAAATACTGAACACCATTCTTTAAATCTTCACATCCCTCGGGATGAGCCAAACAATCTTCACAGTCTTCTCCATAGCCCAAAAAAACTCCGCCCTTCAACAACCTACTCTTGACAAAACTCAAAGGAGTTCTTAACTTTGCAACATCCATTACCAAATTCAAATTCTCTTCTTCAACAATAGCGTTGACACCGGCTACTCCGTGGTTGGGCATATGATTTTGAAAAACATTAGGCGCTTCATTTGTAAAATTGATGGCTTTGCTATTAATAAGGTCTTTCACCTTATGATTGAAAGCCTTACAGTTGTCTATATGATGACCAGGGACGCCTGAATGGAAGTCGCATATGGCGTTTGCGTCATACCCTGGAGGTGGCGCGTCATTTAGGGGTGCCAACGTCCTCTTCTAAATCAACTGAAGCTGTAACAAATGTTGTAACAGTTGTGAATACGGAATAGGCGTAGTGTCAAATTGCTTATTCATTACTCTCCCACGGTCCTGAAACCGTCGCGGTGCATAATTCTGCTGTTGTTGTTGTGGACGTTGTTGTTGTTGTACAGCTGGAATAGCAATACTCACAACCTGTGGCTGTTGCTGATGATATTGTTGTTGTGGATGTTGATTTCTGTTTTTGTTCCTGTTCCTGAAGCTTGACACCGCATTCGTTTCTCCTTCCCTCTTCTTATTACCAAAACCTTTTCTTCCTCCACCAGATGTGGACCCTTCTCCCGCTTGAATCTTTCCTAGCTTAATACCATTCTCAACTCGTTCACTGGTGATAATTAAATATGAGAAGCTACCAGACATATTCCCTATCATCTTTTCATAGTACACCCCGGGCAATGTAGCCACAAACATATCAATGAGTTCTCTCTCCACCATTGGAGGTTGAACCATTGCAGCTAACTCACGCCATCTCTGTGCGTATTCTTTAAATCCCTCATTACTTCGCTGCGACAGATTCTACAACTGTACACGGCTGGGCACCAAATCACTATTATATTGATAGTTTCGGACGAAAGCCTCCGTAAGGTGTCTCCAACTTCTAATATTGGTTGGCTCCAAGCTCATGTACCACTCCAAGGATGGGCCAAACAGGATGTCTTGAAAGAAGTGCATCAACAACTTCTCGTCATCAGAGTATGCAAACATTTTTCTGTAGTACGACTTGAGGTGTACCTTGGGACATGTCATCCCCTTGTATTTGTCAAAGTCTGGCACCTTGAACTTTGGAGGGATCTTCAGGCCTGGGATCAGCCCCAAGTTAGACATGTCAAGACCAAGAGAATTTTGATTCTCATAGTTCCTCATCTTATCTTCTATCATTCTGAACCTCTTGTTTGCATCTGACTGCAAAACCACACCAAGGTCTCCCATAGAAAAGACGTTATCTTGTTCGTTCTCCTCCTATTGAGGACCACTATTACCATGTGTAGCGTCCGCTGCACCTGGAATATGAACTCCATTCTGATTACCTTCCGGAGGAACAACAGTTGTTGGAATAGCGTTTGCATGTGGGGTACCCACATCATCTTGAGAAGGAAGAAAGGTTGAACCAGTGTCCTGAGTTGCTCCTAACCGTTAGCAACCCCTTACATCAGGTCCATGAATTGCGCCATCCAGTCTCAGAACTCATGTAACTCCAACTGAATTTGATCCATTGCCTTTTGTTGATTTCCCCTGGTTGAATATCGGTGAATTGCTCGGTCTGCAATCCTGAAACAATGCTGAGCAAACCACAGAAAGAGTAAGGTCAACAGAACTTGGAACACCTGCGATGCAATATGAAAAATGATGCAAAACGCAGACATGTAAATATGGTTCAGGGAAATCTTCCCCTTCATTCTAGTTCCACAGAAACAATAGGAGAATGGAGAGCCAACATATGAAGCCATGAAAACCCTCTCATAAATAAAATGAGAATCAGAGTCTCAACATACATCACATCACCAAGGAAATACAATAGAGTTAACACGACCTCATCCAACAATCTTGGTGATGGTCGGAGTATAAGATAACAACAAATACAAAAGAGAAACTGCGTCAAGTATGGCAACGAGTCTGGAACACTTCCAATAATTCCTTCGTATCAGGATGGTCAGGTCGGGCAATTAACCCTTGAATAAGCAACTCTCTCCGGCTGATGGTAACTTGCAAGCCCTGAATATAGTCTTCCCAAGCTCCTTCCCCAAATGCATCCTCAAGTCTAGGCTTCTTTAGGTCTGATCTCAACTTGTATTCTTCCAATGTTGCAAGAGCTTCGCAGAGCTTTGCGGACGCTTTCGTAGCGACGAGAGGATTCACCTGGATCTTTTTCACTTTTGATTCGAAGCTGAGTCTTCAACCTATCAATCTGCTGATGAAGCTCATCCTCTCTTCCCTTGTTATTAGTCAAGATGGCATTGCACTGAGCGTTGAACTTTGATATCTCCAAGTGTGATTTTTATAGCTCCTTCTTCTTCTTCCCTTTGAGGGCATTACCCAAGCTCCTCATGTTTTGACCAAGACGTTCTCTAACGCGAATTTCTTCAGTCAGTTCCCTCCCCATCTTGTTCAGGGTATCTGTCTGCTTCTTAGATAGGTGAGTGGCTTGATTCTTCTCACTTCTAAGCTGAATGATCTCCTTCTCCAACTCTTCGTTCACTTTGCGTAGTTCTTCCTTTTTAGCCCACAGTTGATTGTATTTCTGGATGTCAACTGTCGTTGGTTCTTCAACTACCAAAGGATACAAAGGCTCACTGGCTGGAAATGGTAGCAATAACCTCTCAACCCTTTCTTGGATCCATTCAACATATGGTCCATAAGCTCTGCAATCGCATTTACCCAAAGAAAGCTTTCCTCTCCGATGAATGCTATTCCAAGCCTGTTGCAAACTAGTTAGAGTAACGACATCAGCTAAACCTGTGAAGTACAAAGATTCCTGTATTTCTTTCTCTTTCGGGGGTTTTCTTAAAGCATAGCCAAATTGTCTAATGGAAAGAGCGGGATTATAATTGATGCCACCTTTTCTACCAATCAAAGGAACATTGGGGAAGTTACCACAACTGTAAACAATCTCCATACCCAAAAGGTCTCTGTTAAACCATACAATATTCTCTGAGGTCAAACCCATGAGGCTCTCTGACCAACCAACTGTATTTGTCGTATCAACAAAGGGTCCAAACTTGGGCAGATGTGAAATAAACCATCCGTAAAGCAGTGGTGCACAACAGGAGACATTTTTCCCTCGCCTGTTCTCATTCTTGTAGTGCTTAGAATGATAGACATCATGAAATTCTGGTATGCAGATTTCAGATGTTCCAAGAACATTGATCTCTGCTTGAGCAGAACAAGGGACAGACCATGACATATTTAAATTTCTTTAAATTGTACCAATGTCATGACCAATGTCATTACCTCTGTTGTAACATCTGCAGGCTGACAGACCTATTTATCTAACCATTTAACATGTTGAATTATAAATGCAGAAAGATAAATAACACAATAATTGTTTACCCAGTTCAGTGACAACAACACCTATATCTAGGGGCTACCAAGCCAGGGAGGAAATTCATTATTAGTAGAATCAATTCAGAGTTAAACCTCCAGTTTACACTCCTCACTTAATCCCTACCCAATGACACTTCAACCTAGAGACACTCTAGACCTGAGTATACCCACTCACTCCCCCTCAATCACACAACAGTGATATCATACAATTACAGAATTCAATATGAAGAGACACTTCATACAAACCTTGATCTTGCTTCACAGCTTTGATTAAGGAACTCACACACTCTTGCTTCACAGCTTTGAGTGAGACACAACTTATAATCTACCTAACCAATGCAATCATCAACCAGACAATTACTTGGATTACAAGTATTCCTAAACAAAATTCATATGTGAAGACTAGCCTTCTTCACTTACAAATATGTCTACCACAATGTATCAAAAGATACAAAGGGAGACTTACACACAAGGGACTCTCAACCCTAGACCTCTATTTTACACTCTGATTATTCTTGATGTGAGTGCTTGCTTTTTCCTTGCTTCTGCTCTTCCTTTTATAGCAATGCAGACTGGGCTTGGGCTTGTTCAAAAGTAACAGACATTAGTTTTAACATAGTAAAACTAATTTTCACAATTCAAGGTGCTGTTAAATATTAGCATGATAAGCTCAGCACCGCCTAGAATCTCTCCTGAGGTACTAGGGAACCCTAATAGGTTTCCTGAAATCTAGCCTGAGATAACTGATGCAATATACCAAAAAACCAACATGACTGCTTGCTGTCAGCTACCTGATGACATACGTTCACTGTCATAACATTCAGTATGACATCCAATCTTCTGCAGATACTTCTTCACACAAGTCATGGCCTCTCCCAATTGATGAGGTATATCCAACACAGTCTCATCAAACTAAACCAACTTTGTCAAGAGATATACACTAGCAGCTCCTTCTGTTGTTATGCAACGATGTCCTGCTTAAAAAACAAGACAACACACCTCACTCAACACCTGTGAGGAACTTCATCACAACTCAACCTGTTGTGGCTGCACACCTCACTCACCACCTGTGAGAAACTCCATCACAACTCAACCTGTTGTGGCTACTTTTAACACATAGCAGTACCTGCTGTTCCAGACAGCTATGTCATTACTTTGGTAATGACATCCATGACAACAGTTCTTTCTTCATATGTCATTACTTTGGTAATGACTTCCATGTCAGCAGTTCTTTCTTCAGCCTCTGCTCCATGACAACAGTTTTTTCTTCAGCTCCTGCTGCACCAGACAGTGATATCATGACTTTGGTAATGACATCCTGTTCAAAACACATGCCAGCAGTACTGTCATTAGCTCCTGCTAGCTTTGCTGCACTAGACCTTGATGTCATGACTTTGGTAATGACATCCTGTATAACATTAGTGCAGAATCATGTTTTACCAAAATTTAGCTAATCATAGAACCATAGAAATATGGTACTAACAATCTCCCCCTTTGGCAAATTTTGGCTAAAACACCCAAGCAACGTATCAGGTCATCAGCAGTAGTTTGCACAAACTATCATGCTCCCCCTTAATAGTTGCACCTACACTTTACTCCCCCTTGGTTTAGTCAAAACTTGACAAAAAAATGGAGTAATTGTACATGCACTCATCTAAGCTGCTTGACGTCTGATAAAGACTGCACCACTTCAGCACCAATCCATTGGCAAGGATTTAAACCCCTCTGCTGAACTCAACATAGCCAGAGCTGAACCATTGCTCCTTGAGAGTACACCTTGACCAGTCTTGAAACTTGCCTTGTCTGAAGCCGCACCTTCAGGAAAGACACTTTTGACATCCCCAATTAAAGGATAATCAATTAAATACTTGCCACAAGTAACAATTGATCTTCAATCCCCAATTTGAGACATAAATATTCTGTGGAGAAAAATAAATTCTCCCATACAAAAACCAATGTTGTTTCCTAGGTCAGTCATCACAATCCTAGTTCGAACCAACATCAGTGGCCCAAGAACACAAGCTTGCCCATGTACATGGCTCCATATCAGCAGCTAGATAGGTACACATCTTCCCTTGTCATGCATAAACATTACTCCCCCTGAAAGAGAGAACCCAACCATATGAAGATTTACACCAATATCTTCATATTCACACACTGGGAGCACATGCAGCTTTACACCCCTTGATTCACAACCCATACTGGAACTAATAACAGAAGTAGTTGCAGGATAGACATAACTATCTGAAAAATTCTTCAGGGTGAAAGTCCTTCCATTTGCACAAGATCAAGGTTGTTGATGTCTTGATCTTCATCTTCATTTTACTCCCAACAATAATTGTGCAAGTCTAATTTGATCCATTTTCACTTGATGACAGACCCAACAGGAATACACTGTCATGTTCACCATGAGTTAGAGCAGTAACTCAATGTCACAACATCTTGTGTGACATTCCACCTTCACAAAACTCAAATTGTTTGAACCCACAAACAATCTTGATACATAGCTGCACTCTTGCAGCAACAGATCCTGGATAGAAGTATAACTGTCCCATATCAATGGTAACCAGTGCACATGAATGGAAAACATAAGACGCATCTTCATGTCTTCAAGAACTCATTCTCTGTTCAACACACATGTTGAACACATTCATTTACTGCTTGAACCACAAGCAAGTAGTACACCCATCAAATAGAAGCTCTCCCCCCATCTTTGATAACAACTGCTCCAAGTTTACCAACTCCATGCTCATACAGAGAGAAGGCACCAACTGATCCACCTCTTCCTAAAGTTACTTGTAGCAGAAGATACCATTTCTCCACAAGTATTCTGGTCTTAGGCTAAGTACAAGATAGACACCGTATGATCCAAACATTCTTTCCTCATCATTCTCCCATATGATAAGTTAGAACACTCTTGATTCTCCTAGGGACTTTATCATATCAGAATGCACTCAATCCATGATCCACTCTCATACCTTCACATCATACTCCAAGACAGTTCTTTTTACCTCATCATTCTCCCGTATGACAAGATAGAGTACTTCTTAGTCAAGATGTGAATCACTAGTTCCACACCAGATCTTCAACTCCTTAAATCATCTGATTCATCTCACAACATCCACTGGTCATTTATATGCCCATAACTGGATTTACTACTGCCTAGTAATCCAACTGAAGATCTTCACAGCTCCACTAGCTTGGTCAAAACATCTCCAAAAGAAGATAATCTTCCATACACACTTTAGGGCTTCTACCACAAGCTCCAATGTATGAACAAAACCATAACCTCCTTTGGTCCTCAACCAACTACCCTTCTGCACAAGAGTAATTAGTTCCAAGCATGAACAGACCCAAAGCCTTCTTTGGTCTTCAAATAACTACCCTTCTGCACATAAGTAGTTTTCTAAAGGCACACTGCTTAAATAACCAAATGCCACTTTTTGGTTACTCAGCATCTTTCAGATCTCTGGAGAATCTTCTAATCCATCAGGCCACTTTGATCTTCAAGTCTCAAATCCTTCTTGCTCCAAAGCAAGGCATCTACTCCTTCACACAGCTCCCGTAAACTGTATGAGATGAAGCATTCATTCCACTCATACCTGAGAAGATGAACTTATCTTCAAATGATGTGCCACAACATTACTTGAGGCCTTGAAGTTTCTGCTTGATGTCACAACTTTGGTTAAGACATCTAGTTGGAGAGTTCGGGCTTTCATTCTGCCACTTAAAAGATATCAGTACATAGGCTTGATATCAAGTTGGAGTAGACAACCTATATTTTGCTTTGTTGTACCACAACAATTACCTTGAAGTGCATTTGCTTTAAGAACTCCTCTTTAAAGAAAACCAAACATGCCAAAGCTTGATTCTTTAGAGAAAGAGGATCACGAAAATCTTTACAAAAGGATTCCCGCTTTCTTTAGGTAGAGACTTCTTTTAGAAAGTCAAAGATAACTGCCACTTATTCTTGTCCTCCAAGATGAGCAAGGTCACATGCTCATATGCACTTAGATCAGAAATAAGCTGATCCAAGCAGTGCTATTACCAACACCATATACTAGACACGTTTCTTGCTAGGAAACTTTCTAGATAAATATCAGATGCTTCTAGTAGAGACTAGAACACAACTGCTGCACTTCAATACTCTTGTATAAGCATATCAGAATGTCTTCATCTTCACTTCCATCAGCACTCCATTCTAGCCTTAGTTTCTTGCCAAGTACCTTACTAGAATGAGTACAGATCCAGTTATATCTCCTTTGATTTATGGATTCACTCCTTGAATCAACAGAATTCTGCACAATCTCTGCTGATTGAATGTCTCAACATCTGGTTGAACATCAGATCCTTGAATAAACCAAGCATATCAGGGCCTGATACTTGTGCAACCACTGATGAGACAACTTAATCATCAACTAAGGATAATTCATTAAATATTTGAGAATATCTCACATAGCAATGAATCTTAAATCCTTATTAGGAATCCTTCTCTGAACTTCATGGATAACCAATTAAATACGTGTGTAGTCCACAAATAGAAATTGGTCTTAAATCCACACAACTTCAGGAATACCAGGGCTGAAGCATCAAGGCTGATACCCTTGACTTAACCTGCCTATGTCTTCCTCTGCTTGCAAGTCATGAGTGGTGAAAATAAATCACCTCTCACTATCTTCTCTAGCACATCTTCCAGCAATCTTCCACAGCCATACATCAACCCGTATATAGGCCAGTCTTTTCATAGGGGCATCAGAGTTCTTTCATCAGAGAAATATGCAGCGGAACCACCAAAAGAACATGCCCTAAACAAGATGTCTGATCATTCAACATGTCATAGGAAAGAAGTAGCCACTCCTCCTTTGGCAGAACATACAGTAGGTCATAGAAGCTCCTATATCAGAGGGAACAATAGAAGATACAAGCTTCTCCTTAGCTCCATAAGCAGTAGCTCAAACATTCAGCAAGAACAACACATCAGCTACAACTTCTCCTTGTTCAAAACACAAGAAAGTGTCTCCCAAGATCTCATCCAGAATAGACAGGATGCCTGCTCTGATACCAATTGAAATTCTGGTATGCAGATTTCAGATGTTCCAAGAACATTGATCTCTGCTTGAACAGAACAAGGGACAGACCATGACCAATTTAAATTTCTTTAAATTGTACCAATGTCATGACCAATATCATTACCTCTGTTGTAACATCTGCAGGCTGACAGACCTATTTATCTAACCATTTAACGTGCTGAATTGTAAATGCAGAAAGATAAATAACACAGTAATTGTTTACCCAGTTCAGTGACAACACCACCTACATCTAGGGGCTACCAAGCCAGGGAGGAAATTCACTATTAGTAGAATCAATTCAGAGTTAAACCTCCAGTTTACACTCCTCACTTAATCCCTACCCAATGGCACTTCAACCTAGAGACACTCTAGACGTGAGTATACCCACTCACCCCCCCTCAATCACACAACAATGATATCATACAATTACAGAATTCAATATGAAGAGAAACTTCATACAGACCTTGATCTTGCTTCACAGCTTTGATCAAGGAACTCACACACTCTTACTTCACAGCTTTGAGTGAGACACAACCTAGAATCTAGCTAACCAAAGCAATCATCAACCAGACAATTACTTGGATTACAAGTATTCCTAAACAAAATTCATACGTGAAGACTAGCCTTCTTCACTTACAAATATGTCTACCACAATGTATCAAAAGATAAAAAGGGAGACTTACACACAAGGGACTCTCAACCCTAGACCTCTATTTTACACTCTGATTATTCTTGATGTGAGTGCTTTCTTTTTCCTTGCTACTGCTCTTCCTTTTATAGCAATGCAGACTGGGCTTGGGCTTGTTCAAAAGTAACAAACATTAGTTTTAACATAGTAAAACTAATTTCCACAATTCAAGGTGTTGTTAAATATTAGCATGATAAGCTCAGCACCGCCTAGAATCTCTCCTGAGATACTAGGGAACCCTAACAGGTTTCCTGAAATCTAGCCTGAGATAACTCATGTAGTATACCAGAAAGCCAACATGACTGCTTACTGTCAGCTACCTGATGTCATACGTTCACTGTCATAACATTCAGTATGACATCCAATCTTCTGCAGATTCTTCTTCACACAAGTCATGGCTTCTCCCAACTGATGAGGTATATCCAACACAGTCTCATCAAACCAAACCAATTCTGTCAAGAGATATACACTAGCAGCTCCTTCTGTTGTCATGCAGCGATGTCCTGCTTAAAACACATGATAGCACACCTCACTCAACACCTGTGAGGAACTTCATCACAACTCAACCTGTTGTGGCTGCACACCCCATTCACCATCTATGAGGAACTCCATCACAACTCAACATGTTGTGGCTACTTTTAACATATAGCAGTACCTGTTGTGCCAGACAGCTATGTCATTACTTTGGTAATGACATCCATGCCAACAATTCTTTCTTCATATGTCATTACTTTGGTAATGACTTCCATGTCAGCAGTTCTTACTTCAGCTTCTGCTCCATGACAGCAGTTATTTCTTCAGCTCCTGCTGCACCAAACAGTGATATCATGACTTTGGTAATGACATCATGTTCAAAACACATGTCCGCAGTACTGTCATTAGCTCCTGCTAGCTCTTGCTGCACTAGACCTTGATGTCACGACTTTGGTAATGACATCCTGTATAACATTAGTGCAGAATCATGTTTTAGCAAAATTTACCCAATCATAGAACCATAGAAACATGGTACTAACACATCACATAAAAGAGTTGGCACAAGATTCTTAGAAGTGAAGATGTGGAAAGCATCCAAATCAACAAAATCAGGTATATTGGGGAACAATACTATCCCATAGATGCAAAGAGCCAAGACTGCATTAAAGACAATCCAACATCCTTCCTTTGCAAAGTGCTGAGCCTTACTCACCAAGAACGGTAGTGGGAAGCTAGGCACTCCATTCCTCCGTACCATCTTTCCATCTAGTTCAGAAATATCCAAATGAAGAGCATTGGCTAGCTTGGTCAAATTAGGTTCCTCTTCAGAATGCACAAAAGGCATCTCTTCTAAGACCAGGATTCCCAATAACTGAACAAACTCTTCCAAGGTGGGCAACAATACATATCTAGGGAATGTGAAGCAACACAATTAGGGATCATAAAATTGCTGCAGCGCGTGGATACCTTCCAACTCATATTTAGAGACCTTGCAGACAAGGCTCAAAATCCTCCTATACTCCTTTTTGAAGTCTTCCATAACTCCACGCTCAACCACAAAAATGAGGCCAACCAAAGATCCTACATCTGGTATTGGGAACTTGTAAACAACAACTTTCTTAAGACCATGCTCCATGGTGACAATGGATTAGATTACTAGAATCAAGGAGAAATATGCACCTGAAACACAAATACATGCAAATGTTAGGATGCAAATGAATATGCACATGCAAACAAGGGATCAAGATTGCTGTGTTGCTGACTGAGTAGAACCAGATCTTGGATCTGGCAAGAAAATGACACAACACTGATAATAGGAACCCACAATATCCGGGATTAAAAGTCCGCACTGGCGAGAAAACCGAGTTGGTTGAAGGCCAATTTTCCTGCATAACCCTCCCACTCACAGGTATGGACCTAGTCTCTGATAAGGTTCGACATCCTATGCGGTCATCAGTGTCACAGACTTTCGAGAAACGATGATACGTTCACCATTTCTGGTTTGGCATCATAGTCAAACGAAGATGCCCCACTTAGCTGACTCCCAAATGGTTGGTCTCCAGAGTCGACAGTTTCTAGATCCAACACCCTCTCCAGACCAATGCATAGGACAGGATGTCTTCAAAGAAAACCTCGTATGAACGCGAATTTCATGAGGACTAGTGCGCGCCTAACGTGCAGGCCCTCACTACTTTCCACTCTAATACTATGTATATCCTCAAGCCTGGGTTTTGGCTTATCTCTCAATGGAATAGTCCCACCTAACAACATAACAATATCATGATAATAAAGTGCGGAAAATGTAAATACAACAATATACAAAATACAACACACAAATATACA
Organism: Lathyrus sativus; assembly: GCA_963859935.3. Taxonomy (NCBI): domain Eukaryota; kingdom Viridiplantae; phylum Streptophyta; class Magnoliopsida; order Fabales; family Fabaceae; genus Lathyrus; species Lathyrus sativus. The sequence continues at coordinate 678,071,986 of OZ012740.1, forward strand.
CACCCACAGACAAAAGCAAACAAATGCTAGGATTGACCCGCATAGGTGTTTACTTTGAATTTTGGTAAACAAGCGATGGTCTATCAATTTAGGGTAAAATTGACTAACTTGCAGAATCGACCATACTAAATCCTAGAACATGTGCTAAGTATGTAAAAAAGACCCTAAGCTGAACTCCGCGTTCGACTATAAAATATTTTGGAAAGTAAGACGACTTTAAAGATTAAAAGCAATAAGTAAAAGAAAGCATGTAATGCGTCGAAGATTAAAAGGCAAGAATGTAAAGTGAAATAATGTAAAGGCTTTGAAAAGTAAATTCGAAGGTAAACCCAGGAATGTAAATGACTTTTTAAAGTAAATGACTTTGAAAATAACTGCAGTAATGTAAATGTGTAAAAGATTATAATCTGAACTCCGCGTTCGACTACGGAATCTCGTTAAAGTAAATGACATGAAAGATAAATGTGTAATGAAGGTAAATAGCTTTTAAAATAGAGGTGCAAAAGACTTCTAATCTGAACTCCACGTTCGACTAGGGGATCTTTGAAAGTAAAGGTGCAGGAATGTTAAAGTGCATGAAAAAACTCTAATCTGAACTCCACGTTCGACTAGGGGATCTTTGAAAGTAAAAGTGCATAAAAGCTTGTAAATACAGTTTAAGTGTAAAAGCTGAAGGTTAAAAGTAACAAGTAAATGTCAAAGATAATTAAATTGCATTAATAAAAAGGGGTTGGTATTGTATCGCGTACATTCTTGCTAACTCGTTTCACTACACGCGGGTACTTTGAGTTGTATGGAGTGACTAGTACAGAAGTGAATGAACACCCTTATTATATAAAAATGACAACTATTTATAGTACTAGAGAGTAACTACTACATGACGGTTGAGGCTTCACAACGTGTCCCTTTTGGCGCTTTTTCACTATCTCAATTGCTCCCACGTTCGTCTACTCTTGGTTTTAATTTTGAACACTTAATGCTTCCCTCCAACTTTGGTTGTAACTGCCTTGCGTTCTCTTCAGCGTGGCCTTTGTCGAGCATTTTCCAACACTTAGCATTTTTTAGAAACTTTGTCCACCTCTCTTCGACTTGGATTTCTCCCTAGATGTGTCGAAAGGTTCATATGTTTTAAATTAACACTTTGACTTAAGATATTTTTGAATTTAACTAGCGTCGAAAATTGAGAGCTAACAAATTGCCCCCAAGAAATATCCTTTCGCCAGTTTTGGTAGGAAGATAATTTTTTCCTCACCGTTTCGACGCGTGTTAACTTGCATGGCTTTGACTGAACCACCCACTACTTGTTTTAATGGCTAACTATTCATTTCTTTTCCTTCTACGCTTATGACATCATGCCATCATGATAAATCCTTAAACATCTTTTCAGTCGTATTTATCACTACTTTGTCTTGAAAACGTACATTTACAGTCTAATCATAACTGCCCATACGCATCCTCCCTTCAAAAACAAACACGCGTCCCACTATCCAATTGTTTTCAATGGTGGATTTAATCCTTTGGGATTCCCAAACGCTTATAAATACCTCCCTTCACCATTTTATGAATTTTTTACACTCTCCAGAATCTCAAGCATCTTGTATCTTTCTTCAGTTTTCTTCTTCCAACTTAGAGAAAAACCATTTCACTTCTTTCAACAACAATGGCATCTTCCCAATCCACTGTTCCGGAAAATAAAACCCAGAAGGGTCGAGTTACTCAATCCAAGCAAGCCATCCCTCCTTTTACAAACATATCTGGCCCTCAACTAGTGGAGAATCGTCAATGTATGCTGGAACCTACTACTGAAGCTGCAAGGAGCATCTACCACTCTCAGGTAATGACTCCTTTAATTGTTTCGGGTAAACCCTATGTGCTTTATGGTCCTTTAGCACGGGTTGGAACTTCTGATGAGAGGTTGATTGAGTTTCTGCCTTCTTACCGGAGAACAAGGCTGTTAGGGCAAAAAAGCTTTCCTAAACCACTTACCAATACTGCTGAAGAGACTCCATTGCCAAATTTCAACCTTGGATATCTTGCTGACGGTACTCGACTAACGAGAGCCATTAGTCCCCTTAAAGACTTTGACCTTTGGATGGTGAAGATGGAGAAGGTTAAATCTTATCACTGGATATTCGTGGGGATTTATGACCTTTTAATGCTGTCGAAGACTAACATTCCATGTTGTCTGAACTTGCTGATGGCATCCTTGTATTTTTAGGATAGTACCCACTACACTTTCTACCTGCCATGTGGGATGGTTTCCCCAACCCTTTTCGATATAGTCGCTATTATCGGCCTTCGTTCTGATGGTGTCTCCTACCAACCTGATGTCGACGCTGAAGACTATATCAATATCTCCAACTCCAAACTCACCTATACCCACTTCATCAAACACCATTTCGACCAGACTACTGATAGCGTATCTGATGAAGAACACATAGCGTTTCTCGTCGTATGGTTGTCGAGATACGTGTTCTATACCAAATCTTTGCAGGTAGCCAAAAAGTACTTGCCCCTTGCCAACCAGCTTCATCATAACAAAGGTGTCTGCTTGAGCGAACTCATCCTGGAAAACCTTTATGAGTCTCTAAGTGAAACAACTTCTCGACTGAAGCGCATAGAGGCCCATGATTCTGTAGCTTTAAATGGTCCTCTATGGCTGCTTCAGTTGTGGCTTAATGCATCGAAGGACTCCATTTGGTCTAGTTGATGAAACCTCTGCTGAGATCGTGGGGAGGAGCATCAAAGGACCCCGTTTGGTCCAGTTGACTCCCAATGATGATGGTGAAACCATCAAAGGAGCATTCACCAGTTATATCCCGATGTTTGCTAAGCGCCATGAGTTTAATCATGGTATGGCACATTTTGTTGCAAGGAAGTTTGGCCCCGTATGGTTCAAAAGGCCATTTCCCACTCCTCATGAGAAAAGTGATAGTGAATCTGTTGTAATCTGGGAAGCCTTTTTTATTCCTAGATTTATTGTTAACAAACTCAATTTAGGGAGAGGTTCAGTAGCCTTGATTGCGTATCAACCCAACCTTGTCTCTCGTTAGTTTGGATTGATCCAAAGTTTTCCCAGGTGTTTGTATGAAAAGAAGGTCCAGGTTATCCTTCATACTACCAGTTTCGACGAAGAGATAGTTGCTGACGTCTTTGTTGATTTAGGAAAAAAAAGAGGAATTCTTTCGCCTGTGTTTTTTGAACCTTCTTTTCTGCGCACTTCGTCTTTCCACCATTGATGGTCGAAACATTATAATGAACATTTTCTTAATGTGAACACATTTCCTCACTACTTGACCAAGCTTTCCTTGATGTGCAGGACAAGACAAAGAAGAGTAAGCTCACTCATATCCAAGAAATTCAAGCTTTCCAGAAATACTTTGAAACTGTTTATCGACCAGATGATCTTAGTCGAACCATTCATGAGGCTGCTGTTACTTTAAAAAGAAACTTTTTGCAAAAACTGGATCAATTAAAAATTCCTTCCAACGTTCCTCGTGAGAAACGTTATGAAGTAGCTTTTAAACTTTTTCCTCCAAAGTTCCCTCACTTGCCTACTGCTGACTTTGGAGTGGCACTTGCCCCTCCATTTCCAGATTAATTTATCTGAGGTGAGGATCTAAAACTCCTTCAACAACAGTCTCAACCAAAGGCTCGACGAGTGGTTTCGACTAAGCACACTTTAGACATTTTCAAAGGACATCTTCATATAGGGATTCAGGACGTTTGTGTCGAATCTGACATATATGAAGGTTTGATGCCTTGTACTTATGATTATGCCACTAAACATTCAATATTTAACTGGACATCATCTCCTGTCTTCTAGTTATGCCTAGGAAAACTCCGTTTGCAAGGGCTGCTACTTCTCAAAGTGGCAAGGAAACACAAGGCAAACAGGTATATATCATATATTTTGCCTATTTTCTTACAATGTGATTCTTTTCTCACACTTGTATTGTCTCTTTTTATTTTCTCAGATTGGGCGCAAACCTTCAACTCCTTTCAAGAAAGGTAAAAAGGACGCTCCTATTGTTGTAGCCTCAAATGTTGATGAATCTCCTAAGGAGATTCTTGTAAAAAAGAGGAAAAAACCTATAAAGGCATCTGGACCTACTGGCCCACCTTCATCGAAGGTAGCCAAAATTCTTGGGTCGACATCCACTTCAAGTGGTGTCGAAAGACAACCTCCTGTGGTTACCTCGAAGTCAACTTCTAGTGACCATGGGGGTGATAATTCTAACCCTGGTGTTGCACTAGCTCAGGTATGTGTACAAGCATGTTGTCACGTGTACATTTGCTAATTACCTTCTTAGCCTTATTCTATTTTGCTTCTGTTTTTAGGCTGATACAAACATCACTAATCCTCCCTGAGCTTCAGGCGCTTCTGCCACTTATTCCCTCAACAGCCAAGGTGAGCCAACTTATCACCCTTCTCCTGATCTTGGCTCTGGCTTAAGTGAGGTAAACCAACCTGTTGTTCCTTCTACAGGAAACAATCCTCCTTTGGCACAAACCACCACGCACCAGGCTCACGCTGATAGTCTTAACCGTGGGGAAGACGATGCTTCAAGTCCCCCACCTCTCAATCAGGCTGAACCTATGGTCACTGATGAGGTGGCTGTTGAACAAGCCCGTACTCCTTCAGACCCACCAACAACTGATAGCCCATATCCAGCTACTCATGAACCCACTCATAATCTAAACAATCCTCCATCCGTTGACGACAAAGAGAAAGCAGTGAGAGTTGAAGAAGAAGAGGAAAAGGACAAAGAAGAAGAAGGAGAAGAAGAAGGAAAATCTGAAGACAATGATGAAGAGGGAGAGGAAGAAGAGGTAGAAGAAGAAGGCAAAGTTGGTCCTGAATCTCAACATACTTCGCCTGTGGTGAAGAAAACTCTACCTCCCATTGTGACTCCTGAATATCCTTTAACAGTTCTCAAGTGGTCAAATCCCAGAGAGTGTGCTAAGAAGATCCTTGGTCAAAAGTGTGGTTTTTCTTCAAACTCTTCGACCCCTTCCAGTCATCCAGCCTCAGATGTCTTTGTTGGTCCAATTCTCCAGTCCATAAAAAAGTAATTCTTCAGAGGAGACATCCATAGTGTCCTGGCTTCAGACCTCACATCTTGTATCTTTTTGAAAGGCCAGCTCAAGAAACTTGATCTCACTACCCTTAGTCCAGAAGTTCATGGTTTCTTGCTAGAGTTGACGGTTGTGGTGGATGATTTATCTTCAGAGATTCGATGGCTCATTTCCCTCGTGAAAACAATTGAAGCTACAACTGGTCGTGAAAGTGAAGCCTGGGCTGGTGCACAAGAATCAGAATCTAGGGTCGAAAGGTTGGAAGTTGTCCACAAGCAACGTCAAGAAGAAATAACTTATAACCAAAAGGACATTGATATGTAGAAGCAGCAACTCAAAGAGCTCCAAACAAATATTTCTAACGCTGAAAAGCGTAATCTTGAGTTGCAACGCTTTGTCGACCCTGATATGGCCCAAGAGCTTAATAGTACTATCGACTTCATTGATGCAGCCTAGAAGTTTGAAACAGAACTGGCAACAGCCTGGGTCGACAAAACTCTGTGCAAAATTCTCCTTAATCATCATGTGAATACGTTTGCGCAGCTGAAGTCGAAGCTCCCTTTTTGATACCTTCTGATATCTTATCAACCTATGTTTTGTAATCATCATTTGTTTTATGGCTTCAAAGCCATCTTTATGTAATGACAATATTTTGCTTTTTAACTTAATTACTTGCACCATATTATGCCTTTCGACACGTTATTTTTTATAGCACATGTATACCGTATTATTTTTATGGCCTCAATTTTGAGTCCAATTTGTGATTAAGGCCTGTTCCTTTTCCTAGTATCATTTATTGCTCCAACGGCATAGGCTTTTAGCTTTTTTATGGTATTTAAAGCATAGCCTTTTTAGGCGTACTCCCAAGACCAATCTCCATTCTTCCACCATTTGACTGGCCAATCCACGCCCAGTCTTTCCTCTATAAATATTTCTTTCTCCTGAACCACGTCTTATACTCAATAAAGCAAGTATGAATACCAATTCAAAAAAACCCGCCCTCAAGGACCAGGCAAAAGGTTCAAAGGAACTTGCGATGGTGGCGATAACTAGGGAAGCCACAAAACCTGAGGCCTCCAATAAGGCACCTCTTCGCATGAAGACAAAAGAAACCAGCATGAAGGTATCCAAGAAAGGACTTCCTCGTACCAATCATTCTGATGATGAAGTTGATGAGGATTACATGGAATACCTCAAGTCCATTGACTTGAGAGATTTTGATTGATCCCTGCTTTAAGTTATGAATTTTTGTATTGATTTCCTTTTTGTATGCCATGTTAGCCTTGTTTGGCCTATCTTGGCCTTTGTGCCTTTTTAATGAAATTTATGTTTTGATATGAATCTCTTGCAAGATAGGCCTATACTTTTTCAAATATTTGCCATTTACTTTCAAGATTCTTTTATCTTTGTCTAATTCTTCAATTTCATAGGCTCCATTGGAGAATATTTGTATGATTTGGAATGGGCCTTCCCATTTAGGAGACCATTTGCCTAAAGTTCTATCTCTTCGATCCATAGGCAAAATTACTTTTCATACTAGATCTCCATATAAAAAGGATTTAGACTTAACCGTTTTGTTATAGGATTCTTCGACCTTTCTCTTCTGTCTTATTAATAACTCCAAGGCTCTAAGCCTTTCTTCATCCAAATCAACTAACTCATCCATCATCGTTGCCCAATAAGACTGAGAGGGTATCTCATGATGTCTTTGGATTCTCATAGATTGCAAACATATCTCAACAAGCAATACTGCTTCATGACCAGAAGTAAGTCGAAATGGCGTAGTATTGGTAGCTTCTTTGGGTGACGTTCGACATGCCCAAAGGATTTGGTCTAACGTCTTATGCCAATTCCTAGGCTTCTTTCCTACATGCTTCTTAATGAGTCCAATCACTACCTTATTGGCAACTTCGACTTGCGCATTTGCCTGAGCATAATAAGGCGTAGAAGTTAAGAGTTTGAAACCTATTTCTTTGGCAAATTCCTGCATCTTTTGACCAGTAAAAACTGATCCTTGATCTATTGTAATCGTTTCTGGAATACCAAATCTGTAGATGATGTGATTTTTGATGAACTCAATAACATCTTCCTGACCCACATTTACTAATGGTATTGCTTCAATCCATTTGGTAAAATAGTCAATGCTAACCAATATATATCTTTGGTTTTTTGACGATGCTGGTCGAATCTCTCCTATATATCCAAAGCCCATCCTCTAAAAGGTCATGGTTTCACTATAGAGTGCAACTCATTTGCAAGGATGTGTTGTATGCCAGCATGAATCTGACATTCTTGGCAGCCCTTGGAAAACTCTATGCAATCCTTCAGCATAGTAGGCCAATACATGCCTTGTCGAAACAATAACCATTTCATTTTGTAGCCAACTTGGTGTGTCCCACAGGCCCTACTATGAACTGTCAAAAGTGCTACATATGCCTCTAGTTCACTAAGGAATTTCAACAAGACTCCCTCAGGGGTCTTTTTTAGCAATTCATTGCCCATTAGTATATAACTTAAGGCTTGATACTTGATCCTTCAATCTGTCGAACCTGTAGGATTTTACAAGTACTCGACTATAGTCTTTCTCCAGTCTTTCTCTGTTAGACTACCTATGGTAAAAATTTCAAAATTTTCTCCATCTAGGCACCCAAGCTTTGTTGTCTCTAAATCTGATGGGCACAATCCAACAGTCGATATCTTCCCTCTTGCCTCAATTACTTCTTGAAGGTTTTCCTTCGACACTTTGTATCCAGAAGCAATTTGCGCCAGATCATTAGTGACCTGATTTTCTATTCTGGGTATGTGTTGGATGGCTACCACCTTAAATTTCTTCAACAATCTATTCACCACCATAAAGTACACAATGAGATTTTCTTTAACACATTTATATTCCTTTGTGAGTTGTTTTATAACCAGCTCAGAGTTTCCCATTATTTCGACTCTAGTTGCCCCCAATTCTAACAAAATTTCAAGGCCAACAATCAATGCTTCATATTCAGCCTGATTGTTAGAACACGGCCCTTCGACCCTGAATTTAAATTTTGTTGGAATTTTTCAGGAGAAATAATAAATATACCTACTCCTGTTCCATTTTTATGGCTTGATCCATCAACGTATAACTTCCAAGATATCAATTCAACATAATTTAAATCAGCTTCATTTATAGAATGGCCAACTATGAAGTCAACCACTATTTGCCCTTTCACAGCCTTTAAAGGTTGATATGTTAAAGAATATTCAGTTAAGGCTAAAGCCCACTTGCCAATTCGACTGTGCAAGATAGGTTTAGATAACATGTGTTTTATAACATCAAAATGAGACGAAACATACAAATCAATAGGCTTTATATATTGCTTTAATTTGGTACAAGAGAAATACAAGCATAAACACAACTTTTCAATCATGCTATACCTAGTTTCTGCATCATTTAAAACTCTACTCAGATAATAAATGGCTCTTTCGACTCCATTTTCATCTTTTTGAGCCAACATACTCCCTAAAGTTTTATCAGACGCATCTGTATATAATCTCATACTTTTATTTCTACAATGTGGTGACAGGATTGGTGGGTGACTTAGGTATTCCTTGATCTTGTCGAAGGCCCCTTATTGTAATTGCCCCCACTCAAAGCTATCCTTGTTGAAACGAAACAATGGAGAAAAAGCTTGTGTCTTACCACTTAGGTTAGATATGAACCTTCTTAAGAAGTTGATTTTTCCCAACAATGACTGCAACTCCTTCTTGGTTGATGGCGCTTTCGCTTCCATTATGGCTTTAGTTTTATTTTGATTGATTTTGATCCCTTTCTTGTGGACCACAAAGCCTAGAAAGTCTCCTTCCTGTACACAAAAAGCACATTTAAGAGGATTCATTTTGAGACCAAATTTTCTCATCCTTAAGAATGAACGTCGAAGATGTTACATGTGATCTTTCCCATAAATAGGTTTTATAACAATATCATCAATATAAATTTGCATGAAAGTGTCTATAAAATCATGGAAAATAGAATTCATCGCTCTCTGGTAAGTGGCACCAGCATTTTTAAGACCAAAAGGCATCACTACCCATTCATAAATGCCTAAAGCCCCAGGACATTTAAAAGCAGTTTTTGGAACATCTTTCTCAACAATGAATATTTGGTTATAATCAGAATATCCATCTAACATGCTAAGATATTCATGTCTTGCTGCAGAATCCACTAACATTTCTGCTACTGGCATTGAATGTTCGTCTTTAGGAGTTGCAGCATTCAAATCTCTGAAATCTATGTAAACCCTTAAAGAGCCATTCTTTTTAATAACAGGTACAATATTAGCCAACCATTCGACATACTTTGTTGTGCGAATGAATTTTCAATGAAGCAGTCTTTCAACCTCCTCTTTAATCTTTGATAGTATTTCTGGGGCAAACCGTCTTGGACCTTGCTTGACTAGTCTTTTTCTAGGTGTCATAGGTAATCTATGTTCGACCAGCTCCCTGCTCAAACCAGGTATCTCGTCGTAGTCCCAAGCGAAATAGTCTTTGAATTCGTTCAATAACTGAACCACTTCGACCTTTAGTTGGGGGTTCAAATTGGCGTTGATATATGTTGGCCTCTTGAGTTCCCCCTCACTAAGATTAATTTATTCTAAAGGATCTTGCGCCAGCATCTCGACACTGTTTGCTAGTGGATCTTTTTCAAACCCTAAAGGTTCGTCTTCGTAAATGGCGTCAAGCCTTTGAGCTTGCTCTCCATCTTGGATCTTATCTGGATATTTTAAATTAAAGCCCTCTCTAGGATATTCTTGGTGAAATTCATAAATGGCTTCACCAGCCATGTGATTGTTAGTAGCTTCTAGAGTCGCTTGTAACTTCGTTTCAGCCACATAGGCCGAAAGTTTCTTCAATGCTTTGAATTCAGTCATGACCACTAAATCTTTCTCCCCGCCCAGTGGGATCTACTGTAGGCACTTCAAAACCTGGTAGCCTTTATCCTAGTACCTCACTATCCCATCTGAAGCCTTCGACAGGATGCAAGTATAATGAATGGAATGTTGCTTCATTTGGAGTAAATTCAAACTCTGCTGGAGGACATGGAGCAATATTAGCCAAATGCTTTTCAAATTGATTCCCATCGACATAATTGACAAGAATCTTGAAGTACCCTTGATCAGCTTCAATGTTCTCGACGATGCCATCTGGCCTCCAAATTGCAATCCTTTGGTGCATTGAAGAAGGCACAACGCCTACGCCATGAATCCACTCTCTTCCCAAGAGCAAATTATAATTAGCTTTGGTTTCGACAACCATAAAAACTGTAGGTCTTGTGATTGTCCCCACTGTAAGATCAACCTGGATCACTCCCAAAGTGGCACCCACTTTTCCCTCATAGTTCGACAGAACCATGTTGTGGAGTTTGGTATCATCGTCACATTTTCCAATCTTACTTAGTAGAAAACGAGGCATCAAGTTCACTGTTGCGCCATAATCTACTAGTATTTTGTTGATGGGGACGTTCTCCACCTTTCCAGTGATATAAAGAGGCTTCAAATGACCCTTCATAACCTCTGTAGGGCGTTCAAAGAAAGCATTTTGCTCCTCTACACACCCATTATTCATTATGTAATAGCACACAGGCTTGTGTGCCAGCATTTCCAACTCAGTATTCTGATCTACATCTTCCACCTCTGTGACCTGGCTGAATTCTCTAGGCATGACAGATACCACATTTACTATGATGTCCAAGGAGGCTGTTGATTCACTGTCAAAGTTGTCGGTCATGTTCTCTTTATCTTCGACTAAACCAACTGGCTCGTTGTTTCGATCCTCAAAAAACTTTTGTCTTATAGGCATCTTTTTAGTGTTTCCACCTTAATTGCCAATGTTATTACTTGACTCTCCCTGTTTTGGTCCCTGGGCTTCTCTGGCGGCCTTTCGCCTACGCTGCTCCCTTTGTCGTTGAGACCTGGTCATAGGGTTTTTTCCTTTGTAATTCTGAGATATGTATGCTGATTTGTTAGTGGTATGGTTCTCTTTTAGATACTCAAATGAGGAACCTCTCTCCACATCAAACTTTTTCCATCTCTTACGCCCCTGTCCTTCGACAAGTTTAATCCACTTTTCTGTAGGCATGTTTCCAACTGGTTTGAATGTGTTGGGCTTAGCTGGAGTATTTATCCCCACTGAGGGATTTCTAGGATCAAGATTTCTTGGGCCCTGGTTCTTTTTCTTCCCCCAGTTTCCATTGGTTTTCTTGATCTCCTCTAAATCATGAGCAGCTTTCTCATTGAAAATGGCGTTGCACCTAGGACATAACATAACTCCTGATCCATTCTTCTGACAATGGTGCAGAAAGTCAACAATGGTTTCCTCCTGTTCAGGATACACCTTTTTGTTAGGTTCCTCTGATTTCCCTGTTTCACCCATTTCTTTTCCCTTTTGGTTGGTAATCTCGACCATGTTGACAACAACCTTATCTTCGAGATTCATCTTGGACAAATGAACTTCCAGGTTTTTAGTGTTCTTGGAATCCTCAACTGGACTTGAATCCTCAACATTGAACCTCTCAACATCTGGGGAAGTGTTGAAGTATTGTTCTGCTGCCATGCATATCCAATTCTCTAGCAGACAACCATCAATTTCCATCATTTCTCCTACCAACAACATGTTGTTCTCAAATTCCTTGATTACTTGGACCCTGGGAACATTTCTGCCTAACGCTTCATTGGTGCTGATACTATCAATACTAGCATCAGAATCTTTGTCGGCTTCAACCATATTGATAACCTCAGCGGTGTTTCGACCCAATTCTTCTTCTGCCATAGCTGATTCTTTAACAGTGTTGTCAAACTGAACGAATTCATTAGCAATCTTCTTGGTTACTGTCGCTACTGCGAAAATCGGCGCCGGCTGAACAGAAGAGTCGCCACCGTGCGTTATTTATCCCATGGGAGGGAAAGGAAACGCTCAGAGTAAACCTCGCACAACACGGGAAAGGTATGGTCGTCGCAACCAAAACCTGGATTCGGGAGTCGGTTACGCAAGGGGAAGGTATTAGCACCCCTCACGTCCGTCGTACTCGACGGGATCCACGCTTGTTTTCGGGTATGGATTGTTATTCTATCTAAACTATAGGTCAGGGGGTTAAAAGAAAATAAAATGACTCGGCAAAGTATCGCACTTTATGCCTACGTATTCTCGCCTGGAACGAGAAATCAGAGTCAACGTAGTTCGCCTACCTACGGGAAAGGAGGGGAAGGTTGCTTGCTAGGATATCGTGTCCTATGCCTACGTACTTCCACACGGCATGGAAGATCAGAGCAAACGTAGTTCGGGCCACGTACGACGCAAGTCTGTCTGGTTGATTTTATTCCTTCTGAAAAAGGTCTTTCTGATTAACAGTCCAAGCGGACAAAAATGACGTCTTGATGAGTTCACATTCTTTTACGGAAGAAGTGTCTTTTATTGAGTTTGAAATTTTATTGTATTTTTCTGTTTGTTTTGAGGAAGAAAAGATAGAACTCTAACCTACGGTTGCGAAGGGAATCAAACTAACCTAATGTTATCATGCATGGGTTGAGACCTAATGTCTATCATGCTCCTCTCTTGCACAGAGAGAAACAGAGATCCTAAGGGAATAGACGGAAACAGAAACAATATCAGATACATACAGTAAAGCGGTAAAATGCATGGATGCAGCAATACAAGCGAGGCAAGGGAGTCCCACTCAACCTCGAACCTAGAAAACAATAGGCAAAAGTGAACAGGATTCACTTTCAACCCAATAGGGCGAACAACAAACAATACAGTCCAGAAAACCAATCAATACATCAAGAATGAAATACAGCAAAAATAAACAGCCACAGCAGCTCTGCATCAACACCTATCTTCAAGTCATCTCCAATCAGCTACAAGCTTCAGCAAGCATCACTCACCATCTCCACAGCCTTCAAGCAAAGTCCTTGTCATCAATCTTCAGTCTACAATGGCTTTTCTTCAAGTCTCAATCTTCAGGAGAAACATCAGTCAACAAGATGAAGTGAATGAATGCTAGACAGTTAATTACCTACCAAGGGTGGTTCATCAACTGTTAACATTAAACAGACAGTTTCCTCTCAAAAGTTCTATCTTTCAAATACATTCATTGATCCTTCCAAAGGAAGGAGGTGGATATTTGAAAGAGACTTTGAATCATAGAGAAAGGATGGATGCAGACAAGGCATTCCATGTTTGAGAAACAAGCTTTCTAATCTAGAGTTTTGCCTAGCTCCTAAACCCTAATCTCCTCAACAGCTGCCAGCAAGAATCTCCTTTTCAACTCTAGAAATTGGTCTTCAGTCTCTGGATCTCCAATGGCTTCATCATCATCAGTCTTCAGCTCTCCTAAATCCCCAAGCAATCCCAATACCCAAACAAACAAGCAATAATCCCCAGAGGGCAGACCATACCAGTCAATCCAATATACACAGTATACTAATAGCAGTAGGGGAATCCTAGTAATTTCTAAGGGGAACTATCCTATACCCATAACCCCTATAGTCCATACCCCAAAAATCAAATGAAAATTTCCTAAAAGAAATAAACTATTTCACCTAAGTTGATTTAAAACCCTAATTTGTTCATGTTGTTCACACCTAAACTAATCACCTAAAACTAACTTCTAAAAATATGAACTAAATTGCATTTACAAGATAACAATGTCTATTAATCAACCTAAAAAGAATGGGCAAAAAATATTAAAGCAACTATAAGAACAAAAATTAACAAATTTATGTATGAAATGAAACTATTTAAAATGCTATTTATTTGGAAAATATGGGAAAATATCAAATAAAAAATAAAATGCAATTTTTATTTTTTATAATTTTCTAGACTCTTTAAAGAAAATTATGCAAAAAGAATGATTAAAAAATAATGTTTTTTTTCATTTTATATGATTTTTGAAAATGCATGAAAAAATGAGAGGAAATTAAAAAGAAATATAAAGAAATCAATGGGAGGGGGCGAGAAAAGCAGTTCGCTCCAGTTGTAATCCATGGTGGGCTGGAAAAGTGGGGGTGCGAACATTAATTGTTAGGCCCAGCACTCTTCAGGAAATTAAAACGAAAATCAAAAGAAAAAAAAATAAACCAGCGGTGTATTTAGCAAGGATATCACGTGTATTCGGTTGGGCTTAACAAAACGGGGGTGTTGGTAGCAATGTTCACTTAAGCCCAATGGTCAGATTAAGTGATACAGTGCGTTTTGCTCATCAAGAATCCTTCACAAACTTTGGATCACGCATAGCCTTTGGATCATGGTCTCGGTCAATGGTTTTATTATGATCCAAGGGTTCAGAACCCTTCTTCCCCATTTGAAATCAGCTTTGGAGCCAAACTCCATGGATGAATGCTCCAAGAACACAAACTAATCCCCACACGAATTCCCTCAGTTCTTGATGAAAATCCAAAGTGCAAAGACCAAACTCACTCCAAATTCCACCAGTAATTCGATCATGGTTTCAGAACTAATTGAAATTCATCCTAACCCTAAACCCGATAGCTATCCCCAAAATACGATCAAGAACCAACTCTCACAATCTTCAAAATTAATGGCATAAACTTGTTCCTCTCTTTACCCTGATCAAAACTAACTAAAGAATCAACATTATCCCTCGCTATTAAGGGAGTTCTTGCTCCTAACAGAAATTGCACACACACATTAATCTTCATCAAATCTCATCAAACTGTCCAGAAACCAACCTCTAACCACCTAGAGTATGTCTACCCTAACAATTCACTAAGATTTCCTCTAATGCGAGCCAAATTAAGAAAAGTACCAACCTGGAAAAATGATGAAAACAGAAGGCGATTTTCTTCAATTCAAGGCTTGTAAGACTCCAGGATCAGTCAATGTATTGGTATCTTACTTCTGTTTGCAATGATTCTTCCTCAAACGGCTTGGATCACCATAACAGAATCTGACTTGCAGTTGAATGTGCAGAAACTCAAGAACACGATTTGTGCCAGAATTCCCTCAGATTTCGATTGGAGCACCTTCAGTAGTGATTATTGAGTTAAATAGGATCGAGAATTTGAGGAAATGATGGAGGATTGAGGAAAATCGAAAATGACTTGCAAGAGAAAAATGTGAAATGCAGTTCTGAGTTTCTTCACCAATGAATTCCAAAAAATGCTTTGGATCAGCTTCAATGCTTATGTAGATGAGGATAGAGTGTTCTGGAACTTGCTAGAAGGGTCCAAGGAGAAACTTGATATCTCATGGTATGAGATTTTGAAAAAGGATGAGTTGAAAAACCAGCTTGTGAATACCTTGTTACAGCTCCAAAATGATACTTGAATTTCTCTTCAAATGAGAAATAGGAAGTGTTTGGATGGTCCTTTGTGTTGTACCTTGACCAAAGCTTGGTTTGGCAAGTGTTGCTTCATGCATAAGCAACTAGGGATAACTTCCATTTCTTGACCTCAACCCTAAAAACTAACATTGCCATTGGTCTTAAAACATGATTTACCTTCAAAATGGTTGGTCACATGCTTGGTTTTGCCCTCATATCAAAAATTCACAATTTTGGTGATTTAAAATGGACTTTTTTCCTTTATACTTGGTCCATTTTATAATCCTAAATTCCATGCATTTCCCAACTTTCATGACTTCTTTTCTTGACTTAAAATGGCATTTTGAGCAACTTTGATGTTGGGAAATTTTTCATTTGAGGCCTCCTTGCATGAGTTTTGGGCATAGGTTAAAATGACCTGTAATTCACAAATGACCAAAATACCCTTTGCTTGCCAAGACCATAAGTAGAGTTACATAAATCATATGAAGGCATACTATACCATTATAGAAAGCTAAGACAATGAGGAACAATTCTTATGTTGACCAGAAATTCATTTGAAATCTCCTTGAAGGGTAAAAATTGCTTGGAAGTCAAGTCACTTTCACAGACAAAATTTCAGATACCTCAGATGACCTGTAACTTGCAAGGACCATAACTTGAGTTCTATAAATCTCCTTGATGTCTTCCACCACTCAAATTAAAGGTCTTGAGATCCTCTACAAGTTTCATGTTGGCCAAGGATCCATTTGAAGCTTGCATTTTGACTTATCTTGCTTGGAAATTTGACCTAAATTAGGGGATTTTACACAGAAACCCTAATTTAGAACCTCCTCTTCTCCTTGATTTCTCTTGAATTCTTCTTGGCATAACAACATATCCTTATTCTACATGCCAAATGATGAACCCCACATCTCTTTAATAGCCCTCAATGCCTTTCCATCAGTCAATTGACCTAGGGTTGACCCAGGGTTGACCCAGATGAAACCCTAGTTGACTGTCTTCCACTGCAATACTTGTGACTACACCAATGACTTGTCTCCTTCTCCAAATGAATTTCTAAGTCTCCCATGATGTCCACATACTCTCCATGCTCATCCCACAGCTCACCATTTCTTTGTTGATCCTCAGACACCCTCAGTTAGGAGATAGATGAACTGCTTGATCCATTGACTTGATAGCTTCCAAATTCTTTTCTGATGACTTGAATGAGGTTGAATCAGGATAATAACCTATTGATAGGCCTCTAGAGATGAGAATAATGATTGGTCCCCTGTTAGCTGACTTGCTATGCTTATGTTATGCAGATGAGTAACCTATGTACATGGCCCTATATGCAAATGCTAATGCAATTGAAACATAAACCAAGTGAATAAGGTTGGGCAAATTTTTAGGGTGCAACAGCTGCCCCTATTCAAGCGGCTTGGACCCGATTGGGTGAAGAGCCCGGAGCCTTCAGACATTCGCGGTACGAGACGGTTGAATACTAGGAACCCAGAAATTTGCCAACCGCATAAATAAACTGCGCCACTGCTTGGGGAACGACGTTCATCAGCTGAATTTAACTGTTACGGCAACCCACTGATCTCGTGTAACCGTGCTGGGGATTCTTCTCATCATCCTGAAAAAGATTGAATCATCGGAAACTTCGTCCTTTGCTTGTCCACGTCAGGACTCTATCTGCTGTCAACTCGGAAAAAACTTCAACAACTTTGCTGGGGACGGCTCGTCTGCCTTCTCGTCAGAGATAAATCGTCCACGTTAGGAATAAACTCTTCCACGTTAGGAATACCACCGTCCATGTTAGGACTCACCTTTCCACGTAAGGAATAACCGTTCCACGTTAGGAATAATACTGTCCACGTTAGGACTCACCTTTCCACGTAAGGAATACATCGCTTTTCCCCGTCAGGGGTGACTTTTCTCTGCTTTGTCAAACTCTTCCACGTAAGGAATATGTCTTCTTTTGCTTTGTCCACGTAAGGACTCTTTCTTTTTCCACGTTAGGAATCACAAATTTTCCATGTAAGGAACCCTAATCTTTCCACGTGAGGAATACTATATCGATCTTTCTTTCCACGTTAGGAATGCTTCTTCTTTCCACGTAAGGAATACCGTTTCTTCTTTCCGTCCACGTCAGGACTAAACTTTCCACGTAAGGAATCTATCTTCTTCTTCCACGTTAGGAATAACTTCTTTGATCTGTCCGCGTCAGGACTAAACTCTTCCACGTCAGGAATAATCTCTTTCTTTCCACGTCAGGAATCAATCTTGATAGGTCCGCGTGAGGACTCAATCTTTCCGCGTAAGGAATAAACTCGTCTTTCCACGTAAGGAATCTTCATCGTTCCACGTAAGGAATCATATCTTTCCACGTAAGGAATACAATTCGTCTTTTCTGCGTCTGTCCATGTCAGGACTGAACTTGCTTTTCTGCGTAAGGAACTGAAGCTTCTCTTTCCACGTAAGGAATAACCTTGTCCACGTCAGGACTCACCTTTCGTCTTGATTTGTCCACGTAAGGACTCACCTCTGGACTCGCTGAGGAAATAAAATTTGTCCACGTCAGGACTCATGTCTCAACCTGCTGAAGTAATAGGACCTGTCCACGTCAGGACTTACGCGTCTTCGACTTGCTGGGGAAATAAACCCCGTCCACGTCAGGACACACACTTTGCCAATAACACGAAGAAGGATAAAATTGTCCACGTCAGGACTCACATCTCACCATTACAAATAGAGATATCTGCTGGTAATAAATTGTCCACGTCAGGACACCAATACGAAGAGTAACGAACTTTGTCCACGTCAGGACTCCACACTCAATCAATACCGAGAACTCGAGCCTGTCCATGTTAGGACTAACACACATCGTCAACTTGAGGAAATGTCCACGTTAGGACTCCTCATTCCAATCAATCTTCTTTAGCACAAAGAAATCCCGTCAATAAAGTTGTCCACGTTAGGACTCATCCTTCCATTGGTCCGCAAACTTCTTATCACTGACATTACAGCAACCTTGAGGCTGACTCTACTGGGGACATTTGGAAACCAAACTTCCGGACGCCTGCTCTGATAACCGACGGTAGCCTCTGAAATTCTGATTCATGAATCCTTTGATGACCCATAGCTCTGCTTGGGGATAAGGAGAAACTTATCCTGCTGACTCTGTGGGGAGTAGCGCCACAGCTGACACTTCGTCGAATGTCTCACACCGAGATCCTGAATGTTTATTGATTCACCTGAGCAAGTGCTCTCTCTTCCTGCAAGAGAAACAATACTTGAAACAAACGGTTAGCCAACCTAGTTTATGTTTCGAAAATGCACGCGTTCGACAATGATGCAATGCTCCATTCGACATGGAAATGCTACGCTTTTTTTCATTTGATGGATGCAAGTATGACAGTATATGCCGATGCCAATGCAGACTCGAACTGCTGGGTACAGGAACTGCTTCAGCAAAATAAATGCTGAAGATAATGCCAACTTCGCTGGGGATAGCCAGATGCTGCAAAATTATCCCAGCAAAATAAATGCTGGAAAGGTGAAGTCGACTCAGCTGGAAAAAGGAACTTGAACCAAGCACCTCGTTGAAGTGACACCCTGTTGGGGAGTATAACTCTGCTGGAGACTAACAGATGCGCCTGGTATGATCGAACTTCTGCGGGAAAATGAACGGGTATCACACGGTATTCCGGCCAAAATAAATGCCAGGACCCGCACCAACTCTGTCGGGGATAGTCTTAATCTTCGAGTTCCACCGGAAGGAATGAAAATACTTGCGGAGAAGAGGATCCCGCTGGGGATGGGATGATTCTCTTGGGGAAAATGAACTGACTCCACTGGAGGAGGGTAAATGACCCTGCGGGGAAAGGTAAACTGCCTGAATACAGCTCACCAATCTGAAATATTAATCTTCTGAGGCTAAACCTCCCTGCTTGAGACAAGGAATCCTTCTGGGGGACACCACACTGCCTGAATACAACCTATAATTTTGGAATCGTCAATTCTGCTGAGAATAAACGGCTCTGTTGGAACATGCCTTCTGGATAGGCTACGACTAGCTGGGGAATCCGATCCTTCTTCAGGAAGCACATGCATGACTTGTGTGGGGATCAAGTCTTTTGTTACTGCAATCTTTTGATCATCTTCCTCGTACGGCTATGAAACCTGCAACAACACAAACAAGACAAGACAAGCCTATGCAACCAAATCGATTCAGGTTAGTGACGTTATTTTCAGTTAATTCAAAGATTTAGCAATTGTTGGCAAGGGCCAGTGATGTTATACACATGCTAGTTTCAGTAAACTTAGGCGCTTTATCATGCACAAAACAGTAAAGAACCAGCATCAAGTACTGAATAATGTATTTTATTGATTGGGCCCCTGAATGGGCGGAGTTTTTTTTTTTTTTTTGTGCACGGGATGTAACTCCTGAAAAGAGGAAGCTACGCAAAGCGAATATACAAGTATGCGCAAGAAGCATAAATATTTTGACAAATTAAATTTGTACACATGTCGGCAACGAGATGCAGACGAACGCCACAAACTGATCCTCATATGACTCATTCGACTCTAATGCTTTCCCGGTATTCACTCTTCTGAAGAGGTTGTATCTGATAATCGACTCCTCAGGTATCCTCCCGCACTGATGCTCACTGCAGTATCAAATTCGGACCGCAGTCATTTGCTTTTCGAATCCCTAACTTTTGCGTGAACCGCCCTTTACGGGTTTTCAGTTCACCGGGATACCCTTTTTTTGCCGAAGCCGCCCAGTGTAGGTTTTCAACTTCGCGGGTGTACATTTTTCAATTTTATCCCTAACTTTTGCCCGAACCTTTTATTCTGTTTTTGGTTCGCCAGGATGCCCCATTTTTGCCTGGACTCTCTTTTTTCTGTCCAGCGGGTCTATTTTAAGCAAAGTATTTTTTAACTGCGTCCGAATTTACAGGTGACGTAAAGTCTTCACCGTCCATGGTGGACAACAACAACGCTCCTCCTGAAAAGACTTTCCTGACAACGTATGGCCCTTCGTAGTTGGGGGTCCACTTGCCCCTGTGATCTGCTTGTGGCGGGAGAATCCTTTTCAGCACCAGGTCGCCCGTCTGAAAGCTTCGCGGATGTATCTTCTTATCATATGCTTTCTTCATTCGGCTCTGGTACAAACGACCATATGCTAGAGAAGCTAGCCTCTTCTCGTCCATCAAACTCAATTGGTTCAACCTGTCTTTTACCCATTCTGCCTCGTCCAGCTGGACGTCTCGCAATTCCCTCAGAGAAGGGATCTCAACTTCCAATGGTAATACCGCTTCCATTCCATACACTAAGGAGAACGGGGTTGCCCCGGTTGATGTGCGTACCGTCGTACGATAACCGTGCAATGCGAAGGGTAGCATCTCATGCCAATCCTTATAGGTCACCACCATTTTCTGAACGATCTTCTTGATATTCTTATTGGCCGCTTCGACAACGCCATTCATCTTGGGTCGGTAAGGGGAGGAGTTGTGATGTTCGATCTTGAAATTCTGACAGAGCTCCTTCATCATTTTGTTGTTCAGGTTTGAACCATTATCCGTGATTATCCGCTCGGGGATCCCATATCGGCAAATGATATCTCTCTTGATGAATCTGGCCACCACTTGCTTCGTGACATTTGCGTAAGACGCCGCTTCCACCCACTTGGTGAAATAATCGATCGCTACTAGAATGAACCGATGCCCATTAGAAGCTGTCGGCTCGATCTTTCCAATCATATCGATTCCCCACATCGAGAATGGCCAGGGTGATGACATTACATTCAGAGGATTCGGAGGTATATGGATCTTATCAGCATAGACTTGGCACTTATGGCACTTTCTTGCAAACTTGAAACAATCAGTTTCCATAGTCAGCCAAAAATAACCTGCCCGCAACAGCTTTCTCGTCATAGCATGCCCACCAGCATGCGTACCAAAGGTACCCTCATGTATTTCCTCCATGAGCAACTTTGCCTCTCTTTCATCTACGCAACGCAACAACACCAAGTCATGGTTTCTTCTGTATAATACGCCATCCGGATTCACATAGAAATTACCCGCTAATCTCCTGAGAGTCTTTTGATCTTGACTGGATGCCCCAGCCGGATACTCTTTATTCTTCAGGAAATTAAGGATATCAAAATACCACGGTTTGTCGTCGGATGCTTCATCAATAGCAAATACGTAAGCCGGTCTGTCAAGCCGAGAGATAACGATTCGGGGAGCCTCGTTCCAGAAGTTGACTTTGTACATGGAAGACAAAGTGGCCAGGGCGTCATCCATTTGATTCTCTGCCCGCGGTACGTGATGCAATTCAACCTTGTCGAAGAAAGGCAACAATCTCCTTGCATAGTTCATGTAATGTATCAAGTTGGGCTGACGCGTCTCCCATTCTCCTTTTATCTGATTCACCACCAGAGCTGAGTCTCCGTATACGTCTAAATGTTTGATTCGCAAATCAATGGCTTCTTCAAGCCCCATTATACAAGCTTCGTATTCGGCTTCATTATTGGTAACTGGAAAGGTCAATCGGGCAGTAAACGGGATGTGCGACCCGTGTGGCGTAGTGATGATGGCCCCTATTCCGCTACCGTAAGCGTTCACAGCTCCGTCAAATATCATATTCCATTTGGAACCCAATTCTGGTCCTTCGTCGGGCAACGACTCTTCACAATCTTTCATCTTTAGGTACATGATATCCTCGTCAGGAAAATCAAACCTCATCGATTGGTAATCTTCAATAGGCTGCTCCGCCAGATACTCAGACAGCACACTCCCCTTTATAGCCTTTTGCGAGACGTATTGGATGTCATATTCAGTCAAGACCATCTGCCACCGGGCAATTCTTCCTGACAACGCCTGCTTTTCAAATACATATTTGATAGGATCCATCTTCGAGATGAGCATGGTTGTATGATTCAGCATATATTGCCTCAAACGCTTGGCGGCCCAGGCTAGCGCGCAACAAGTTTTTTCAAGCATTGAATATCGAGATTCACAGTCTGTAAATTTCTTACTCAAGTAATAGATCGCATGCTCTTTTCTTCCTGTCTCGTCGTGTTGACCGAGAACACAACCCATGTTTCCCTCAAGAACCGTCAAATACATTATCAAGGGTATCCCTGCCACTGGGGGTATCAAAATAGGAGGCTCCTGCAAATACTGCTTTATCTTATCGAACGCCTTTTGACAATTTTCGTTCCACGTTACAGCTTGATCTTTCTTCAACAGCTTGAATAATGGTTCACACGTGGCCGTTAGGTGAGATATGAACCGAGCGATGTAGTTCAACCTCCCTAAAAACCCGCGCACCTCTTTTTCTGTTTTAGGCGTTGGCATTTCTTGAATCGCTTTTATTTTAGCAGGATCGACCTCTATTCCTCTTTCGCTTACGATAAACCCCAGCAGTTTACCCGATCTCACCCCGAAGGTGCATTTGTTAGGGTTCAGCCTCAGCCTGAACTTCCTAAGCCTTTTAAATAACTTCAACAGATTCACCAGATGCTCTTCCTCCGTCTGGGATTTGGCAATCATATCGTCAACATAAACTTCGATCTCTTTATGCATCATGTCATGGAAAAGAGTCGTCATCGCACGCTGATATGTTGCCCCAGCATTTTTCAAACCAAAGGGCATCACTTTGTAGCAAAATGTTCCCCAAGGCGTTATGAAAGTGGTCTTCTCCATATCCTCTGGCGCCATTTTAATCTGGTTATAGCCTGAAAAGCCATCCATGAAGGAGAATACGGAGTATTGAGCAGTATTGTCAACTAGCACGTCAATATGAGGAAGCGGAAAATCGTTTTTTGGGCTTGCTTTATTCAAATCCCTATAATCCACGCACATTCGAACCTTGCCATCTTTCTTTGGCACGGGTACGATGTTAGCAACCCATGAGGGATACTTGGTCACAGCCAGGAAACCAGCGTCCCACTGTTTTTGAACTTCCTCTTTGATCTTCACTGCCATATCTGGTCGAGTTCTGCGAAGCTTTTGTTTGACGGGCGGGCAGTCTTCCTTCAGTGGCAGACGGTGCACCACCATATCTGTATCGAGCCCTGGCATATCTTCATAAGACCAGGCGAACACATCACTATACTCTCAGAGCATTTCAACCAGTTTTCGCTTGATATCACCCTGCAGTGCGGCCCCGATGCGGATATTCTTCTCAACCCCTTCCGACCCCAAGTTGATAATTTCGATGACCTCGTCGTGAGGCAGAATGGCTCTTTCCTCTTGCTTCACCAACCAAGACAGTTCTTCAGGAACGTCACTATCTTCGACAACCTCTTCCTCGGCCTGAAATACCGGGTGCTCAAAGTCGGGACGAGTCATAGGTGGTTCAAGGAGGTCATCTGAAAATGTTATCCTGCAAAAGGAATGGTTAAGTGCTTCAAAATGCGCATAAAGCGAATAACCACGTTGCCATTTTATTGAAAAATATAAAACAAGAAAGACAGGGATTACAGTATTTGCACATGAAAAACGCCATTTATTTAATGATTAACACGCAATGTTCATAACAACACAGCCCTAAGCAAATCCTGATGCCCCGGGCAAGACATCAGATTATTCAACAATTAATAAAGCAAAGCATTACTGTTTAAGAGTCACATCAACAAGCTCCTGAATAGACCAGTTGCACAGTCCTTGTCCTGGCGTGCTTGGCTGAATCCAAGCATCTATATCACAGTCGCTGTCTCCTTTGTCCGACTCCGAAGCAGCGTTGATGGTTTCATGACATACTCCACTGGCAGAGATGGTGATTGGCCCTCTGAAACGGGGTGCCCCCACAGCAGGTGCTGACGACGACGGCTGGTATCCCAGCCCGAACCGGTCCATCTTTACAGGAATATCCAGTACTTTGCCCCAGCCCTTTGCTTCTCCTGCCTCCACTAGAGCTTGGGCTTCTTTATACGACGAGACAACTATCTCTGGCACTTTGCTCGGCCCAGGACCTTTGTCCTTGATACGCAACCCTTCAAATGCCTGGCAGGGTGTTTCGTGGATCTCTCCGTCGAACTCCACATATTTAAATGACGACAGATGGCTGACCAGGATGTCTTCTTCTCCGCATACGGTGACTACGCTGTCTCCGACCATATATTTTAACTTCTGATGCAGGGTGGACGTGACTTCCCCAGCCCCATGGATCCAGGGTCTTCCAAGCAAGCAGTTGTACGCAGGCTGTATATCCATGATATAAAACTCAGTTGCAAACACCTCCGGCCCCACCTGTAGAGGCAATGTGATCGATCCGAAGACTGTTCTTCGCGTGCCGTCACACGCTCTAACTACCAAGTCACTGGGCGTGCACAAGATTCCTCTGACATCCAGCTTCATCATCGCTTTCTTGGGCATCACATTCAAAGATGATCCGGTGTCAACCAATACATGCGACATTACCGATCCTCTACACTCAACAGATATGTGCAGCGCCATATTATGATCTCTCCCTTTAGGGGTCAAATCGAAGTCGGTAAAGCCTAAGCTGTGGCCTGCATTTACATGTGCCAACACTCCTTCCAGCTGATTTACAGAGACGTCTTGGGGTACGAAGGAAGTATCCAGGACTTTCAACAAAGCGTTTCTGTGAGCTTCCGAACACAAGAGCAAGGACAGGATAGATATCTTGGAGGGCGTCTGTTGCAGATGCTCCACAATCTTATAATCACTTTTTCGAATCAAACGCATGAACTCTTCTACGTCTTTCGATGCTGCTTCTTTGTCACTTGCTTGCACTGGGACATTCTCAACCACCTTCCCTTTTCCTTTCGCTAGTCTTTCGGCCTCCACCTCAGGCGATATAAAGATCCTACCGCTCCTTGTCATACCTCCTGAGCCAACAACGTTATCAACAGTCTCAGCTGGCTGCTTATTAACATCAATCTTTATCCCGTTACAATACACCTCCAACCCATATGACCACGGGACTGCTTTCGTGTTCTCGTACGGGATCGGTCCGGCCTTAGTTATGGTGATCGGTGGTCGCTGGACTGGTGCTGCAATAGTGATTGTCTTTCGAGGTATCGTTACAGTGGCCACATCACTCTGATCATCTGCTACTGCCCTTGCAGGCTCTTCAGTTGCTGCCCGGTCAAACTGCAATATGCCTTCATCAATTAAGGCCTGAATGCCTTTCCTCAAATCATCACACCCCCCAGCTAGGGTCCAACATTCTAAGCAATACTCGTCACATCCTGGATAAACACCCCCTTGCAACAATCTGCTTTTTATCTCGCTCAGCGGCGTTTTTAAATCGTCGACATTCGTAATCAGATTCAACCCTTCCTCAGTCAGAATGGCATTCGCCCCATGATTAGGCATGGGCTTCTGCACTATATTCGGACCTGCTGTTCCGAAATTGATAGTCTTATTGTCCAAAAGATCCTGCACAACATGCTTAAAAGCATGGCAACCCTCTATATCGTGGCCCGGAGCCCCAGAATGAAACTCACAGTGCCTGCTTGCATCATAACCATACGGGGGAGTTCCCGTTATCGGTGCCAGAGTTCTCTTCTCTACCAGGTTCAAACCCAACAATGTCTGCAACAAATCTGCATAGTTTGAGGGAGGCTTCTCAAACACTCTTCTTGGTTTACCACCCTGGAATCTTCACTGAACCTGCTGTGCCCCCTGCTGAGGCTGCTGCTGCTGCTGCATTGGCTGCTGCTGAAACGGTTGTTGTTGTTGAGGTGGTTGTTGCTGATACGAGATAGTAACACTCGCCACCTGTTGCGGCTGATGATATTGGTTTCGTCCCCTGCCTCGGCCTCGGCCTCCAAATACTGCGCTTGCCTCGCCCTGACGGCGCCCCCCAAAAGCCCTCTTATTACTGCCAGATGCAGTAGATTCCTCAGCCTGGAACTTTCCTTGCTTAATGTTACGTTCAATCTTTTCTCCCATCAGAATTAGGTCTGAAAAACTGGCCAGAGATGTATGAAACAACATGTCATGAAACAAGCCCGTGAATGTGCCGACGAACATGTCATTCATTTCCTTGTCTTCTACAGGAGGACGGACCCTGGTAGCCATATCGCGCCACCTTTGCACGTACTCTTTAAAGCTCTCCCCCTTCTTCTGCGACAGCCCTGCCAATTGGACCCGATTGGGCGCCAAGTCGCTGTTATACTTGTAGTGAGCTACAAATGCCTCTGCCAACTGCTTCCATGTCTTGATATTGGTTGGCTCCAACCCCATATACCACTCTAGGGAAGGGCCTGACAAACTATCTTGAAAAAAATGCATTAGCATTCTTTCATCAGTTGAGTACGCAGACATCTTTCTGTAATAAGCTCGTACGTGCACTTTCGGACAGGTGTCCCCTTTATACTTATCAAACGCAGGAGCTTTGAATTTGATTGGCACCCTCAAGCCAGGTACCAGGCCCATTATTTCCATGTCCAAGCCCACAGCACTTTGGTTCAGGACCCCCCTCATCTGCTCTTCCAGCATTCTGATCTTCTGGGAGTCATCCATCGGCCCTTCGAAACCTCCACCGGAGAAGGCGTCCTCCTGCTGATCTTCTTGCCACATACCATTCCCAGCTCCATACCCGTCATATCCATTATTACGTCCAGCCCTGATCTGATTCATCCCCGGACCTCGGCCTCTGTTGCCGTACCCTTGCACACCTCCAGCAGGCCCAAAAGCCATAAACCCAGCGCCGTTTCCATTTCCGAAACCTCCGTAACCCTGATTGGTCACACCATAACCATCTTGCCCAAAGCCTTGGGCGTTGAAACCATATTTCCCAGTGTTATCGATCCCTGATCATTGAACCCGAATCCAGCATTGACAAAGCCGTTGCCTCCCATATTATCTCCCAAGTTGACATCACTAAGCCTAACGTTATGGACAGCAGTCTCATTCCCAACTCCGACATTACCGTTCACAGCAGCGGTAGCGTTGTTGACATTAGCAGCAGGTATATTGACTACAGGTGGAGCCACTGGCGTGGGAGTGCCATCTCCATGAGCAGTGTCGACCCGCACGGACTGATGATCCTCGTTACCATGACTAGCATTTCGGGCCAACAGAGGTTGGACCATGGCTTGCAAATTCTCCTGACCTTTTGCAATAGCTTCCATGGTCTGCATAAAGAGAGCTAGCTTCTCGCGCACGTCTTGCATCTCGTTCTGCATTTGATCCATGATTCTTCGACAATTGGTGCGGGTAGAATAGCGGTGCGGGTGCTGATCTGCAATCCTGAAAAGTACCTGTTACAGAGCCGGAAATAAGACACCATCCAAAGATTACCTGTAATGCAGTATGCATATGAATGCGATGCAATGTGTGTCTGTGCATTAGGGAAGTTCATTCCCCGATTCTAGTGTGAAGGTGCCGGTGCAGTGACAGTGCTAACAATATAAAGATCGGAGCTGAATCACAGGAAGCCTCATATATTGCTGAGAAACCAATAAACCAAGAATACAATATCACTGAGAGTACACTAAGAAGGCATGACCTCAACCAACAATCCTGGTGATGGTCAACTCTATGTAAGTAAAGCATACAAGCTACTACATGAAATGATCAAATCCTCCCATAAGTCTGATACTCTTCTAGCAACTTCTTGGTCTCCGGATGACTGGGTTGAGCAAGCAGCCCTTCAACAAGTTGGTTCCTTTTCTTAAGAACACGGCGCACGTCTTCAGCAGTTTCTTCCCATGCCCCGTCTCCGAAGCGATCCTCTAGTTTACGCTTCTGAGACACAGCTTCATCTCTGCCTTTGATGGCCTTGTTCAGTGCGTTCTGGAGACTGTACCGGGTCATCACTTCTTCTTCACACTTCTTGATGCTGGACTTCAACTGCTCTTCGAGGTCGGAAATTTGCTGCTTCAACTTATCTTCCCTCTTCTTATTGTTGGTGAGCGTAGCATTCCAAGTCTTATTGCAAGAAGAGATCTCTCGGTGAGCGATGTCAAGCGCTTTCTTCTTGGATTCAAGCATGTCATGGGAGCTTCTGAACTCTTGCCCCAGACGTTCGCGCTTCTTCCTCTCCTCAGTCAACTCATCCCCTAATCTGTTCATTAGCTCAATCTGCTGTTGGAAAGCATGGACGGCCTTGTTTTTCTCACTGCGTGCCTGGGCTAACTCTTGCTCTAACCCTTCGTTGATCTTCATCAAGGCTTCTTTTTCCTTCACAACTTGCTCGTAGGCTTCCATGGAAACAGTAGTTGGCTCTGCTACCGGAATGGGAACAAGAACTGGTGCATCTGGAAATGGCATCCTCAACTGACTAGCTCTCTCTCGGATCCAAACCCTGTAAGGTTCATAGGCCTGACAGTCATTCTTCCCTAACAACGGCTTCCCTCTTCGGTTAATACGCGTCCAGGCATGTTGCAACTTGGCCAATAACTCCCCCTTCAAATCTCCGGTGAAGTACAGGGATTCCTGTACTTCTTCCTCCTTTGGCGGGTTCTTCAGCGCGTATCCGAACTGACGGACCAACAGGGATGGGTTGTAATTGATACACCCTTTCCTTCCAATCAACGGGACATTAGGGTACCCCGGACAACTGAAGATAAGTTCAGATCCCAGTAGGTCTCTATCAAACCATCCAATGTCTTCGGAAGATAGCCTCATCAGGTGTTCTGACCAGCTAGCAGTGGTTGCACTTTCCACAAAGGACCCCTTCATTGGGAGATGACTTTTGAACCACATATTCAATAAAGGAGCACAGCAGTAAACAACTTTTCCCCTTCGGTTTTCGTTCTTGTAGTGCAATGAGTGGTAGAAGTCTCCGATCAACGTTGGCACTGGATTGCCGGCAGCGAATAGATGGAAAGCGTCCAGGTCTACGAAGTTGGGTAAGTTAGGGAACAACACAATCCCATAAATACAGAGAGCCAAAATAGCATTGAAAACCACCCAACATCCGCTCTTGGCATACTCCTGAGCTTTGCCAACCAAGAAATCAAGAGAGAAACCTGATACCCCAAGCCAAGAAGTCAATAACAGTTCTGCAGCGTCCATATGCAAGGCTTTGGCTAAGTCCTCCAACTTGGGCTCAGCAGCAGAGTGAATAAAGGGAACCTTGTTCTGCACCGGTAACTCAGTAAACTCCACATACTCCTCAATGGTAGGCCCTAGAATGAAGTCAGCAAATGTAAAACATCTCAATGCGGGGTCATAGAACTGCATCAAGGTGTACAACCCGTTCATCTCATCAGTAGTGGGCTTGCAGACTAATCTCAGTAATCTCCCGTGACTCATTCTGAAGCTTCTCCTAACCTCCTCATCAGCAAGAGATATCAGACCAAGCAAAGAAGTAATATCAGGTGAAGGCAGCTTATACGCAACTGTTTTCCTCAAACCAGCCATGATCAATACTCAGAAGTCTGGGCACTAGAATCGGAGGATATGCAAATGCACCTGCAGCACAGACACACGTTAATGGGATGCAATGATAATGGGTATGCAAACAATGCAATGCAAGTAACATGCAACAGGGACCAACTGCCGTAGCTGAATAGCCTGAACCATATCAAGAAGTCTCGGATAGACTCTATAGAAGTCCTCAAACCTTGGTCTCAGATAGACCTAAAACAAAGCCCCAACAATGGTCTCTGACAGACCTCAAACCATAACTCTAACTGGTCTCTGACAGACCTCATAACCCTCCAACTGGCCTCTGACAGACCTTAGAACTCTCCAACTGGTCTCTGACAGACCTCAAAACTCTCCATAAATACCCAGGATCTCTGATCGAGGAACAAACCGGTAGTCTGAAGGTCTAGTTACCTGCATAACCCCAAACCCTCTCACAGGTGGATGTCCTAGTAACTGGCAAGGTACGGCATCCTATGCGGTCGTCGGCGTCACAGACTTTCAGGGTTGATGATACGATTCCCAGAAGGAGTGGCATCATCAAATCCTGAAGAGGCCTCACTTAGCCAACTTCCAAATGATCGGTTCCCGGAGTCGACAATTCAACTGACCAACAACCCCTTTGACCCAAAGGGTAGAAAAAGAAGCCAACCAGAAGAACCTCGTCCGAGTGTAGATTTCATGAGACACTAATGCAAGCAAAGCCGGCACGCGCCCACTACTTTCTACTCTAATTCTAGGTGCACTCAAGCCCAGGTCCGACTTATCTCTCGATCATAGAACCACCCATCACACCCCAATACAGCAATAATAAACAATATATATAATGCTGAAATATAAAGGCCAGAAATATAAATCCACACAAAATCCTCGACGGGAAAGCAAGCGTTAGGATTGACTCTCTTAAGGGACGTTGGATCCCAAATGCATAAGAACCATCGCAGTCCTTAGCAGCCAGGGGACGTTGGATCCCCAGCAGAGTCGCCAGTTGTCGCTACTGCGAAAATCGGCGCCGGCTGAACAGAAGAGTCGCCACCGTGCGTTATTTATCCCACGGGAGGGAAAGGAAACGCTCAGAGTAAACCTCTCACAACACGGGAAAGGTATGGTCGTCGCAACCAAAACCTGGATTCGGGAGTCGGTTACGCAAGGGGAAGGTATTAGCACCCCTCACGTCCGTCGTACTCGACGGGATCCACGCTTGTTTTCGGGTATGGATTGTTATTCTATCTAAACTACAGGTCAGGGGGTTAAAAGAAAATAAAATGACTCGGCAAAATATCGCACTTTATGCCTACGTATTCTCGCCTGGAACGAGAAATCAGAGTCAACGTAGTTCGCCTACCTACGGGAAAGGAGGGGAAGGTTGCTTGCTAGGATATCGTGTCCTATGCCTACGTACTTCCACACGGCATGGAAGATCAGAGCAAACGTAGTTCGGGCCACGTACGACGCAAGTCTGTCTGGTTGATTTTATTCCTTCTGAAAAAGGTCTTTCTGATTAACAGTCCAAGCGGACAAAAATGACGTCTTGATGAGTTCACATTCTTTTACGGAAGAAGTGTATTTTATTGAGTTTGAAATTTTATTGTATTTTTCTGTTTGTTTTGAGGAAGAAAAGATAGAACTCTAACCTACGGTTGCGAAGGGAATCAAACTAACCTAATGTTATCATGCATGGGTTGAGACCTAATGTCTATCATGCTCCTCTCTTGCACAGAGAGAAACAGAGATCCTAAGGGAATAGACGGAAACAGAAACAATATCAGATACATACAGTAAAGCGGTAAAATGCATGGATGCAGCAATACAAGCGAGGCAAGGGAGTCCCACTCAACCTCGAACCTAGAAAACAATAGGCAAAAGTGAACAGGATTCACTTTCAACCCAATAGGGCGAACATCAAACAATACAGTCCAGAAAACCAATCAATACATCAAGAATGAAATACAGCAAAAATAAACAGCCACAACAGCTCTGCATCAACACCTATCTTCAAGTCATCTCCAATCAGCTACAAGCTTCAACAAGCATCACTCACCATCTCCACAGCCTTCAAGCAAAGTCCTTGTCATCAATCTTCAGTCTACAATGGCTTTTCTTCAAGTCTCAATCTTCAGGAGAAACATCAGTCAACAAGATGAAGTGAATGAATGCTAGACAGTTAATTACCTACCAAGGGTGGTTCATCAACTGTTAACATTAAACAGACAGTTTCCTCTCAAAAGTTCTATCTTTCAAATACATTCATTGATCCTTCCAAAGGAAGGAGGTGGATATTTGAAAGATACTTTGAATCATAGAGAAAGGATGGATGCAGACAAGGCATTCCATGTTTGAGAAACAAGCTTTCTAATCTAGAGCTCTGCCTAGCTCCTAAACCCTAATCTCCTCAACAGCTGCCAGCAAGAATCTCCTTTTCAACTCTAGAAATTGGTCTTCAGTCTCTGGATCTCCAATGGCTTCATCATCATCAGTCTTCAGCTCTCCTAAATCCCCAAGCAATCCCAATACCCAAACAAACAAGCAATAATCCCCAGAGGGCAGACCATACCAGTCAATCCAATATACACAGTATACTAATAGCAGTAGGGGAATCCTAGTAATTTCTAAGGGGAACTATCCTATACCCATAACCCCTATAGTCCATACCCCAAAAATCAAATGAAAATTTCCTAAAAGAAATAAACTATTTCACCTAAGTTGATTTAAAACCCTAATTTGTTCATGTTGTTCACACCTAAACTAATCACCTAAAACTAACTTCTAAAAATATGAACTAAATTGCATTTACAAGATAACAATGTCTATTAATCAACCTAAAAAGAATGGGCAAAAAATATTAAAGCAACTATAAGAACAAAAATTAACAAATTTATGTATGAAATGAAACTATTTAAAATGCTATTTATTTGGAAAATATGGGAAAAATATCAAATAAAAAATAAAATGCAATTTTTATTTTTTATAATTTTCTAGACTCTTTAAAGAAAATTATGCAAAAAGAATGATTAAAAAATAATGTTTTTTTTCATTTTATATGATTTTTGAAAATGCATGAAAAAATGAGAGGAAATTAAAAAGAAATATAAAGAAATCAATGGGAGGGGGCGAGAAAAGCAGTTCGCTCCAGTTGTAATCCATGGTGGGCTGGAAAAGTGGGGGTGCGAACATTAATTGTTAGGCCCAACACTCTTCAGGAAATTAAAACGAAAATCAAAAGAAAAAAAAAATAAACCAGCGGTGTATTTAGCAAGGATATCACGTGTATTCGGTTGGGCTTAACAAAACGGGGGTGTTGGTAGCAATGTTCACTTAAGCCCAATGGTCAGATTAAGTGATACGGTGCGTTTTGCTCATCAAGAATCCTTCACAAATTTTGGATCACGCATAGCCTTTGGATCATGGTCTCGGTCAATGGTTTTATTATGATCCAAGGGTTCAGAACCCTTCTTCCCCATTTGAAATCAGCTTTGGAGCCAAACTCCATGGATGAATGCTCCAAGAACACAAACTAATCCCCACACGAATTCCCTCAGTTCTTGATGAAAATCCAAAGTGCAAAGACCAAACTCACTCCAAATTCCACCAGTAATTCGATCATGGTTTCAGAACTAATTGAAATTCATCCTAACCCTAAACCCGATAGCTATCCCAAAAATACGATCAAGAACCAACTCTCACAATCTTCAAAATTAATGGCATAAACCTGTTCCTCTCTTTACCCTGATCAAAACTAACTAAAGAATCAACATTATCCCTCGCTATTAAGGGAGTTCTTGCTCCTAACAGAAATTGCACACACACATTAATCTTCATCAAATCTCATCAAACTGTCCAGAAACCAACCTCTAACCACCTAGAGTATGTCTACCCTAACAATTCACTAAGATTTCCTCTAATGCGAGCCAAATTAAGAAAAGTACCAACCTGGAAAAATGATGAAAACAGAAGGCGATTTTCTTCAATTCAAGGCTTGTAAGACTCCAGGATCAGTCAATGTATTGGTATCTTGCTTCTGTTTGCAATGATTCTTCCTCAAACGGCTTGGATCACCATAACAGAATCTGACTTGCAGTTGAATGTGCAGAAACTCAAGAACACGATTTGTGCCAGAATTCCCTCAGATTTCGATTGGAGCACCTTCAGTAGTGATTATTGAGTTGAATAGGATCGAGAATTTGAGGAAATGATGGAGGATTGAGGAAAATCGAAAATGACTTGCAAGAGAAAAATGTGAAATGCAGTTATGAGTTTCTTCACCAATGAATTCCAAAAAATGCTTTGGATCAGCTTCAATGCTTATGTAGATGAGGATAGAGTGTTCTGGAACTTGCTAGAAGGGTCCAAGGAGAAACTTGATATCTCATGGTATGAGATTTTGAAAAAGGATGAGTTGAAAAACCAGCTTGTGAATACCTTGTTACAGCTCCAAAATGATACTTGAATTTCTCTTCAAGTGAGAAATAGGAAGTGTTTGGATGGTCCTTTGTGTTGTACCTTGACCAAAGCTTGGTTTGGCAAGTGTTGCTTCATGCATAAGCAACTAGGGATAACTTCCATTTCTTGACCTCAACCCTAAAAACTAACATTGCAATTGGTCTTAAAACATGATTTACCTTCAAAATGGTTGGTCGCATGCTTGGTTTTGCCCTCATATCAAAAATTCACAATTTTGGTGATTTAAAATGGACTTTTTTCCTTTATACTTGGTCCATTTTATAATCCTAAATTCCATGCATTTCCCAACTTTCATGACTTATTTTCTTGACTTAAAATGGCATTTTGAGCAACTTTGATGTTGGGAAATTTTTCATTTGAGGCCTCCTTGCATGAGTTTTGGGCATAGGTTAAAATGACCTGTAATTCACAAATGACCAAAATACCCTTTGCTTGCCAAGACCATAAGTAGAGTTCCATAAATCATATGAAGGCATACTATACCATTATAGAAAGCTAAGACAATGAGGAACAATTCTTATGTTGACCAGAAATTCATTTGAAATCTCCTTGAAGGGTAAAAATTGCTTGGAAGTCAAGTCACTTTCACAGACAAAATTTCAGATACCTCAGATGACCTGTAACTTGCAAGGACCATAACTTGAGTTCTATAAATCTCCTTGATGTCTTCCATCACTCAAATTAAAGGTCTTGAGATCCTATACAAGTTTCATGTTGGCCAAGGATCCATTTGAAGCTTGCATTTTGACTTATCTTGCTTGGAAATTTGACCTAAATTAGGGGATTTTACACAGAAACCCTAATTTAGAACCTCCTCTTCTCCTTGATTTCTCTTGAATTCTTCTTGGCATAACAACATATCCTTATTCTCCATGCCAAATGATGAACCCCACATCTCTTCAATAGCCCTCAATGCCTTTCCATCAGTCAATTGACCTAGGGTTGACCCAGGGTTGACCCAGATGAAACCCTAGTTGACTGTCTTCCACTGCAATACTTGTGACTACACCAATAACTTGTCTCCTTCTCCAAATGAATTTCTAAGTCTCCCATGATGTCCACATACTCTCCATGCTCAGCCCACAGCTCACCATTTCTTTGTTGATCCTCAGACACCCTCAGTTAGGAGATAGATGAACTGCTTGATCCATTGACTTGATAGCTTCCAAATTCTTTTCTGATGACTTGAATGAGGTTGAATCAGGATAATAACCTCTTGATAGGCCTCTAGAGATGAGAATAATGATTGGTCCCCTGTTAGCTGACTTGCTATGCTTATGTTATGCAGATGAGTAACCTATGTACATGGCCCTATATGCAAATGATAATGCAATTGAAACATAAACCAAGTGAATAAGGTTGGGCAAATTTTTAGGGTGCAACAGTTACCATCATCAAGTTATGACCATCAGTTTTTTTGGACTATTTAATATTGGGTTACAACCTTCAGTTATCTTGGCCGTTTCACATTTGGTGGTGAAGTTCTCAGTGAGTTCTACCATGTTGACTGAAGACTTTTCAATGGCTTCGACCATCTGAACTTCTTCAGGTTCTGCATAATTAGCTTCTGCAGTTTGCAATGGGTTAGAATCAATTTTCATTTGAGTCTTACCATTGTCTCTAAACTTCAGCCTTCCTTCTTGAATGGCGTTTTGCACCAGATCCCTGAAAAGAAAACATTGAGAAGTCTTATGACCCAAAAAATTGTGGTACTTACAAAAACCTCTTTTCTTTCTTTGTTCTAAAGGAGGTACTTTAGCACCAGTGATCAGTGCATTTTAATGTACCTTCCTCTATGTTTAGACTTAGAAATTTCTACAGTTTAGTTTGTTTAATTTCCTATTTTATGATTTTTTTTTACAATTTATTTTATTTTCAGCTTTATTTAATTTTCGTTTGTTATTTTTAGCATTAACAGCTTTTAATAAAAAATTCATAACTGGAGATACAAAAATCAGATCGAGGCATTCTACCAGTCTTTGGAAAGCTAAGGAATAGATCTACAACTTTCATGTTGTATGAAGAAGCTGATTCGGATTTCTTGAGTCTCGAATAATTCGTTGAAGTTTCTGACTTGTGATGATGTAGTTGTTTTTTCCCTTTTGGGCCTGGTTTAGGTTTTCGACCCAGTTGAGTGTGTAATGCAAACCTTATTTTGTTTATAAGGTTGTTGTTGTGATGCAAAATGGCTACCCTAGTTTATTTACAAATTTGTTTTTGCTTTTTATAATTTTCATGGCGAACTAATCCTGAGGGAAAATCTGCCAGTTTCGAATCCCGTAATTCTTTGAGGTTTATTTCAATTTCGATTTAATTTAATTTTGTTCCAATTTGTTTTATAACTTCATTTGCTTAATTAGTTATTATAAGATTAATTGAATTTAATTCAATCGATCAATGTTCCTTGACTTAATCGCAGATTAACTTAGCTTTTTCGTTAATTTGCGCCATCTTTAACGGTCTGCTTAATTCGGTAATTAGGAATATAAATCGTGCGATATTGTCGATGCTTGTTCGTCAATATTGCAATCGAATAGGAGTTGGAACCGCTTGGGAATTGGAATTGTAATAACCGATGATAAGTTGGGAGTCGAACCGATAGATTTACCTATTTTAATCACTTATTTCAAAATCACTTATTTTTACCGTTTACTTTCTTTAATCGAATCCTAATCAAAACAACCCCCCAAATCGTTTCAATTGGTTATTTTATAAATAAGAATCATTGTGAATCGACATCCGAGTTATCGTTGCTTTTACTACGTTTAATCAAAATCACTCGATTTTGATCCGCGCGCGACCGCAGATCAACCAGCAGGTACTATTATTTTCCCATCCTTAACTAACAAGTCAAAGATTTCGTCACATTTAGTAACTTCGAAAGTATATGTTTTTTAGGAAACTTGTCATTAGCCTCAATGGGATTTTTCCCATTTGAAGGAGCGAAGAATTTACAGGCGTAAGGTGGACCTTACTTTAACTCAGCAACGTCAACCTCATGTTCGTCGAAGTATAGTGTTTCATCATATAGATTTTCTACATCTTCGTTACATTCGACGAAAGCTACTTTTTTACCCTTACTGAACCTAGCTTTCTCTTCTTTCAGCCTTTCCAAGCGTCGAACTTGGTCAGCTAGCTGCGCCATATCCCTTAGATACTGGGTATCCAATTTTTTCCTAATGGAATAATCTAGACCCCCTACAGCCATTTCGACCAACTCGTGTTCTGGTACTTGTGTAAAGCATCTGGCCTTAAGAATTCGAAACCTATTCAAGTAATCATCGATTGGCTCAGTAACTTTGTGTTTGATACTAGCCAATTCTTTCAAACTAATCTTGGTTTGCCCCATATAGAACTGTTCATGAAACAAACGCTCTAATTGGGCCCAATTATAAACTGAATTAGGAGGCAACATGGTAAACCATGTAAAAGCAGTTTTTGTGAGAGAACTTGGGAAGTATTTGATCCTAAGACTTTCGTCTCCAGCTATCTCTCCTGCTTCGGTCATATATCTAGCCACATGTTTGACGGTTGACTCAGTAGTGTCCCCTGCAAACTTACTAAATTTTGGAACCTTCATCCTAGGAGGTAATTCAGCCTGCAAAATATAATCCACTATAGGTGAAGTATAATTTGGCCTTGTGAAGCCAAAGTTTGCTCCATTTCTGGTCATTATCCTTTCGACCATAGTTGCAAGGTTGTTATCTTCTACGACATCGTGACGTCAAACTTTCCTAAGTATTTGGTCAGCATTTTGATTTATGTTCACCATGACTACTCCTGGTTCTTCCTCCATATGGGCTGGTACCTGATTCCTTTATGGTTCGACTCTGAAAGGTTCGCCCATTTCATGATCCTCCATATTCGCCTCGTGAACATTCTGTTGCTGATATCGCGGAAACATTCTCGACAACTGTTGCTCTTTGCTCAAATGCTGGTACTCCCATCGTCTAAGACAATGTGTGCACCATTTGCTCATATGCTGGAAACATTCTCGACATTCTCGCCACCTGCTGATTGGTTTTAGTAGTATTCTGAATTAGAGGTTGAAAGATTTCTCCCATCGTCTAAGATAATGTGTGCACCATTTGCATATTACTTTCATCCATTTGTTGTCTTAAGCAGTTTATAGATGTAGTTGTAAGACTAAGTGCTTTCACAGAGTAACCAACACCTATGCTCTGGTTATTTCGACCACCTAATCCAGATCCTTGTACTGGCGAAGATACCACATTTTCTAAAAATATGGGTGGAGCATTCTGCAAATTCTGCATAATTGACATAGGCATACCATATGGTTGGTTCCTTAGTAATGGTTGTGAGAAACCTGGAAGAGGAATTTTCCTGTATATAGAACTTCTCGGAGGTGTTGGTGAATTAGGACTTTGTGGTCCTATATATTCCAACGCAGGTTGAGTGTACGTTCGTACACATGTTGATCTTGGACTGGTCATATGCTGCATTTGTTCAGACACAACCATTGGTGGTGGCGTCTTTCCTCCTGTCGAAGAGACTGGGTATGGCGTATTCTGAGACCCCATACTTGACTGAGTGTTTGAAATGCTTCCTTGAGGATCAACTTGTTGATTAGCACTTGTTGCCATTCTCTTAGTGTATCTTCTTTTTGGTACTTCTTCGTGTTTTGTGGCTAACTTTCCACTCCTTAATAACATACAATGAAGTATTCGCCAAAAAAATTAATGTAAACTTGGAAATGCTTAGCACTGGGTCCCACCAGGTGTGCCAATTTGTTTACTGTAAATTTTGGTAAACAACCGTTGGTCTATCAATTTAGGGTAAAATTGACTAACTTGCAGGATCGACCATACTAAATCCTAGAACATGTGCTAAGTATGTAAAAAAGACCCTAAGTTGAACTTCGTGTTCGACTATAAAATCTTTTGGAAAGTAAGATGACTTTAAAGATTAAAAGCAATAAGTAAAAGAAAGCATGTAATGCGTCGAAGATTAAAAGGCAAGAATGTAAAGTGCAATAATGTAAAGGCTTTGAAAAGTAAAGTCGAAGGTAAACTCAGGAATGTAAATGACTTTTTAAAGTAAATGACTTTGAAAATAACTGCAGTAATGTAAATGTGCAAAAGATTATAATCTGAACTCCGTGTTCGAATATGGAATCTCGTTAAAGTAAATGACGTGAAAGATAAATGTGCAACGAAGGTAAATAGATTTGAAAATAAAGGTGCAAAAGGCTTCTAATCTGAATTCCATGTTCGACTAGGGGATCTTTGAAAGTAAAGGTGCAGGAATGTTAAAGTGCATGAAAAAACTCTAATCTGAACTCCACGTTCGACTAGGGGATCTTTGAAAGTAAAGGTGCAGAAAAGCTTGTAAAGACTGTTTAAATGTAAAAGCTGAAAGTTAAAAGTCACAGGTAAATGGCAAAGATAAGTAAATTGCATTAATAAAAAGGGGTTGGTGTTGTATCACGTACATTCTCGCTAACTCATTTCTCTACACGCGGGTACTTTGAGTTTTATGGAGTGACTAGTACAGAAATGAATGAACACCCTTATTACATAAAAATGACAACTATTTATAGTACTAGAGAGTAACTACTACATGATGGTTGAGGCTTCACAACGTGTCCCTTTTGGCGCTTTTTCACTCTCTCAACTGCTCCCACGTTCGTCCACTCTTGGTTTGAATTTTGAACACTTAATGCTTCCCTCCAACTTTGGTTGTAACTGTCTTGCGCTCTCTTCAGCGTGGCCTTTGTCGAGCATTTTCCAACACTTAGCATTTTTAAGAAACTTTGTCCACCTCTCTTCGACTTGGATTTCTCCCTAGTTGTGTCGAAAGGTTCATATGTTTTAAATTGACACTTTGACTTAAGATATTTCTGAATTTAACTAGCGTAAAAAATTGAGAGCTAACAATAGGGGATGGGAAATTCCCCAACAGAGTCGCCAGCTGTCGCTACTGCGAAAAAGGGCCGGCTGACTGACAGAAGAGTCGCCACCGTTTGTTATTTATCCCAAAGAGAAGGAAAGGAAACGATCAGAGAAAACCTATGGAAAGGGGAAAAGACACGTCATCGCAACCAAATCTTGGGTTCGGGATTCGGTTACGCAAGGGGAAGGTATGAGCACCCCTCACGTTCATTGTACTCAACGAGATCCATGCTTGTTTTCTATCTAAAAGGGTGTTAATCTATCTAAAAGGCTGGCATACAGGGACAAAATAAAAGAAAAGAGATTCGATAGAGCATCGCCGTTCTATGCCTACGTATTCCCTCGTGCAATGGGAAAGTCAGAGTCAACGTAGTTCGGAAAACTACAGGTGAAGGGAGGGGGGGAGGTTGCTTGCCAAGACATCGCCGTCTTGTGCCTACGTATTCTCATATGGCATGAGAAATTAGAGTAAGCGTAGTTCGGGATAACATGACCACTGGTTGGTTCAAGTGTTTTAACTGAGTATGGTTAAACCTTCGTTCTAGCAGTTAAGGACGATGCATGTTTGCGGTAGAACCAAAGCTTAACACACTCTTTCTGAAAATGATTTTCAAACAATGCCGAAGGATAAAAAGATTTGATGTTTTGTTTTATGTTTTTTAAGATAAGTGAATTGAGTTAAGTTTGCAACTCATGTTGCACTAAAGACTATGACTTGAGAGCGAATGCGTCGTATATCGCCCAAAGGGCATATGCTAAAGACTCTAGACAGTATGAGAGGGGCCTCCCAACCATTATTCCTCAAGTAATTAAGGCTCGTAGCGTACAACATTTATTATCCTTTATTTGGTGTCTTAAGATGTTATGAGATGAGAAGAGAAGACACAAACTTTAAGGGGAAACTAATCAACCCTAATGTTATCATGAAAAATGCTCCTAAAGTTGGGATTGAAGAGGAAATCTATCCTAATATTCTCATGCAAAGGATTGAACACCTAATGTCTCTCCTACTCCCATCTTAAACAAAGGGACTAGGAATCCTAAGGGATCATGGCAAGAGACCAAGTAAACACTTAATGAATCAATCACAGATGAAATGGAGAAAGAGATGATATTGACTTAAACAAGTCAAGGCAATACAAACATGAAATGCAAGACACAAATATGCAACAAGGACTCAACAACATGAGACTTAAACACAAACAAGTGACTTAAACAAGTCAAGAAAGGTGAGATGAAATGGGAGAAGTAACACTCCTACAACCATCAAACATCCATCACTTAAACAAGTGTTAAAAAAAGCAAGAGCAAAGGGCCATGATCAAAGAAATGATGGGAGAAATGAGATTGGCCAGCAGCCACATATAAGTAATCTCAACCAAACATTCATCTTTGATCATACAAGAGAAATAAGCAAACAAGTGCAAGAAGTGATCAATTATTCAAGACAAACTCAAAGTGTAAATGTGAACACCAAATCATCTTGAATAGTTGTCAAACCACATGGGGTATAAGTGGACCAATAAGATGAAAGCCTCAAATCAAACCTAGAAGCAAGGTAAAAACACAAACTAGGTCATGGCAAGTGAAAGAACCAAGGTTCTAACACAACTTCAACACTTAGAACAAAGTGGAAATGCATGACTCCCAAGCAACTTGCAAATAAAGTAACACAAATGTATGATCCAAGATAGATGAAACAACACCTTAAGAATGTTAGAAACAAGTATCAAGGCTCACAAGATGCACATGGGATCAATATAGATAATTTCCATAAGGAACTAGGTCAAACTAGCTTGTATGAACATCTTCAAATATGACTTGACTTGTAAGGTTCACCAAAAATAGAAGGAATTTCCAATAAATCTCAAATAAAATACCCAACAAAGCTTAATCAAACATCAACTAGCAAGCAAATCCTCAAAGACAAAATCAACTCAAGGCATCATCAAATAAATCAAGAATTAATAGTGCTCTACCTTATCGAGCAAATGTCGAGGGTCAACAAAAGTCCAATCAAAGTCAAATGAAAAATGATTATTGGCCACTCAAATTCATCCTCAAGAATTCCTCAATCCCTCGCCTAAATGAGGGAGAATCCATGGTCATAGGAGATAAGGAATTGAAGTCCAAATAGTCATGATCACACAAGGTAGACACCATAAAACTCATTTAATTGTAAATTCCAAATAAAATACAAAATAAATGGAAAACAAAAATTAAAAAAAAAGGAAAATTAAATAACATTTTAAATTGTTTAGAAAATATTTTTGGGGAATTTTTGTGTAATTGGAAGCATTTTTAAATAATTAAAATGGAAAAATAAAATAAAAATAAAAATAAAATAAAGAAATAAGCAAAAGGGGTGCAAATGGTAAAACCCAGATACACTGAACCATGAACAAAGCGCGTTGGGCCAAATATACATGGTGTGCGATTATCAATTTGAGCCCAATCCAACCCAAGCTCAGATCAAAAAATAAAACACAGCGTTTCATTAATCCTAGGTGGATTTCAATGCCTGCGTGTCCATAGTCAAGTCAATGGCAATGAGACAAGCGAGTTGGTCAACAAGTCCAGAGGAAGTGAGTCCGCTCAGACCAGAAAGGTGACTGGACGCCGGAGCTAGGGCTCCGGCCGTCTTCTCCGTCCAGCTCGCCGGAGACCAGTCACCAAACTTTAATAAAAATGCTAAAAAACCGGTACGATTCGAAAGCTAGAGTTGTAAGGATCATGAATCTACCCATTGATTTTCAAAAAGGTCCTTAGATAAGCATGAATCAGGGCAAGATTTTTGAACACACATTCTAAAAACCTCAACAAAAAAGCATATAAAAGATTCAAGCATGGCCTATGATACATAGGGCTTCAGATGCAAACCAACATGACCCTATTTGGTGCCTAGAATGGGAGAAAAAGTTGGAAGAAACTTACCAAATGGAGTAGTTCCGTTGACTCTTGAGATTGCTTGTAAGCTTCACTTTAAGGATGCTAAACTCTTCCTTGAGCTTTGGTGAAGAGGAATTGAGTAGAAACTTGGAGAAATAAATCAGGAAGTAGCTGATTCGAAGATGAACAAATTTGGAGAATTTGGATGTGATTCTCTCTTTCTCATGCAACAGCAACCACTCCTCTGATTAGGGCAAGCAAAAATGCTTTTATGTTATGGATTTTACCTGAGCATGCAGGCCCATGTTGCCTCATTTAAGTGATTTCAAAAATTGGCCAAAAAAAGTCAATTTGCACATACACACGGGTTCAGCTCACCTCACTCTATTTTTGGGCAGCAAAAAGGAATACACATGGTGTAGAAATGAAGTGCATTGGTTTTGGTCATGTTGCAATTATTTACACCAAGTTTTGAAACTGTGACTTTTTAAGTAAGAAATTTGAAAATGTGGCATGTAATGACTCTTCATGTTGGCACAAATGAGGCAAAACTCTTTATGGTCATGTAATTGTGTAGAAAAGTTCAAACATGAGGCCAAAAGGTGACTTGTAATGTAAGATACTTAAACCATGACCAAAAGTCAAATTTTCACCTTTAAAATAGTCCATATGAACACATAATCCACCAAAATCCATGGAAGTCAAGTTCATGAGGAAGTTGAACCAATGTGACACAACTTTTATGTGGCACAAAATTGAAGTTGAGGCTTTAAAGTTCATGTAATTGACCATTGAAGAAAATGACCTATAATGAACTTTTCCCAAAATAACCTTGTCTTGTGAGGTCCATAACTTGAGATGTAAAAATTATAAAGAGTACTTCTAGGACTTTTTGGAAATCTAAGATCATAAGGAACAACTTTCATGTTCACTTGAAGTTGAGTAGAAACTTGATTCCATGTCAAAAATGCCTTGGAAGTGAGTTGACTTTACCTTGACCAAAATTCCCCTCATCAAAGGACCCTAACTTATTGACATCATAACTTGAGATGTAAAAACTCAATGAATGAGTTCTTGTACTCAAACTAAAGCTTTGAATATTATGAACAAGTC
Organism: Lathyrus sativus; assembly: GCA_963859935.3. Lineage (NCBI taxonomy): Eukaryota > Viridiplantae > Streptophyta > Magnoliopsida > Fabales > Fabaceae > Lathyrus > Lathyrus sativus. Next base: position 678,116,100 of record OZ012740.1, read on the forward strand.
CCATGTTTTCATGAAAATGAGATTGAGCTTGCCTCACAAGGGAAATTGTCCTTGAAGTTATGCACTAAAGAAGGGGATTTTACACTGAAATCCTGTGAAACCCTAATTTAGTAACTTCTTGAACCCTTGACTCTTATTGATTTGATCTTAACATGAAATCCTAGGTGCTTTAAGATGACTTCCGATGGCCTCAATGATCTAGAACCAATTTGTGAACCCTCTCAAGTCCACAATTGACTTTGGGTTGACCAGATGAACCCTAGTCCCACATCCTCTAGTTTAGGCTCTTGCACATGAACTGAATGACTACACAAACTCCACAAAGACCCCTCAAGGTACACAATGAGCCTTTAAACCATGTTTTATCCAAATAAATGACCTCATGAACCTCTTCTGACCCTCTTATGATCCTCAAGATAGGAGGTGACATGCACACACAAACCTCTCCTCTCAAGGAGCTTTGAAACTTCCATGATGATGATGAGCACTTAATAACCTGCACAAATGCCCTTGCTTGAGCTTGAATAAGAAGCTCTCCTCTTGAATGGAACAACAACATCTTGATCCCCTGTTAAAGACAACGCTATGAAAATGCAAATGCTAAAATGAAAAGAAACACAAGCCAAATACAAGAAATGGTTGGTCAAATTTTGGGGTACAACACATACTAATGGTCGAATCTAGGTGTTGTGGAAGCCTAAAAAGGTGATAATTGATAAGGTTAGTTGCTCATCCCAGATTATTCGTTGTGGCATTTACTCTAGGATTGGTGAGTTCAAAATATGGTGCATTACAATTTATGCTTACAATAACTTAGAGATCAGGAAAGTTCTCTTGAAAGACATAGAGAAGTTGCAGCCTAATAATATTGATATGTGGTTCTTAATGGGAGACTTTGAAATTCTAGCAAGCACACGATGGATGTTATCACGGATGTTATAACATCCAATATAACATAGACTACTGAACTTACTAATAAGCTGTAAATGGAAAGCAGTAACTAACACAATAATTGTTCACCCAGTTCAGTGTCAACAACACTTACATCTGGAGGCTACCAAGCCAGGGAGGAATTTCACTATTAGTAAAATTAATTCAGAGTCAAACAACCCATTTTGTAATCCTCACTTAAAACCTACCCAATGACACTTCAGCCTAGATACCACTAGACCGGAGTTTCCCACTCACTCCCCCTCAATCACCTCAGTGATATCATTACACAATTACAAAAGAGATATGAAGATACACTTCAAACACACCTTGATCTTGCTTTACAGCTTTGATCAAGTGACACGCACTCTTGCTTAATAGCTTTGAGTGACACAATGAACACAACAGTTCATGCTCACTAAACCAATGCAATTATACAGACAATTTCTTGGCAAGCAAGTATCCTAAGACACACGTGAAGAACCAAAATTCTTCACTCACACAATACACGTGAAGAACAAGCTTCTTCACTCACAATACACTCTTTTATCTCTTTAGGTCTACAAGAATCCCCGTCAACAGCGCCAATTTGATTCGTTGTCGCGCGCGGATCAAGGTCTACACTATCAGGATTGCTCCTTCTGTTATTTATAGCAGCCAGTCCTTGGCCTTCTTGCCTTAATTAGGTTTACCCATGATAAACCTTTCTTTATGCAGCAGCGTACTTGTCATCTTACTGAGATTCTAAATTGTTTCCTGAATTATAGCCTAAGCGCCCTCATTCTAAATACCAGATAACTAAAGTTGCGCGCCTGATGTCATACGATCAATGTCATAGCATTTAGTTATGACATCCATCTTCACTTATACTTAGCTATTATTACTTTACCCTACAGAAAACTCTTAGTGTATGTCATGACTTCTGTTATGACATTCACACACACTCACTAGTGTTTTGCCATAAAATGTAGCCAATCAAAAACATCTACAAACTCCCCCTTTGGAAAAAATTTGGCTAAAACATTCTTTAACGATATCCGAGATTACAAGCAGCAAAAGTTATACCAAGTACCCTACTATGCAAGAAAGCTAGCTAAAATATACTCACTCTGTTAGCACTCAACTCACTCAGGATCACCCTGTTCACACATCAAACATCAGTTACTCAATACTACAGATGTCACACTTATTTGAGTAACACTCTGGGTTACTCCCCCTCAATTTATGTACTTACCAGCTGGGCACACAACCTGCAAGCAGTCTTACAGTCATACACAATACCAAAACATCCAGGTTGTTCTAGATGTCAAGACATTCAGGATAACATCCTGAAGTCACACACTCCTGTGCTACTCCCCCTGAAGAGATGCACAGCACTCACACTCTGCTAACATCTTGCAGACACACACATACACTCCTAAGCAGCAGCTAGAAGCTCACAGAGGTTAGCAACATCAGCAAACATACACACAGTTCTAACAGCAAACATTCATATACACATTAGGAATTCACACATTACTAACAGCACCAGCAGCTGTTATCACACATATCAACAGCCTCAACTGTTGTCACACCTGCAAGCATGTTTATTCCACAAGCACAATAGCACATATGCTCTAGCAGCAACACCTATTCTTTCACAATTTTAGTAGCAACTCAACCAAGTCTTCCACTCGTTCTTTCACATCTCTCACCTGCTGTTATCTAACACTCTCTTCCCCTTTTTAGACACAAATTAAGATCCAACTAAAATAGTATAGATCACAATGTGTAACATTACATATGTTTGGGGTTTTACAAAGAAACTGCTCATGAAGAGCATCACAAACTCATGTTGTTTTAACAAGTCTAACACAAGATCACACACAAAAATTCAAACCAGCAACACACATTATCACCTCAGGAGCAGTCTGAGTCACACAACAATCTATCATCACACTAATCTTCCTCCTCTTCAGAGGAACTGGAGTCACTATCATCCGAATCAGATAATGAGATATACTCGTTTCTATCATAGGAGTCTTCCTCTGGCATATCAGAGTTGTAAGGTGGATCCATGCGAGCCAAGGGAATGGTGATGCCCTGAAAAGGCAGCCCTTTCTTAAGTATATCATCGACAATTTCCCCAATGGATTTGTCCACGTATGCAAAGCCTTCCCTGTTCTTCATTCTAGCAGAGTCCTGACGAGTGGGAGACGAATTACCTGGGGTGTGGTGTGTGGAATTGGATTTTGAAGACGATGAAGCCTTAGACGTATCGGCGAAGGTTTTGGCATGCTCATTTGTTTGGGATGCACCTGGCTGGGAAGATATTTGGTTGATGGTAGGAGACAACTAAGGGCTATGAGAGGCGGAGAAATCTGTATGCACAGTGAGACAGCAGTGACGTGTGGAATAGAGAGCTTTAAGGGTCAGGGGCGTGGACTGCTTTGAAGTTTTAAAACATTCACGTGTCAGTAATTGCTATGAGTCCTCATACATGCAAATACCCAATTTTCCTCTTAGAGTTTCAAATTGAGCAGCATCTAGAGCCTTAGTAAAGATGTCAGCTAACTGTAGTTATGTGGACACATGTTCCAAGGAAATCATGTTATCTTCCACAAGGTCTCTTATGAAGTGATGTCTTATATCAATGTACTTAGTTATGCTATACTAAATTGGGTTATTGGAGATATTGATAGCACTAAGATTGTCACAATACAATGTCATGACATCCTTAGTGACATTGTATTCTGTCAACATTTGCTTCATCTAGACCAGTTGAGAACAGATACTGCCAGCTGCTATGTATTCAACTTCAGCAATTGACAATGAGACACAATTTTTATTTTTGCTAAACCATGATATGAGATTATTCCCCAAGAAGAAACATCCACCAGAGGTGCTCTTTCTATCACCAGCACTTCCAGCCCAGTCAGCATCACAATACCCAGATAAAGTGGGATCACATCCATGAGATTAAAGTATACTATAATCACAAGTTCCATTCACATATTTGAGAATCCTTTTAACTTGATTTATGTGACTCACTTTAGGATCTGGTTGATATCTAACACATACACCAACTGCAAAGGCAATATCAGGTCTGTTGGCTGTTAGATACAGCAAGCTACCAATCATGCTTCTGTATAGGCTTTGATCAACACTAGTACCACTTTCATCTTTTGATAACTTCAGATGAGTGGGTGCAGGTGTTCTTTTGTGACCAGCATTATCCATCCCAAACTTTTTGACTATACTTTTGGTATATTTACTTTGGGAGATAAATATAGAGTCTTCCATTTGCTTGACTTGCAATCCAATGAAGTAGGTTAATTATCCACACATGCTCATTTCAAACTCAGATTTCATGTGATTGGCAAATTGTTTCACCATTTTTTTCGACATCCCTCCAAACACTATGTCATCCACATAGATTTGTGCAATCGTGATTTGTCTACCTTCATCCTTTACAAAAAGGGTCTTATCTATCCCTCATTTCCTGTATCCATTGGTGGTAAGAAGTTCAGTCAATCTCTCATACCATGCTCTAGGGGCTTGTTTCAATCCATACAATGCCTTCCTTAACTTGTATACATGGTCTGTCAAGTTAGGATCCTCAAATCCCTTGGGTTGTGCCACATATACTTCCTCATTTAGATATCCATTCAGAAAAGCACTTTTCACATCCATTTGGAATATTTAAATTTTAGGATGCAGGCAATTCCTAACATCATCCTGATTGACTCAAGTCTTGCAACTGCTACAAAGGTTTCATCAAAAGAAATTCCTTTTACTTGAGTATACCCCTGTGCCACCAGTCTAGCCTTGTTTCTGACTACAATTCCCTTTTCATCTGATTTATTCTTATAAATCCATTTGGTACCAATGATGTTTGTTCCTTCAGGTCTTGGTACCAGTTCCCATACTTAATTCCTTTTAAATTGTTCCAATTCATCTTGCATGGCCTTGATACAATATTCATCAGTTAAAGCTTCCTTCACATTTTTTGGTTCAATCTTGGACACAAAACATGAATTTGAGATGACTTCTCTAGCTCTGGTCCTTACCCTACTGTTGAGGTCTCCAATGATAAGATCTTTGGGATGATCTTTCAGGATTCTGATAGAAGGTTCTTTGTTGATAGTTTCTGGTTCAAAATCTGGAGTTACAACTTGAGTATCTTCAGTATTAACCATACCATTAGCTGGTGTCTCAAGCAATGTTCCAACATCCTCTATGACATTGATTTCTTCAAGCTGATCATCAATGATAACATTAATGGATTCCTGTTGCGGTGGAAATAGGATCACAAACTATTAATGAGTTTGAATCGCAATTCAATTCACAACCGCTCTTTGATTTATCCGAAGGAAAAGGTCAAAAGAGGGAAAACCTATTTTGCATCGTAAACACAATGCGGGGAAAGATCTAGGGTTCGGGGGTCGGTTAAATTTAGGGAAGGTATTAGCACCCTAAACTTCCGTAGTACTCTACGGGAACCTTTTGTTCAAATGTTTACTATTTTGCTTTATTCATTTGCTTAAGGTATATGTACAAAAGATTAAAAGTGAGAAAAAGAGACCTAAGGGGGTTAATTCTAAGTTTACTCGGCAAGACATCGCATCTTGTGCCTACGTATCCTTACGGGAGTGGAATCAGAGTAATCGTAGTTCCCCTCAAAAGGGAGGTTAGAGACTTCTTGACTGTGGTCAAGGTCTCAAGGGGAATAAACGCATCTTAAGGACACGCTTACGTGGAGTGTAGAAACTCCAAATCTCTACGTTGAATTGTTAAGTTGTAATTAGGGTTAAATTAGGGGTTCCACGGCGGGAAACCCTAAAATGAGCGCGGCGGCTCTTTGACCTAATGCTAGGGGTAAAATTGTAATTTTGTCTGCGGCGAGACATTTGTGAAAATTAGGGTTTGTAGTTGTAAGGGTTTGAAGTTGAGGACTATTGGCGCGGCGACCAAAAGCTAGACCTAACCTTCGGATGTGAAATTAACTATAAAGATGTGATGAAATTAAATATACATACAACGGCAGAAAATAAAGTGCGGAAAGATAAATGCGACAATTGTCTCGCAAAATTACACCCCATAAGCAGTTACAAATATGATAACTAAATATAAAACCGAAAATAAGTTTCAAATTGAACATAATAGCTGCAAGAAACAAAACAAACAAAAATGTCAGTATGTGGGGTTAGACGAAAACGAAATCAAAATTGAACGAGAAACAAGCCGTATGAATTTTGGAGGACTTTTATGGTCTTTTTAACCAAGGATTTAAATTTGTGAAAAGAGAGATTAATTTTAACTAAAAGAGTTTTGAGTTTTTTAAAAAAAATTTATTAATAAAAAGTGAAAGTTTGGTTAATTATTCTAAAAAAGGAGTTTTAGTGATAATATTTTGAAAAAAAGATTTAATCATTAAAAAAAACAATTGGTTTAATTTAAAAAATCTTAATGTTAGTTAAAAACACGTTTTACTTTAAAGTTATAAAAAAAGTTTTATTATTTGAAAAAAACATTTGATTATTTTTTTTAAAAAGAGTTTTAATTAATTTGAAAAAGGTCTTTGGTTATAAAAAAGAAAGGGGCTTCTTGATTTTTTTTTAAAGAGATAAACAAAATAAAATAACAAATGGAAAAACAATAAATAATAAAAAAAAGGGTTGGGCCGGTCATCACTCTTCTTCTCTCTGCTCTCTGAGTTTGCGTGTGTTCCTCTCCTTCTTGTTTGCCTCTCACGAATGTTATCTTCTTCTTCTTTTGCATGGCCGCCGATTTGTCTTCTTCATCTCTTTTTCCTGAAAAACATGAAAAGCAACACAAAAATTGTAATTATATTTTTTGATCCTTACGGAATGATGATGGCCGATGATGCTTTGTCCTGAGGCTAGAGGATTTTTTACGGGGTTTGCTTGGATTTTACGAAAAAGTTCCCTTTTTCTTGTTATGATTTCCGTCCCCTTTATACTTGATTTTTAAATCTTTTTTAATCTCAGATTTAATTTGAATATCTCAATCTTTTTCAATCTCGGATTTGATTTGAGTAGATTTTTATGATGATTTCAGATTTGATTCAATGATGGTGATGCTGATTTTCTTATGATGATATGATCTGATTGATTTGATTTAACTATATCTGGAATTCATTGGGATTGGATTAGATTAAAAAAGTGTTGAGATTTAAATTTAAAAAGTTAGCAAAGAAGATAAGAGTTTCAAGTTAAATAAAAATTAGAGTTTTAAGTTTAAAAAAAATGAGTTAGAATTTTAAAATAAAAAAATATTTGAATGTTGGTTTTAAAAAATGTTAGAATTATTTTAAAAACTGTTAGAATTTAATTTTAAAAGGAATTTAGATCTTAATTTTAAAAAAAAAGGATAGATTTAATTTATAAAAAAAAAGGTTAGATTTAATTTTTTAAAATAGTTAGAAAAAAAGATTTAATTTTAAAAAGAAGTTAGAGAAAAAAAAAGATTTAATTTTAAAAGGAAGTTAGAGAAAAAAAGATTTAATTTTTTTAAAAAAGTTAGAAAAAAAGATTTAACTTTATAAAAGTTAGAAAAAAGATTTAACTTTAAAAAGAAGTTAGAAAAAAAAGATTTAGCTTTAAAAAAATTAGAAAAAAAGTTTTAATTTTAAAAAGTTAGAAAAAAAGATTTAGCTTTAAAAAAGTTAGAAAAAAAGATTTAGCTTTTAAAAAGATAGAAAAAGATTTAACTTTAAAGAGGAGTTAGAAAAAAGATTTAAAAAAAGTTAGAAAAAAGATTTAATTTTAAAAAGAAGTTAGATTTTTATTTTAAAAAAGGTATTAGAATTTGATTAAAAAATGTGTTAGAAATTAATTTAAAAAAGGTTATAAAAAAATTTACTCTTAAAGAAAAGAAAAAAAATATTAAATTTTAATCTAAATCCTAAAAGTTAGTAAGAAGAGCTTAAAATGATTTAAATAAATAAACTAAATAGAAAAAAAAAAGTTAATAAAAAACATTAGTAAAGTTATAAAAAAAATTTAATTAAATTATTATTAGTTAAAAAAACAAGATTTAAAAAAAAAGGTTAATTTATTAAGTTAATAAGAATTTAGAATAAAAATAAAAAAGAAAGGGTAAAATTTGGGGTATTACAGTTGCCCCTATTTAAATAACTACACCGGATGATTTGAGTGGCGGAGACTCGAGGAATCATGGTGGAGGGATTTAAATATAGATAACCGAAAATTTTTCCCTTATATGTGGCGATATGCAATGCTATAGACAAAACAAGACTAATGCAGGCAGCGCCATGAACATGATATGATGCGTATGCTGGAATGATGAATGCGAAAATGCTGACGAATACGACGACACAGGGACAGACGCTACGAGAAGAACACACCGGGGAAAACGACGCGCTGGGACACAGTACAACACTGGGGAATTCTAAAAATGATGGTCAACTGGTGCGAACACGACCAATTGTCTTTTTTAGAAAAGGAACGAGATTCTCAAATGGAGATGGTACCTATGAGACGGCCTCCACTGGGGAATCTAAAAATAAAACTGGATCACGTACAATTGCAAGATCGATTACAGAATGTTGGAGCATTGAGCAAAGAATAACATCCAAGCTTCTATAAACTATCCCTCGTGACAGGATCAAACGGACTTTTCGGGAATCCGTAGCAAATATACAGGGTAAAAAAACCGGCTGTATGCCAAAATAAATGGACTTTGAGTGGTTAGAACAAAACCCTTAATAGTGATGGCGCTTATGCGATGGCCTCCACTTGGGAATGTCTAACAATGAGACTGGATCTACACGACTGCAAGATCGATTACAGAATGCTGGAGCATTGAGCAAAGAATAACATCCAAGCTTCTATAAACTATCCTTCGTGATGGGATCGAATGGACTTTTCAGAAATCTATATCATATATACAGGGTAAAGACCGACTGTATGCCAAAATAAATGGACTTTGATGGGAAATGCCCTGATAAGCTTCTCGAGGGAGAACTGTCACTTATCGTTGGAAGGGACTTACATGCCAAAATGGATAAGCACTCAAATAAAGAGGCGGTTGCTTATCTGATATATAAATCTTCTCATATTTAAGGTCGGCGCCTGGAATACGATTCTGATTCTTCTTTTACTAAAGGGTAAATGAACTTCCTCATACTTCAAGATCGTTCTCTCCTGAATATGATTCCGCTCCTTCTTTTACTAAAGGGTAAATGAACTTCCTCATACTTCAAGATCGTGCTCTCCTGAATATGATTCTGCTCCTTCTTTTACTAAAGGGTAAATGAACTTCCTCATACTTCAAGATCGTGCTCTCCTGAATATGATTCTGCTCCTTCTTTTACTAAAGGGTAAATGAACTTCCTCATACTTCAAGATCGTGCTCTCCTGAATATGATTCTGCTCCTTCTTTTACTAAAGGGTAAATGAACTTCTTCATACTTCAAGATCTGTGCTCTCCTGAATATGATTCGGCTCCTTCTTTTACTAAAGGGTAAATGAACTTCTTCATACTTCAAGATCGTGCTCTCCTGAATATGATTCCGCTCAAACCTCCCCGTACTTCAAGATCGTGCTCTCCTGAATACGATTTGGTTCAAACCTCCCCATACTTCAAGACGACAAGGAAAATGGAAGCCCAACTACTCAAAGGAGATGGCCATTTGCTGCGAGTCATAACGAAGATAGGATCGACTTCTCAGGTGAGAAATGTCGCTTATTTTGCAAGAGTAGCAATAATAAGCTTCTCATGTAAGAACTGCTTGTAGAGGTGATAACAGATGATGATAAGCTTCTCGGCGGAGAACTGGTGCTGATCGATGATAAGCTTCTCAGGTGAGAACAGGTGCTTATCTTGTTGTGTAAGGTTGTTATATCGATAGGCTTCTCAGGCGAGAACAGTCGCATACCGATGTTGTAGGATTGTAAAGTGTTGTACCGATAGGCTTCTCAGGCGAGAACAGTCGCATACCGATGCTGTAGGATGTACTGATAGATTTCCCAGGCGTGAACTGGCGTGTATCTGTAAAGGATTGTAGTTGATTTTCTTGAAAGATAGTGCAAAATAAATGCACATCCGGGTACAGTGATAAACTTCTCGGGCTAGAACAGTCGCGCATCTGTCATGGTATGGTGAAAACCTTTAGATGGTGCAAAATAAATGCACGTCTGGTTGGCTCGACGACCGACAAAACTGAGATTCAATCTAGGATCGAGCTAGAAAGAAGACTGGTAATCAAGACTCCATCGAGGGAAACGATCTCGAAGGGTAAATATCTTATCCTGGTAAGGAAAGATAGCTGAAGTAACCGTCATCCACGAGGATCGAGCTCCGTGGGGAAACTGGAAACACATATGTATTTTATGCTTAGGGCTGACAATCTATTTGGAGAGAATGGACAAACCCCGGTTACTCGGCGGTAACGACCAATGATGGAGACACAATGAACCTGTGCATGTTAACGCGTATGTTAATGAATATGTTAATATGAATGTATGTTAATGTCTATGTAGTTAAATATGCAAGATGTTATGAAATGAGTATGCCATGAGTATGTAATGAGTATGTAATGAATATGTAATGAGTATGTAATGAATATGTAATGAGTATGTAATGAAATAGGCATGTGATGCTTATGCCCCTGCGTAGGCTGACGAAACAGACTAGAGACGGGACGAGAGATGAAATAAACATCTCGACGGGGATACCCTGCGTTCTCTGCAACCAATACGTCAATCATGGGTGAGAAGGATCAATGGTAGAACCAAATCTGGTTTCAAAAGTTCTGAATTCTCTGGGGAGAAGGTAATCTGCTTGGGTGCACAATATCACATCTTCACATGGGGAGAAGAAAACCTGAGGGACACTTTCGAGTTACCCAAGAAAAAGTTGTCAGCTTATAGTCTCTCTGGGGACTGTGATGAGGCAATAGTTTAGGAGCCTGTTGCAACACTGAGATTTACTGGGGAATGAAGGCCGCTGTGAGTAAAATCCCTCGGGTGCACGAAGAAAAGTTGTGAAACCACATAGCTTTGATCTTGAAGGATCTTGTAGTAGTCGCCATTTGTTTCTTTTTTTTTAAAAACATGGTGCCCCAGGATATTTGCGTTGTGAGGTAGGGTCATCTCAAGAGGATTTTATAGAGAACACTGAGTCTGGTTGCCCCACTGTTTTCAAACTCTTTGAGAGATTCGTCAGGTCTGGCCCAAATTAAGCGTGTTACGACGAAATCTTTGAGAAATAGCTCTTAAGAATGTCAGCCTCGCGTTGGTAAGCGAATTGGGAAACCGCCTGCCCCTGTTTAGCAGGATCTTCAAGTTCCACGGGTTATGTCCATATGTAAATCTCTAAGATATCAAGCAAAGTCGTCATGCCTGAAATGCCTATCCTGAGTTTGTCAATGTACACATATATTTGTCTTGAATTTTTGTTTTGAAAAAGATATCGCAATAACTTGTGACCGAAATCACTAGTCAGGATATAAGTTTTAATTATAATGCCAACATGAATTTTTTCTGAGCATAGCTCGTAGGAGTCAGGAAACGTGATCTTGTCGAGTATGCTTTCAACCGAAGTCCTACTTCAATTAGGTCTTTTAAAGGTTGTATTGTGGCTCGGTTCACGGTTTAAGAAACAAAGGGATAAAGGCTCAAAGTTATACTTGTACCCTCCCATTCTTCGTGATGTTCTCCAATCCTAATTCAGTTAATCGGATACGAACGCTCATATCTCAAGCGGATTTGCTACGGTCGAGGACTTATCAAGGCTTTGGACATGGCAGTCACTCACCTATCTAATGGCATTTCGATCACACGACTTTGTTCTTTATAGGGATTCTAAAAAAAACTACTGGTTTGTTGTTCTTATTCCCTAACTTTTGCCTGGACAACATCTTTTGATCTGACTTTGGAGTCCAGCGGGATGCCCCAGTTTTGCCTAAGTCTCCTTCGTAGGTTTTGACTTAGCGGGCTCTTATTTTTTTTGAATATTCTTTTATGCACAAGTCGTGTAAATCTTTTGGAAGGCTCGTGACTGCCCCACTCCTTAGGTAACCGAGGGATAGTCATTGTATTGGACTTCTTAAGATGCTAAGGATAAATTCTCGAAGGTTTGCTCTTCCTTTTTGAGAATCTAAGCGCTCGATCGGTTTAACTGAAACCTACCCTGCCCCAGGTTAGGATGAGGGTTCTTAAAAAAAAACTCCTGCTTCAAGGCTCAAAGAGGTTAACGAGGGATTAACATCCTTATATCTCCAGCGTTTGGGATTTGAAACAATGCCTTACATCATCAGCGGGTTTCAATCGAAAGCATATGACAAGAAATCTGACGTTTTGGGTTCGTCATCCTCCTCCCGATTCTCCATCAGAACAAGAGATCGGGCAAAGTTGGCATTATGATTTATGAAAACGTTTTTTTTTTGAATGAGTGAAACAAATGGATTTATTCAAGACAAACATATGCGTTGCATTAATCAAAGATAAACAAGTTCGTACATGCTAAATATGCTTAATACATATAAATAAATAAATGAACTGTCGGAAAAATCCTTCTAAATGTTTATGAAATCTTGCATTCAAAAGCAACAGTTTCCTTTGGCGGAGCCTCAATGGAAAGAACGTCTGGTTTACGATCACTGTGAGTCGTCATGGTTTGCCCCAGTTACGCTGGTCACATCTTCAACAGTTTTCAGTCGTTGCTTCAAAATAACTTTCCCAGATTCTTTGCTGATCCCGGTCATATCATCTTGAGGGTTACTGAAATGAAGCGAGCTAGGCCTTTGAATAATTACTGGATTCGGCTGATTTGCTGAGAGGTCAACATACTTTGCAGAATCTAAGCTTGACAAGTGAGGGACCCCGAGAGGAGTCTCGATCTTCATCTGAGCATCGCTAAAAGACAACTTCTTAGTTTCTAGCAAATTTCTGACAACTTTCTTAAGAGCGTAGCAATTCTCTAGATCATGACCGGGCGCACCCTCATGAAATGAACAATGAGTGGCCGCGTTGTAACCTGTAGGTAGCGGATCAGGCGGAGGACCCAAAGCACGGGTGGTAATCAGACCCTGTTGACCCAAATGGGGGTATAACTCAGTGAAGGTCATCGGAATTGGAGGACAAGGCTTATACTGACTTTTACGGAGGTAAGGAACCTGATCCTATGATTGCTGGTGAACAGGAGCGTTGGGCACTCGTTGACTGTTGACAGGAACCTGCATGGGCGGGTAACCGGAAGGTTGTTGATAAATCGGTGCTTGATATACCGGAGCTGACTGCACAGGCTGGTATGTAGGAAACTGCTGATCGAAAGGAGGTGCAACAGTAGCTACATAGGGTTGTTGAACATATGGAAACGGATAACCTTGAACATAACTCTGCTGATGTTGCCAAGGTTGAGGAGTAGCCATTTTGCGGTTCCTCAAACGTGTAGGTCCTTTACCATGGTCGGAGTTAGGAGTTTTGCACTTTGGAGGGGTATCTCGTCGAACTGGTTGAGCACTAGGAGGCACCAAACCGGATTGAAGACCATGAGGAGGTACATTCTCGACAGTAACAGCTGGTGGAGATTCCATAACGGTATTAGTAGTCTCAGAAACGACAGTAGATTGAGCATCCACCTTCACACTAAGAGCTCGTAGCATCTCCAAAATCTGCCCTACACTTCCTCGAAGATCTTCGAGTTCATGGCTGACACGGTTGATCTCTTGATTTTGATCTTCCATCCTTTTGAAGGGTCGTATTGATGCAGAGAACTTAGGGTGACAAAAGGAATGATGAGAAAACCGCGTATGAGAAGTCGGGAGACACATGCAATGCAAAAGTATGATGCTAGAATGCGAATGCAAATGAAGATTTCATGGAATTCAAATATTTACGAATATTGCAGAATATCAAGGAAACTTTTATCAATTTATTGAAGACAGACTACAAATAATATTCTTGCAACCAAAATAGCTAAATAAAAGCCTAGAAAGTCCTAGAGAAGCATCTTCCACAACTTCAGTGAGCAGATGGAGATCCGGAGGAAAATAAATATTCGTAGAGTCTTCTCTTCTTGTAGGATTGTATCTCCTCATTCTTCGACTGGATCTGCTTTTGAAGTTCTTCGTACTCACTAGCCATCACATGGTATTTGTTCTTCCATGCCTCTGTTTCGCATTGTGATCTCTTCAAAGCGATCTTCAAAGTCTCAGCTTCAGTCATGAAATACTGGACAGGTTCTTCTCTTTGAGGTAAAGGACCTTGGCGAGAGTAGGGCATCTTCAACTCAATAGCTCTTCCTCGAACCCATTGAAGGTATGGTTCCATAGACACACAATTAGGTCTGCCCAAACTTTCTTTGTCTTTCCTATGCAGATGATTCCAAGAAGATAGAATCTGATCTTGAAGCTTTTTGTCATCTTCGAAAAAGATTTTCTCCACATGAATACCTTTAGGCGGTTCCTTCAAGGGGTATCCCAATTGTCGGCGAGCTAAGACTGGATTGTAGCTAATTCCTCCATTGAAACTGAGCAAAGGCACATTGTTGAAGTTTTCACAACTATCAATGATCGATATCCCATCGTACATGCGATTATACCAATCAATATCAGAGTGAGTTAAAGCCATAACTTTTTGCGACCAACGTTCTTGATTAGGTCTCCAGAACGGACCGGACTTAGGTAAGTGAGAAATAAACCACTTGTATAGTAATGGCACACAACATGTAATCATTCCTCCACCATGAAAGTTTCGAAGATGTACTGAATGATAAGTATTACCCAATAGTGTTGGAACTGGGTTTCTCCTCATGAAGGTCTTGATTGCATTAAGGTCCACAAACCCTTCAAACTAGGAAAGCAGCAACCCATAAATGAGCAAAGCAAATATTGTCTCAAAGGCAAACATGTCTTTATGATCGGCATAAAATTGGGCTTTCATAATTAGGAAGTCCCTGGGAAAACCGGAGGTCCCCCCTTTGGTGATCATATTGTTTTTGACATCGGATATCCTTAGACAAATGGCTTTAGCAATATCTCGTTCTTTAGGGTCTTCCTCCAAGAAAGGGAACGGAGACTTATCCAAGATAGGTAATCCCACCAACTGAGAGTACTCTTCTAAGGTAGGTAAAAGCTGATAATCTGGAAAGGTGAAGCAGTGATAATCTGGATCATAAAACTGTAGAAAAGTCGCAAGAAGTCCTTCGTTTACTTGAACCTTCAACAAAGACAATAGCCTTCCATATCTGTTTTGGAACTTTTCTCGATCTTGAACCAAATCCCTTAGCTTCTCTAGGACTTCCAAATTAAAGCCCTTAAAAGTAAATTTCAAAGTATGCCTCCTAGAGTGATCCATGGTATCCTGCAATGTTCATAAATAGAGTTTGAATTCCATGAAATCTTAATGTGATATGATGTTTTATGGATGCAATGCATGAAAACACACAAAGTCCTAGGTTAAAGGTGCGTGAGCGGAGTTAAGGTCTACCCATCCCCAAAAGGAGTGTACTATAGGTTAATTGTACCTGCAGAACAAGGTTCTAAAAAGTGCCCAAAGTCATCAGCCCATCTTTCGGATATTATCAACCTTCCGATTGACTCGGGGGTTAATAATATTCTCAAGAGAACCTCTTTTGAGTGTAGTATCGCGTAGCAACCATTGTAGGATTACTCCCACATAGCTCCCGCACTACGTCCTAAACAAGGCCAAGGTGGTGTTAAGGTACTACGGTCCTCAATATCACAGACTCCAATCGATAAAGGTAAAAGTTTTCACGACTATACTCGATCAACCGAACCATTTTCGAAAGGGTCTCAACTGAGCGGTGATTCTCGAATCAGCTTGGTCGGGATTCAACTCCCTATAAGCCTCATCGAATATATCCCCATCCTATAATAATGTCACTAGTCCGGGCGTAGGACTTATCTCACAACACAAGGAACAGTCCCAAAATCAAAGTACAATATATACATGCAAATGAATAGTAAAACAAATAGTAATAAATATGAACAAATTAGGGGTAACCCTCAAAAGTTTAGAAAGTCCCCAGTGAAGTCGCCATTTTCTGTTGCGGTGGAAATAGGATCACAAACTATTAATGAGTTTGAATCGCAATTCAATTCACAACCGCTCTTTGATTTATCCGAAGGAAAAGGTCAAAAGAGGGAAAACCTATTTTGCATCGTAAACACAATGCGGGGAAAGATCTAGGGTTCGGGGGTCGGTTAAATTTAGGGAAGGTATTAGCACCCTAAACTTCCGTAGTACTCTACGGGAACCTTTTGTTCAAATGTTTACTATTTTGCTTTATTCATTTGCTTAAGGTATATGTACAAAAGATTAAAAGTGAGAAAAAGAGACCTAAGGGGGTTAATTCTAAGTTTACTCGGCAAGACATCGCATCTTGTGCCTACGTATCCTTACGGGAGTGGAATCAGAGTAATCGTAGTTCCCCTCAAAAGGGAGGTTAGAGACTTCTTGACTGTGGTCAAGGTCTCAAGGGGAATAAACGCATCTTAAGGACACGCTTACGTGGAGTGTAGAAACTCCAAATCTCTACGTTGAATTGTTAAGTTGTAATTAGGGTTAAATTAGGGATTCCACGGCGGGAAACCCTAAAATGAGCGCGGCGGCTCTTTGACCTAATGCTAGGGGTAAAATTGTAATTTTGTCTGCGGCGAGACATTTGTGAAAATTAGGGTTTGTAGTTGTAAGGGTTTGAAGTTGAGGACTATTGGCGCGGCGACCAAAAGCTAGACCTAACCTTCGGATGTGAAATTAACTATAAAGATGTGATGAAATTAAATATACATACAACGGCAGAAAATAAAGTGCGGAAAGATAAATGCGACAATTGTCTCGCAAAATTACACCCCATAAGCAGTTACAAATATGATAACTAAATATAAAACCGAAAATAAGTTTCAAATTGAACATAATAGCTGCAAGAAACAAAACAAACAAAAATGTCAGTATGTGGGGTTAGACGAAAACGAAATCAAAATTGAACGAGAAACAAGTCGTAAGAATTTTGGAGGACTTTTATGGTCTTTTTAACCAAGGATTTAAATTTGTGAAAAGAGAGATTAATTTTAATTAAAAGAGTTGAGTTTTTAAAAAAAAATTTATTAATAAAAAGTGAAAGTTTGGTTAATTATTCTAAAAAAGGAGTTTTAGTGATAATATTTTGAAAAAAAGATTTAATCATTAAAAAAAACAATTGGTTTAATTTAAAAAATCTTAATGTTAGTTAAAAACACGTTTTACTTTAAAGTTATAAAAAAAGTTTTATTATTTGAAAAAAACATTTGATTATTTTTTTTAAAAAGAGTTTTAATTAATTTGAAAAAGGTTTTTGGTTATAAAAAAGAAAGGGGCTTCTTGATTTTTTTTTAAAGAGATAAACAAAATAAAATAACAAATGGAAAAACAATAAATAATAAAAAAAGGGTTGGGTCGGTCATCACTCTTCTTCTCTCTGCTCTCTGAGTTTGCGTGTGTTCCTCTCCTTCTTGTTTGCCTCTCACGGATGTTATCTTCTTCTTCTTTTGCATGGCCGCCGATTTGTCTTCTTCATCTCTTTTTCCTGAAAAACATGAAAAGCAACACAAAAATTGTAATTATATTTTTTGATCCTTACGGAATGATGATGGCCGATGATGCTTTGTCCTGAGGCTAGAGGATTTTTTACGGGGTTTGCTTGGATTTTACGAAAAAGTTCCCTTTTTCTTGTTATGATTTTCGTCCCCTTTATACTTGATTTTTAAATCTTTTTTAATCTCATATTTAATTTGAATATCTCAATCTTTTTCAATCTCGGATTTGATTTGAGTAGATTTTTATGATGATTTCAGATTTGATTCAATGATGGTGATGCTGATTTTCTTATGATGATATGATCTGATTGATTTGATTTAACTCTATCTGAAATTCATTGGGATTGGATTAGATTAAAAAAGTGTTGAGATTTAAATTTAAAAAGTTAGCAAAGAAGATAAGAGTTTCAAGTTAAATAAAAATTAGAGTTTTAAGTTTAAAAAAAATGAGTTAGAATTTTAAAATAAAAAAATATTTGAATGTTGGTTTTAAAAAATGTTAGAATTATTTTAAAAACTGTTAGAATTTAATTTTAAAAGGAATTTAGATCTTAATTTTAAAAAAAGGGATAGATTTAATTTATAAAAAAAAAGGTTAGATTTAATTTTTTAAAATAGTTAGAAAAAAAGATTTAATTTTAAAAAGAAGTTAGAGAAAAAAAAAGATTTAATTTTAAAAGGAAGTTAGAGAAAAAAAGATTTAATTTTTTTAAAAAAGTTAGAAAAAAAGATTTAACTTTATAAAAGTTAGAAAAAAGATTTAACTTTAAAAAGAAGTTAGAAAAAAATATTTAACTTTAAAAAAGTTAGAAAAAAAAGATTTAGCTTTAAAAAAATTAGAAAAAAAGTTTTAATTTTAAAAAGTTAGAAAAAAAGATTTAGCTTTAAAAAAGATAGAAAAAGATTTAACTTTAAAGAGGAGTTAGAAAAAAGATTTAAAAAAAGTTAGAAAAAAGATTTAATTTTAAAAAGAAGTTAGATTTTTATTTTAAAAAAGGTATTAGAATTTGATTAAAAAATGTGTTAGAAATTAATTTAAAAAAGGTTATAAAAAAATTTACTCTTAAAGAAAAGAAAAAAAAATTAAATTTTAATTTAAATCCTAAAAGTTAGTAAGAAGAGCTTAAAATGATTTAAATAAATAAACTAAATAGAAAAAAAAGTTAATAAAAAACATTAGTAAAGTTATAAAAAAAATTTAATTAAATTATTATTAGTTAAAAAAACAAGATTTAAAAAAAAAAGGTTAATTTATTAAGTTAATAAGAATTTAGAATAAAAATAAAAAAGAAAGGGTAAAATTTGGGGTATTACAATTCCATTAAGACTTTTTTCTGGAGTTGTATACTCTGTAAGCTCTACTGTTAGTAGAGTATCCCAGAAATATTCCTTCATCACTTTTGGGATCCATTTTCCTTCTTTGTTCACGAGCTGTCAAGATGTAGCACTTGCTTCTAAACACATGGAAATACTTCACAGTTGGTTTTCTTCCTTTCCATAATTCATACAGAGTGGAAGATGTTCCCTTTCTCAAGGTAACCCTGTTGTGAAGATAGCATGATGTATTCATTGCCTCATCCCAAAAGTGCATAAGTAACTTCTTTGCATGAATCATGGCTCTGGCAGATTCTTGAATAGTCCTGTTTTTCCTTTCTACTACTCCATTTTGTTGAGGAGTAATAGGGGAGGAAAATTCATGGCTGATGCCTTCTATTGAGCAGAATTCAGCAAATTTAAAGTTTTCAAACTCCTTTCCATGATCACTCCTGATCCTGATAACAACACTCTCCTTTTCTCTTTGGAGTTTAATGCAAAGATCTTTGAACACTTCAAACACATCAGATTTTTCTTTGATGAAATTTATCCAGGTGTATCTGGAGTAATCATCAACCACCACATAGGCATACCTTTTACCACCAAGACTTTCTACTTGCATTGGTCCCATCAGGTCCATGTGCAATAGCTCCAGAATTTTGGAGGTTGTCAGGTGTCCAACCCTTGGATGAGATGTCTTGGTTTACTTGCCCACTTGGCATTCCCCACACACGTTTCCTTCATCAATAGTCAGTTTTGGAATTCCTCTTACAACCTCCTTGGAGATGATCTTCTTCATTCCTCGTAGATGGAGGTGCCCAAGTTTTTGGTGCCACAATTTTACCTCCTTTTCTTCTTAGGCCATGGAGTATATTATGGAGTTATTGGAGTTCTTAGGCTCCCATAAGTAACAGTTGTATTTAGATCTATACCCCTTCATTACTTTTTTATTATCACCATTAGTGACCACACATTCTCCTTTAGTGAATTTAACACTTAATCCTTGATCACAGAGTTGACTAATGCTGATCAAGTTGGCTGTCAGACCTTTCACCAGCAATACATTGTCTAGGTCAGGAACTCCAGGACAGTCCAGTTTCCCAACACCTTTGATTTCCCCTTTTGCTCCATCACCAAAAGTAACATAACTAGTGGAATGTGGTTTGATGTCCACCAAGAGATTCTTTATTCCAGTCATGTGCTTAGAGCAGCCACTATCAAAATACCAGTCTTCTTTGGCTAACACTCTCAGAGAGGTATGAGCTATCAGACCAACCTCCTTTGCTACCCATTGTTTCTTCTTGGCAGGAGTATCTTGATGAGTATGACTAGGAAATCCATGCAGACTAAAGCAAAATGGTTTGATGTGTCCAAATTTGCCACAGTAGTGACACCTCCACCTTTGGGACTTTCTCGTTGTCTGATACATGTTTTTGTTCTTCTGATGTTTTGACATCGGTCTTGACATCCGGTTTTGTCTTTGATTTTCAGCCTTTGGTTTCTTGTCTTCAAAGATGGGTTTCTGTTCACCAATAAATCCCAGTCCAGCCATGTTTCCATCTTCCTGACCACACTGTAGGATTCTTTTCTAGAGTATCAATCCCAGGGTTCAGCATCCTGGCAGATTTTTTCATCTGCTCAAGTTTGGAGTTTAGCATTTTGACATCACTATTGAGTGAATCAATGGTTTCCAGATTCTTCTTCTTCTCAGCCTCCAATTTCTTGATGACTTTCTTGTTCTTCTCCCCTAGTTGGCAGACTTTAGCACTCCTGATGTACATTTGTTTATAAGAGGAGGCCAGCTCATCAAAAGTTAACTCATCTCCACTAGAGTCATCATCAGCCATACATGTGCCAGTTAGAGCAGTGATGTGTCTTGCAGATTCTTCTTCAGATCCACTCTCAGAATCTCCATCAGACCAGGAAATCATAAGTCCTTTCTTTTTCTTTTTGAGATAAGTGGGACATTCAGTTTTAATGTGGCCATAACCCTCACATTCATAACACTGAACTCCTTTGCCTTGGTTGGACTTTTCTTTAGACTTTGCTCTTCTGCTCATGTCAGATGGGATGTTCTTGTCATTAGGTCTACCCTTCTTATCCACTCTTTTCATGAGTCTGTTGAATTGTCTCCTAAGCATAGCTACAGCTTCTGAGAGTTTCTCCTTGCTTTCATTATTGTCTTCATCTGAGTCCTCTGCAGTGTTGGATACAAAAGTTATGATCTTGTTATTTTTCTCCACAGGCTGATTACACATTCCCATCTCAAATGTCTGGAGAGAACCTATGAGTTCATCCACCTTCATGTTGCATATGTCTTGGGCTTCTTCAATGGCAGTAACCTTCATGGCAAACCTTTTGGGTAAGGACTGAGAATTTTCCTCACAAGCTTTTCTTCAGACATCTTTTCTCCCAAAGCTCCTGAGGTGTTTGCAATCTCAAGGATATTCATGTAGAATTCATGAATAGTTTCATCCTCCTTCATTCTTAGACTTTCAAATTTGGTGGTCAACATTTGTAGTCTTGACATCTTGACTTTAGAGGTTCCCTCATGAGTAGTTTTGAGAGTGTCCCAAACCTCCTTAGTCAGCTCACAATGGTGTACCAGTCTGAAGATGTTTTTTCTATACCATTGAAGAGTGCATTCAATGCCTTAGAGTTCCCAAGAGCCAGGGCCTCTTACTCTTTGTTCCATTCCTCTTTAGGAATTAACATAGATACTCCATCCTTGTTAGTCTTCACTGAATGTTCCCATCCTGAATTTACAACTCTCCATGCCTTGCTGTTTAAAGACTTTAAGAAGGAAATCATCATAGGTTTTCAATAATCATAATTAGAGCCATCCAGAATTGGTGGTCTATTTGTGAATCCTATGTCTTTATCCATAGTACCAAAATTTATCTTCCCTAGATCTCACCCAGAAAATAACAGGCAGGGTGCCTGCTCTGATGCCAATTGAAATTATGGCAAGCACACGATGGATATTATCACGGATGTTATAACATCCACTGTAACATAAACTATTGAACTTACTAATAAGCTGTAAATGGAAAGCAGTAAATAACACAGTAATTGTTCACCCAGTTCAGTGTCAACAACACTTACATCTGGAGGCTACCAAGCCAGGGAGGAATTTCACTATTAGTAGAATTAATTCAGAGTCAAACAACCCAGTTTGCACTCCTCACTTAAAACCTACCCAATGACACTTCAGCCTAGAGACCACTAGACCTGAGTTTCCCACTCACTCCCCCTCAATCACCTCAGTGATATCATTACACAATTACAAAAAAGATATGAAGTTGCACTTCAAACATACCTTGATCTTGCTTCATAACTTTGATCAAGTGAGACACACTCTTGCTTAACAGCTTTGAGTGACACGATGAATACAATGGTTCATACTCACTAAACCAATGCAATTATACAGCAGACAATTGCTTAGCAAACATGTATCCTAAGACACACGTGAAGAACCAAAATTCTTCACTCACACAATACACGTGAAGAACAAGCTTCTTCACTCACAATACACTCTTTTATCTCTCTAGGTCTGCACTATCAGGATTGCTCCTTCTGTTATTTATAGCAGCCATTCCTTGGGCCTTCTTGCCTTAATTAGGTTTACCCATGATAAACCTTTCTTTATGCAGCAGCGTACTTGTCATCTTTAGTTTCGCTGGAGCTTCTAAATTGTTTCCTGAATTATAGCCTTAATGCCCTCATTCTAAATACCATAAAACTAAAGTTGCGCGCCTGATGTCATACGATCAATTTCATAGCATTCAGTTATGACATCCATATTCACTTATACTTAGCTATTATTACTTTACCCTACAGAAAACTCTTAGTGTATATCATGACTTCTGTTATGACATTCACACACACTCACTAGTGTTTTGCCATAAAATGTAGCCAATCAAAAACATCTATAGACTTGAATAATTTCCTCCATGTCCAGGATCGTCTGGGAGGTGCTTTTGTTTATGAAGCTGAATTTAGGGACTTTGTTAATATGCTGAAGAGAACTAGTCTGCATGATAAAGAGAGTGTTGGTGAGTCCTATATTTGGTTCAAAAATCAGGCAGACAATCCTATATACTCTAAGATTGACATGATTTTTGCTAACCTGGTGTGGCACCAAATTCATTCTAACAATATCCTGTAGGTGATGGAAAGTGGGGTGTCTGACCATGTCAGGCTTTGCCTCATGGAGCAAAAGATTAAGAAGCCAAATCGAAGTATTTTCAAATTCCAAAATCCTATTGTTAACTCTGAAGGTTTTTTTAGATATGGTGATTAGGAATTAGAATCAGCCAGTTCTTAAAAGTTTGTCTATTTGAGTCACATTAAGGACCAACTGTTGAAACAACGTTTGAAGATTGATTGGCTTTAAAATGGAGACACTAACACTGCTTTCTTTTATGCTTTATTGAAAAGTAAGAGAGTGCTCAACCAAATCTCTTTTCTGGAAACTGAAACGGGGGAAACAGTAAATGAGCAGAAAGATATTGAAGAGGAGATCCTCAAGTATTATAACAACTTGATTGGTAAGGCTGCTACAAGTCTTTGAGGTATAGATATCGTGTCCACGAGGAAGGGTACTCAATTATCCAGGGAGCAAAAAAATAGGCTTGTAATTCCCATTAAAATGGAGGAAATTGATTCAGCCCTTAAAGGTATAAGTAACAATACATCTCCAGGTATTGACAGTTTTGGCGCCAAGTTCTTCAAGTCCACTTGGAAGTATACTAAGAAGGATGTTTATGAAGATGTCAAAGATTTCTTCAAAAATAACAATATGCATTGTGCTTTTAACAGTGCTTTGGTTACTCTTATCCCTATAGTTTCAAATGCGAAGATGGTGAAAGATTTTAGGCCAATTTCTTGTTGTATTGTTGTTTATAAAACCATAGCCGAAATCTTGGCTTTTAGACTTAGCAAAGTATTAAGCTTCATTATTCATCACAACCAAATAGCTTTTGTCCCTGGACAACATATTCAAGATCATTTTTTGTTGGCATATGAACTGATAAAAGGTTATAGCACCAGAGGAGGCCTCCTAGGTGTATGATCCAAATGGACCTCCAAAAGGCCTATAATTCTGTGGAGTGGTTGGCCTTGGAAAATATCCTCCATGAGCTTAGCTTCCCTCCTCAATTCATTAATAGGATCTTTCTCACTGTTCAAATTGTTTCATATCATTTTAATGTGAATGGAGAGCAATTCAACAGTTTGAAAGCTAATTGTAGATTACGGCAAGGGGATCCTCTTTCCTCTATGCTATTTGTTTTAGTGATGGAGTACCTTTACAAGGTGTTTGGTAAACTGGCTAGGAATCCTAATTTTAAATATCACTGAGATGTGAAAAATTGGGCATAATCCATATTTATTTTGCAAACGATCTTTTGGTCTTCACTCGTGGTGACTCTCCATCTACGAACCTTTCTATGCAGGCTTTCAGGGACTTTCCAGAAGCTATAGGTCTGATAGTGAATCCTCATAAATATAAAATTTATTTTGGAAATGTGGATGACATAACGAAATAAGACATCCTCAACTCATCATCTTTCAAGGAAGGTTGTCTTCCCTTTCGTTATCTAGGGATACCATTATCTAATAGGAAGCTTTTAGTGGTTGACTGTAATTGCTGGTTGAAAAAATTGTACCTCGTGTAACACCCCAAGATAACTAGATTATTTATTTAATTGATTATGATGAGTTTTTTTGAATATTCCTTGTGAATATATGGTGTTTTGCGAAATATGATGTGTTTTATATGTTGTGTTGTGGGGTTTAACGAATTAAGATGAATATGAGGATTATTCATATTTTATATAATTAGTTTTAATTATTTAGAATTGTTTTAATATAAAAATAGAGATAATATATGGTGTAGAGAGGATAAGGGCAAAGGGGGTAATATTCATGAGGATTAGTGAGGGCAAGTTAGGAAAGACATATTAGGGGTTTAAGGGTTAAACAAGGAAAGGAGGGGAAAAGTTTTTCATTATGTACGATCGTGTTTTGAGAGCAATATAGAAAGGAGAAAGGCTAGGGCTCAAGGGAATTGTTGTAGAACTCAAAGAGGAAAAATCAATTGCTAGGAAAATTTAAGGTATGGGGAGTATTTCTTATCATTGTAATTGATATAGGTTTTAGATATATGTAGGTTGTTTGGGGTTTCGTGATGAATTTAATAACATGATGAATTTATGATGAAATTGGTGAAGTATTGATGTAATAATGCTATGACTTGGTATAGGAAATGAGTGGTAGTATATGTGGTTGTTGTATAATGAAAACATGTTGAATTATGTTTATTTTGGACTGATTTCGTATTGGAATCGAAAGGAATTTGGGGTCTGAACTGATGTAGAATCGTAACTGAAAAGTTGTTATTACGACAGTTTTGCCGGGCGAGCATCCTACATCGTCGGGTGAAGCAACTTTTCCCCAGAAGCGTCGGGCGAGAGTAGAGGTGAAAAGAGGGTGGAAAAAAGGTGCTCCTAGAAAATGTATGGGAGGAGTGTTTTCGCCCCTGATTCGTCGGGCGAGCAGACTGGACAAATTTATTTCTAAAACTTTGAAAATTCATAACTCGGGTTGTGAGTGTCCGATTAATGCGTGGTTCGGATTGTTGGAAAGCTGGTTTAACTTAATTTCTCTTAAAAATATTTGTAGTACCATAATTACAACTACTTGACGCGTAGACGAATGTTTCATACTATCGAGTTATGTCATTTTGTGAAAGGTATGAAAAAGGATTTGTGTAATTAATCATTGGTGTATGTCTAATGATAGTAACGATGTTGTTGTGGAATTAATTATGATGACTTTGATGTGATAAATATTACTTGTAGTGACGTTTGATGATGTGTATGATAACATTATGTATAAATGTTATATGATGATGATTATGTGATGAAGATTATGTGATGTGTTGAATGAAGTTGACATTTAAGCATGTTTGATGTGCATACATGCTATGTGATACCATTATTCAATGCTTTGGAAGTACGATATCCAATTATACCTCAAACTAAAATATCCACTTTATACCTCGAACTAAAATATCCTCTCAAAAGTGGCCGAGTAGGACTAGTAAAGGGTGATCAGTGGATAGAAAGGAAGTGTTATAAAGATAGTTTGAAACTCAAAAAGAAAGTTCAAACTGATGAACCAATAAAAGATGATCATTTAAAGTGAACCTAATTGATACTGATATCAGAGAAGATCTAGTAGAGAATAGTTTGACGACCCTTGGAAAGGAAAAGAAGGTGCAAAATGGTATCAAAACATCCTGGACAACTCAGATTGGCTCTAATCTATCTTCGGAAGAGGAAGTCAAGATCGTTAAAATACTGAGGGAGAACGTAGACTTGTTTACGTAGAAGTCGGATAACATGGCTGGAATTAACCCAAGTGTAGTTTGTTACCATTTAACGTGAAATTCCATATATACATCATGGTCATTTTATCATTGATGGTCATGCATTTAAGGTCTACTTACCACGACAGCTAGACAAGTGAAGTTTTTAATAGTGGTTATTGATTACTACACTAAAAGGATAGAGGAAGAAGCAGTGGAACGAATCACAACAGAGAGAGTACATCGATTCTACTGGAGAAACATAGTATGTCAATTTGGCCTTCTCGGGGTTGTGGAGTCAGATAGTGACGTTAAATTGGCTAGTTCATTGGTTATAGAATTCTATAAATATTTGGGGATATAAAATCGCTTTATTTCAGTAGAACATGCTCAAGCAAGCGGTCGGGCAGAGGCGGAGAACAAGATCATCTCAACCGGGATGAAGAAGAATTTGGATAAAGTCAAAAAGGTTATGGGATGAGTACCTGCTTGAAATTTTGTGGTTTTAGCATACTACACCACACCCCTTTCATGTACTTGGGAAATTTCTTTCAGAATGGTTTATGGAGCCGATGCATGATACCAGCCGAAATCAACACTCTGACTTGTTAGAGGAAGTTGGAAATGTCTACTCGATGTGTCTGGACAACTTAGAAGATTTGTTAGAGGAAGTTGGGGAATCAGCCCACATAATAGTGTTCTTCGCCAAATAGAGAATTTTCAAGAGGTTTAATATTAAAGTGAGACAAAGGGGATTTCACAGAGGGGATCTTGTGGTGTCTGACCCCCAGAAGAAAGGCAAGATAGCTTCGAATTAGGAAGGAAAGTTTTGTAGTCGTTAGAGGTTGAACAAGGGGGCTTACAAGTTAGACAGTTTAGAGGATGTTAAGATACCTAGAACCTAGAATGTAACAAGTTTTAAGTCTTATCTTAGCTAGACCATGTAATAAATTTCATAAATAAAAATTATGGGAACATACTCTTTTCCCTTGCAAGGGCAAGGGTTTTTAATGAGGCACCCATAGTTAAAACAAATGTATTATAGGTAATACGGTCCTAGAACATGATCCAAACTAAATTCCAAGCTACTTGAACCCTCTATAATAATCAGCTGCAGTCGGGCTAAGTAAATTAAAACCTCTGGCCTAACTGAAGTCCAAGCTACTTGAAGCCTCTAGCATAATCGGCTATGGTCGGGCTAAGTAAATTGAAACCTCTGGCCTAACTGAAGTCCAAGCTACTTGAAGCCTTTGACATAATTGGCTACTCTGAGCTAAGTAAATCGAAACCTCTGACCTAACTGAAGTCCAAGCTACTTGAAGCCTCTGGCATAATTGGCTATAGTCGGGCTAAGTAAATTGAAACCTTTGGTCTATCCAAAGAGATCTCAGGTGAAACTAGGTCTGACTAAATCATAGAGGGAAACATTTTTACTTATCATAAATGAAGTCTTCAAATTATGAACTAATCGGTGTTGTATAAATGCTCCAAGGTAGATTCAGTAAAGATGTTTGAGTGATACATCAAAACAGGAAAATTTGAATCTAACTCAGAAAACCAATTATAGCAATAAATTAAAAGAGATAACCAATAACGTAGAAAAAATACAAGATTGTCATAGATGTTGTGAATCACAACAATATCCAGATACCAAATAGAAAGGACAACATACCCTAAAAAGTGTTTGATTTCTTCCATATCCACATTACGACCATCCATCACAACTTTGAAAAAGTCCATCTCGTACAAGTCAAGCTCGGGGTGAAGACACAAAACTTGAGCTTTTCCCCTACCGAAAGCATCATCGACTGCATTAAGAATTTAAATTTGAGCTTTCTGCAAAGCTCTCTGCAATTTATAATTCAACTCCTAAGTTGATGTGATCTCTACAAATTGTTTGGTGATAGTGGATTGTAGTTCTTGGTTTTTGGCCTCTGACTTTTCCCTTTTTGATTTATCATCTAGCAATTTCTTCTCAAGGTCGGATATTTTATCCGCATACATATTCTATTTTTCCTTCAGCTTATTAATCTCCTGACTGAGTTTAATTTCATTCTGCTTATAATCATCCTCAGGCTCAAACAATCCTCTTGTTATAACAGCTCATCTCATCAGATAGGAACTGACATTTTGAGATAACGTTTGCTGACCTATTATCTTCACCTTGTTTACATCCTATGTGGCATTCAGATGTCATAGAGGAATCTCAGTCCGTCAAATTTTTTACTCCAAAATTTAAACTCATTAGATGGTTTGGCTTGGTCGCTGCCACCAGTATGTCGCATTAAAGAGGAAATTTCCCAATCAGATACGCAAACCTCGTCACTCATTAAAGTTTTCATTTTCTTTAGAGAATGTGTAAAGGAGTCCTCCGGTGGAGGAATAGGGGATACATGGGGCTCATAAATACTCGGGGTTGTTTTGCATGGGGCTATCTTTCTCTTCTTCAGTAGCTGGGTTTCTAAGTTGTACAAGTCTGAGTAGTAGTGAGTTGGCCGATGTTGCACCCCAAAATTTGCCCTCACAATACAAGAATTTGTGTTCTAAGAAGGTTCACAAGGTTCACAAGATTCACAATGTTTACAAAGCCTCCCTAAGGGTCATGAGGTCTACAAAGCCACTTCATGATGTTCACCGGGGTTATTTTGTTGCGAAGACGTCTCTGGAGGAGTTTCATGATTAGATCCCCTTAAATCAAGACTTTTGGTCCTTTTCAAGCTTTCTCTCTTTATCAAGGAAGGTTTGGCAAGACAAGGTTCGTACAGGAATTGAGATCACGGACTCATAGATTGAAGCATTGGTAGTACAAGATTTTGAATTCAAGATTTAAGGATGATTCATTTGGTGCGTTTCAAATTGATATCCAATTCCATTAAGTGTATTCTAAAAGGGTTCAAGACTTTTGTTTTTAATAAGCTGGGATTAAGCTCAATTTAAGTCATCACTTTGGTTAAGGTGGCACCTAAATTCAAGGGAGGATTGCAAGCCTCAAACTTCAAGAATACCATTCACCATTGCAAATATTTAGGATATTGTTCGCCGGCTTCAGGCAAAGATGGACTTGCATTGTTGGAACGCTATTTGATAGTAGGATTAACAAGCTGAACATGAAGCAAAATAATGTTGAAGGAACCATTTGAGAGAGGGTGTTACAAGTAAAAAAAAAAAAAAAGATAATGAGAACAGTAACAAATACATAAACCAAGGATTCACTGTTTATACAAGATTTCATTTAATTACAGATGACAGATGACTACAACTATCAACAAATCCAGCATATAAAAGACACAGGCAAATCAAAGAAGCACGGAAGGTGTTTGTTGAGGCAGCTGCATCCAGTAACGTTTTAGCAATGACTTCTTGAAATAATTAGTTCATCATGCCTTGATGCTAAAGTTGCTGCCATTAAAACAAGTTACTTTAGCATATGTTACCAACAGAATTGATGCTATTGATGAAGCCATGCAATGTCTCTCCGCTTGCTTTCCTAAAGGGCATTTCCTACCAACTTATAACCTGCACAATCACAAATGGCATCATCGAATGTTCCCACAACAATGACAACAACTTCATTGGTCCTGCGGACAGACACACCAAGATGAGAGCCTCCATCGATGACTCGTTTCCCATGCTTAACTGAAGGTTCCTGCAGAGAAGAAGGGAGACACAATTAAGAGAACAATGCAATAACCTGTTAATCTAAAAGTAAAGGGATGAATGCCAGAACTTAAGCTGGATATCTACTCAACAAAAACCTTGAATTTAGCATTCAAGATGAAGATTCCCCTGCATTACCAGGATTCAAAGGTGTTAGTGCAGATTATGATATGGATATGCACTAAAAAAAAAAAGAACAACTTCATGACATTGCTATGCCAATGATGCAATCTCAGCATTTCTCTATGGGGAGGTCTGTTGGTTTCAGCGTGGAGAGAACATAAATCATCAAAGACAGCCTGTCTACCTTCTTTGAACTCTCCTGATTTCCTGAACCTTTTTTCTCTTGAAAGTAAACATCGTGCACATTCAAGTTAGCCAATGATGTAGCCCATATGCCTGCTATTCAACAAAGATCCTTAACATGGGAGATGAAAAGAAGATAAAAAAGAGAAAATCTGAAGGTGATTGAACAATACCTGTTTCAGAATTTGTCATAGGTTCCAATCCTCCGTCATCACGGTGTTCATTCTTCATTGAAGTACCACACATAAATCAAATATACTTAGGGGTTACGGCCTTGCTCGTGTGGTAATGGTTCTGAAAAAACTTTCGGCGTCAACAACTTTGATATCCAAGCCCTGGCTGACCTACGCCGTAGATAGCAGTTGGACTGTTAGTTTGGCGTATCATTCACAAAGTTTTATGTTACTTTTTTCCTACTTAACATTGACACTTGGTACAAGCCCAAACTATTGTGGTGAATCCTTCTACAAGGAGGAATTGCCTAATGATCTAGTAAGAGTGGATACACTGCTTCAGGATGCAATGGAGGCTGGAATTGATATACTATACAGGTCACTATGTGTTGATATGTGGCTTTGATGCTAAAACAAATATGTTTGAGATTAGAGATCCTGCTAGCTCTAGGAAACATAAAAGGATACCTTCGAAGTCTTTATAAGAAGCTCACAACGCCCGTTCATACAACCTCGAACAACCACACCAGTCAGGAAACAACAACTGTTAAAACAATCTCAGGTGATTTAGGATGAAACAAAAAATAAGTGTTAAGCCAATGGTGTTTTAGCAACATACTACCTCAAGTCAAAACTCTGCTTTCACCCATCATCCCCCAATCTCCTTGTTTATCAGCCCCAGCTTCTTCAAAGCTTTCATTTGCAATAGAACTGCTGGAACTTTCCTAGTTGCTGTCACCGTGCTTTTTATATGATATAGACGAAATTGGTTTTGATGATAAGACAGTCACGACTGATATCTGAGCAGTCTGTTTGAGCCTAAGATGGAACTTGCTTGCACATGTTATAAACTCTCCACATTTGCGACCGAATCTAAACCAGAGTTCCTGCAAGAAGAAAATGGAAGAACATGTAAAAAGATGTTTGTGATAGTATGCTTCATGTCAATATTAACTACTAATGAGTAAGTACTCACCCGCTGGAAAGAGATGCATCAGTCATGGTTTCTCATGTCCTGTTAGTCCCGCTAGATCAGTTGCAAGGTCGTTATCACCGTCATTGACTATTGTTCTTTGCCTCCATTGTTAACTCGGTGTCCCCTCAAGAAATCCACACAGAAGTATAATCGTATCAGAAAATTATGAAAAGAAAAAGCACTATAGTATCAAGTCTTCAAAGTCACATACCAGGGGAAAACAAGCAGCAATGCAGCTCTCCCACAAAATCTTCAAGCCATCATTGCTACTTCGCGCTACCAGCCACCACCGTCTTTCCGAACCCAAAGACGTTCTATTAATAACAACAGCCCATGACCTGCTCGAGAAAATAAAGAAATAACATCAAAACGAAGTTCAGAACAGGGCATTCAGAGAAACCAATTCAAGTTGTCGTGTACAAGATGAAACTTGGGTTGTCACTTGTTCTATCAAGCACTTTGTCAAGTTGTAGTTAAAACACTTCAAGACAAAAGAGTCCTAGACCTCCACTTTTCAAAAGCTTCCTATAACTTATTCTTGGAAAGGAACTTTACGTCTGCGACATACAATCATTTAACCATGAACTTAGCGCGATGTTGCATGAGTTTCAAGCTCTAGTCAAGCAGAATTGAGGATCTTTGTATCGTTTTCTACTCTTCCCGAGTATCCTGATATGGTTCTTGCTTCAGGGTCTGATCACACCATGATTTTCTCGACCAAATGCTCTGTGGAGAGAATGATTCTTGAGCTGTCATAGCATATTAAGCAGTCCTCCCATTGTTAACCTGTTGGAAATCGCAGCAGAGCATTAACATACAAACCCAGTAAAAAGATAACCGTCATCAAACACATGAAAAGGAAGATGTTCAAATGGATATCCGTTTGAAGAGAAACATAGGAACATAGATCAAGTTGAAGGAATATACCCTGCGAACACTCGCATTTGTTGCTCTTCACCACCAACCTTTTCCACGGAAGTCCCTCACCTCCAACAGACGTATCAAACACGATTCTCTCCCCCCTGGGCTTCTAATCCACCTTCTGGCCCAAAACCATTGTTTTCCACACCTTCCAAGTCACATACAAAATCAAAATAAAATCGTTAGAGAATATTCCTGGAAGACAGAATATCCTATTCAGAAACCAAATCAAATCCAACCTCAAAATTGAATCACTAGAATCAAAGATTGAAATATCAATTAATGGCTCATTATAGCAATTAGACGATTTAGGAATATTTTCAAATCTGATTCATCCCATTTAGGAAACTTAAATCCATATTCAAAGCAGCAAACAATTTCAATCAAAGCATTTGATTCTCGGTTGAAGCCTATATAAAGAGACGAATACACAAGACATAGACACAGAAAAATCACCAAAAAAAAAACCTATCATACGAAACCGATAACTACCGACGAAGAAACCCTAAAGGCTCGTAACATAAGAGATCGAGAAAACACTTATCTTCTCCGTTGACGAAACTGATTCCGGCCGCCGCGAGTCCAACTTCCGCGAATCCCCTCCGCCGGCGCTACACACAAACTTCGGTAAACTCTAATCTTCATCCACATCCTTGTTTTGTTGATGTTTTCGTTTCGATTTCAGGTTCAGAAGTGAAGAACGAAAGAACCAGGCGCGATTAGGGAGAGGGGAGATGAAGACGAACACTGAGAGTTCGATTTGGGGGGGGAATGAGAGGGGAATCAGGGTTCTTTGTCTTTTCTCCTATTTTTGATAATCTTTGTTATGTTGTAATCACCTACACATTCACCACGATTATCACTGCTAATCACCGTTAATCGCCACTAACCACACTTAACCTCCTTTAATCACCCATTTAGTTTTTTTCTTTTTTTTGATTTAATTAATAGATTAATTAACTTTTCTAAATAAACCAACAACATTTTATAAATCAGTTAATTAACCATTTAAACAATCTAACCAGTTTTTGTTTTATTTATTTAGTTAATCTTCTAATAAGCCATATTAGTTAATAGTCTTTTAATCCAATTAAATCAAACCTTTTTTTTAATAACTGAACAGTTTTATTATAATTAGTTAATCTTTTTTTAAAAAAATAACTACAAACCCTAATTTTCACAAATGCCTCGCCGCAGGCAAAATTACCATTTTACCCCTAGCATTAGGTCAAAGAGCCGCCGCGCTCATTTTAGGGTTTCCCGCCGTGGAATCCCTAATTTAACCCTAATTACAACTTAACATTTCAACGTAGAGATTTGGAGTTTCTACACTCCACGTAAGCGTGTCCTTAAGATGCGTTTATTCCCCTTGAGACCTTGACCACAGTCAAGAAGTTTCTAACCTCCCTATTGAGGGGAACTACGATTACTCTGATTCCACTCCCGTAAGGATACGTAGGCACAAGATGCGATGTCTTGCCGAGTAAACTTAGAATTAACCCCCTTTATTATTTATTATTGCTTATTTATATTTTATTTATCTTTGCTATTTAATTATTTTGCTTATTATTTTGTAATTGTTTCTTGGATGTAAAGTTGTTTAATTATTTAATTATTATTATGGTTAGTAATTAGGGAGTGTAACAACATGTATGTAATATTAAAATAAATTTAGATCACTTTTAAATAAAGATAATTAAAATAAACACGTCACACACGTAAGTCGATTTTAATCGCCGTCTCACTTCCTAAGGGTATCCCTCAAGTTGCCTACGAATAATGGTTAAGTGGGGTGTATAAAGCAAGTCCCTCAAATAAAAAAATCATCAAAGTCCCTTATGGTTGCCTTTACGAATCAAGTCCCTTTCGAAAAATGATGATGGTCCCTTATATGTGCTTATTACATCCCACAATGGCCTTCAAAGTCAAATTGCCCCTCACATATCCCTTAACATCCAAAGTAAGGACTACCTACTCCATTATAGTAGGGATAGTCTTACTAAAGGAAAGAATAAAGAATAAGAAAGACCTTTAAACATTAGGGTAGGTTACTCCTAGGTGCTTGCTCACCTCAAAACTGTTTCACACTTAAACAAATTTTCAACAAGTTTTCAAACAAGTTCTTAACACATCCTTACATGGATTATTTATTAACTATTCTGAAAATTTTCTATTCACACACTACACTTTCAAAACAATTCAAAAGTGAGCTTAAGTACCTAAGAGCCCATGGATAACCATGGATGAAAAGGGTGCTAACACCTTCCCTTTTCATAACCTACCCCCCGGACCCAAAATATTCTCTAAGGTCTTTCCTGTTCTTTTATAACCTTTCCTTATGGATAAAATAAAAGTCGGTGGCGACTCTTGCTATCCGCAACATTGTTTAAAGTCAGTTCTCCCACCGTGTTACAGAACTAGCGACTCTGCTGGGGATCTATTTAAGAGGGGTACCCTTAGGAATTAAGATCACTTTAAATTGTTTGCCTTGTTTGCTTTATTATTATATTGTTGGGGTGCTCTTATGTGTGAAAGGTCCTAACCCGGATCTAGTGTACCTTAGGTAAATGGCAATAGACCAAGGAAACTGTACGACGTATATCGATACGGTTGATCTGGTGGCCATAGTTAGTGCGACTTCTTGGTTGGTGCTTACATTCCTTAAGTCAAGTTGAGGATAATATTGAGGCTGCCATATGTTGTCAATGCACTAACTGACTTTTAGAACCCTAGTTAACTCATCTTGGCCTTTAGAAAGTAGTGAGGTAACCGGCTTTGGTGCAGACTGAAGTTGGTTGACACTCGATACTACGCTCATTGAGATCTTAAACTTGGAGGGTTTTGGTTGGCAAGTAAGTTGCCTTCTGAACAACCACCCTTGTGAAGGATCAATGATATTGAGATCCCTTAGAACCTGGTTACTTTTGTAGGACAGGATGAACCATCTAACTTCAGGGGAGGGTACTTGCCTTTGAACCTCATGCAAGCCTTTAAACCTAGGGCTATGGTGTGACTTGTTTGTGTGTGCCACATATTTGTGATTGAGCATGACATCATCATGCATCATAAGCATATCATTT
This sequence comes from Lathyrus sativus, assembly GCA_963859935.3. Taxonomy (NCBI): domain Eukaryota; kingdom Viridiplantae; phylum Streptophyta; class Magnoliopsida; order Fabales; family Fabaceae; genus Lathyrus; species Lathyrus sativus. The sequence continues at coordinate 678,151,393 of OZ012740.1, forward strand.
TCCCTAACCATTTCAAGGACCAAAGGATTTATCTTTGTTCTTTGTTGCAGGTCATGGCTTCTGCTCGTAGAAACACCATCAGGATCAACTTTGTAGGGATACCTGCTAAGCTCAAGGAGCTGGTTTCCCTAGTGCCTGATCATTCCCAGTTCAACAAGAGACATGGTCACTTATTGGATCTAGTTACTTCAGGGTTCAGTGAAGACATGATGAGTGTGCTGTTTCAGTTCTTTGACCCTAAGCACCATTGCTTTACATTTCCTGATTATCAGTTAGTTCCAACCATGGAGGAGTTCTCTAAACTTCTGGGTATACCTGTTCTTGATCAGAAGCCATTCACAGGCTTAGAGAAGGAGCTTAAACCAGAAGTTATTGCTGCAGCTCTACATCTGAAGAAGTCTGACATTGTTCTAGAGACGAGAAGTGGAGTTAAAGGTATTCTTGCCAAGGTATTAGTGGATAAAGCTCAAATGTTCTTGAAGGCTATGAGCTACGATGCTTTTGAGGAGATCTTAGCCTTATTGATTTATGGCTTAGTGTTGTTCCCCAATCTTGATCAGTTCATAGACGTTCATGCCATCAACATATTCTTGAGTCACAATCCAGTGCCTACCTTACTTGGAGACATCCTACATTCTCTTCACACCCGTACTACAAGGGCAAGAGGAACTTTGATGTGCTGCGTACCTTTACTTTCTAGGTGGTTTATTTCTCACCTTCCTCGCTCAGTAATGAAGAATGAGCAAGGGTTCAGATGGTCCAAGAGGATCATGTCACTTTCTCACTCAGACATCCATTGGTGCTCCAGATCTATGGAGAATGTCACCATCATTGACCGTTGTGGGGAGTTTCCTAATGTGCCACTTCTAGGCATAAGAGGAGGCATCACCTACAACCCATCTCTAGCTTTACGACAGTTTGGTTACGCCCGGAACGATGGTCCACATGACATGTTGATTCAGGGCATTGTGCTTGACTACGACAACGATCTTCAGGGTTACCGTCAGAGATTCATACGAGCTTGGGGAAAGGTAAACAGGATTGACAGCAAGACACTGGAGCCTAAGTACACCATTCCTATGGAGGCTTACCTCAGATGGGTACGATCTCGTGCTCAGACACTCATGATGCCATATCCTGCCGTCCTACCAGTTACCATGGAACCTGTTGCTGAAGGAGACACAGCTTATACCATCCTTCACCCAGACATGCCTACTGATATGGAAGACTTGCAGAGATCATGGATCCAACTGAAAGAGCAAAGGGATACTTTCGAGGCTCATTACAAAGCAAGCCAAGCAAGGATCCTAGAGCTAACAAAGCTACTTCGTGAGGAACGAAACCTCAACTCATACCTCAACACAAAGAGGAAGCCTCCCACTGGGAAGAAAGAATCTAATGCTGTGTATGGTCAGCCTGATCGTAACAGAAGGCATCAGTCTGTTAGTGCAGTTCATATTTCAAATCCAACTCCTGCAACAACAGAGCAGCCTCAAGGCAACCAACAGAGGGCTAGAAGACAGTTCACGAAGATCAACATGTCAATGGCTCAGGCATTGCAACACTTGTTGAAAGCTGAACTTATTACCCTGAGGGAGGCCCCTCAGAATCCCAATGTTACCTCTCCCAAGTACAATCCCAATGCACGATGTGCATATCATTCAAACTGTCCAGGACATGATACTAATAACTGCTGGGTCTTGAAGAACAAAATTCAAGATATGATTGATGCTGGAGAAATTGAGTTTGATCCACCAGGTACTCCAAATGTGATTACAGCTCCAATGCCAAATCACAAGAAGACTGTCAACGCCATTGATGAAGATATTGATGAAGATCTGCATGTCTATTCAGTTATGGAGTTGAGCACACCATTGTCTGTTATCAAAAAGAGGTTAGTACAAGCTGGGATCTTTCCAGGTTGTCGTGAAGATTGTTTGTATTGTACCTATAAGCCGGATAGTTGCTTCATTTTGAGAGATGGGATTCAACGTCTCATGGATAAGTATACTATAGTGTTTGAAAGAAGACCAACATCTGTAGAAAGTATGGTAGATCATCTGACTCAGGGTAAGAAGATTGAAGAGGTTGATATGGTTGACAAAGTACCACTAAGAATCACTTCAAAGGGTCCCATTAAAATCATTCATCAGGGCCCAATCAAGATTACTGCTGAAGGTCCTGTGAAAGTTGTTGCTGAAGCCAGAGTAGCTCCTCTGATCATTACCACTCCTGGTCCTATTCCTTATACATCTGACAAAGCTGTGCCTTGGCACTATGGGTCTGATGTTTACATCCATGGTGTCAAGCAGGAGCCTTTACCTGATATGCCTGTTGACATTGATAATATTGCTGGATCTAGCAAGATCACTCGTAGTGGAAGAGTCTTCTCTCCTCCAGTTGCTTCTAAGAGTGCAGTTACTCCTGCTGTTACTTCCACCACTGATGCTCGGGGCAAGGGTCCTGTTATTGAGCCTGTATCTACTGATGTGCCAGCTGCTGATGACCTCTCTAAGCAGATGGAAGAAGTATTGAAAATCATTCGCAAGAGTGATTATGATATTGTTGATCAGCTGGGGCATACTCCCTCAAAGATTTCTATGCTCTCCCTGTTATTATGTTCTGAGGCTCATGCCAAGTCATTGATCAAGTTTCTAAAGATGGCTCATGTACCCAGTGCAATTTCTGTGGACCAGTTTGAGAATTGTGTTGCGCACCTGACCCATGACAACGGGTTAGGATTTTCTGATGCTGACTTGACCCCTGCCAAGAGGGATCATAACAGGGCCTTGCATATTTCAATTGAATGCAGGGGCACTACCCTGTCTCATGTGCTGATAGACAATGGTTCCTCTCTGAATGTGTTGCCTAAGGAAGTCCTGAACAAGCTGAGTCCTGAAGATACGGTATTGAAGCCCAGTAATATTGTGGTAAAGGCTTTTGATGGTTCTAGAAGAGTAGTGCATGGGGAAATTGATCTTCCAATCAAGGTTGGCTCTCAGGTGTTTACTGCTACATTCTATGTGATGGATATTCGTTCTTCGTACTCATGTCTGCTTGGTCGTCCCTGGATCCTTGGGGCAGGTGCTGTGACCTCCACATTACATCAAAAGTTGAGATATCCGGTGAATGGAAAAGTTGTTACTGTCTTTGGAGAGGAAGAATACTTTGTCAGCCATGTAAACACTTTCAACTTGGAGGCATGGATTTTTCCTACTGTGGGTGCTGGACTCAATAATTGGACAGCTGAAGATGTTATCCCTATCTCCTTTAGTCAGGAGTAAATACTATTACTGTGTTATGTTTTTAAATTTGCAATTTTTGGAACAATTAAAACTTTCAAGCCATGTGCCTTACCCGGGGCACAATGGTGTGCTTGTTACGGGTTGTCATTTCATTTGCATACTTCATTCCATAAAATCAATGGACGTTTCGTTTTCGTAAATATTGTGTTCCTTGTCTTTCTTTTTCTTTTATTTTTGCTTTATCAGCTATGTGTTCTTGCACACACCCACGTCACTAAAATGCCGATCCTCATCCACTCTGGATCCAGTTGATAACAGTTCTACTATTGCCAATTACAATTTCGAGAATCTGATCTATCAAACTGAAGACGGAGACGAGGACGATTGTGAAATACCTGTAGAGCTTGCTAGGTTGTTACAACAAGAAGAGAAAGCTATACAGCCACATGAAGAGCCAGTCGAAGTTGTGAATCTGGGAACTGAAGAAAACAGAAAAGAGGTCAAGATAGGGGCAACATATCAGCGTGCTATGGTGGCTTTGTTTCATGATATGATTCATCGTGAGATAGAGGTATATGTGGATGATATGATAGCCAGATCTCAGAATGAAGAGCAACATCTTGATCATCTGCACAAGTTGTTTGAGAGGTTGAAGAAATACAAGTTGAGATTGAACCCAAACAAGTGTGCTTTTGGAGTTAGATCTGGAAAACTCTTGGGTTTCATTGTCAGTGGAAAAGGTATTGAAGTGGATCCTGCAAAAGTGAAAGCTATACGAGAGATGCCAGCTCCCCGTACTGAGAAGGAGGTTAGAGGTTTCTTGGGACGATTGAACTACATTGCAAGATTTATTTCCCAATTAACTACCATCTGTGAGCCAATCTTCAAGTTGTTGAAGAAAGATCAGGTGATGGAACGGAATGATGAGTGCCAGACTGCCTTTGATGAAATCAAGAGATATTTGCTAGAACCTCCAATTTTAATGCCACCAGTTGATGGAAGACCCTTGATTATGTATTTAACAGTATTAGACAACTCAATGGGGTGTGTATTGGGGCAACATGACGAGTCTGGTCGAAAAGAGCAGGCAATATACTACCTTAGCAAAAAGTTTACCGACTGTGAAACAAGATACTCACTGCTCGAGAAAACTTGCTGCGCTTTGGCATGGGCTGCTCGCCGACTAAGACAGTATATGTTGACCCATACTACCTTGTTGATTTCGAAGATGCAGTTCAAGATTAAGCATCACAACTCTTCTCCGTATCGTCCAAAGATGAATGGGGCAGTTGAAGCTGCTAATAAGAACATTAAGAAGATTGTACAGAAGATGACTGTTACTTACAAGGATTGGCACGAGATGTTACCATTTGCTCTGCATGGTTATCGTACTACAATACGTACTTCAACAGGGGCAACCCCATTCTCCTTAGTCTATGGTATGGAAGCAGTTCTGCCTATTGAAGTTCAGATCCCCTCCTTGAGAATTATGAAGGATGCAGGCTTGGATGAAGATGAGTGGATTCAGACTCGACTTGACCAGATAAATTTGATTGATGAGAAAAGGTTAGCAGCAGTTTGTCATGGCCAGATGTACCAGAAACGGATGATCAAAGCTTTTAACAAGAAGGTTAAGCCAAAGGTATATCAGGCTGGTGACTTGGTAATCAAGCGTATCATATTACCACAGGGTGATCCTAGGGGCAAGTGGACTCCAACATATGAGGGACCATTTGTAGTCAAGACAGTGTTCTCAGGAGGTGCCATGATACTGACTACAATGGATGGTGAAGACTTCCCACAACCTGTAAACGCAGACATAGTTAAAAAATACTACGCATAAAAAGAGACCCGCTAGGTTGACAGGCCTAGGCAAAAATAAGGGCATCCCGGCAAACCAAAAGGGTTTGGGCAAAAATTAGGGATATATATATAAAAAGATGTACACCCGGCAAGTCGAAAACCTGAAAAGGCGGCTTGGGCAAAAAAGGGTATCCCGGTGGATTGAAAACCTGAAAGGGCAATCCAGGCAAAAGTTAGGGATTAAAGCGTATGACTATGTCTCGTTTGGATCACTCATGAAACTGCAACCAGTTGTACTACTTACTCAAGCTCAAACAGATAAAGCTCAATCCAACCGTTTCCGTCTCAACAGCAAGAAGATGAGATACTTGAGTGGCAATAGTAGAATTGAAACTCAATAGGATTATTTCCCACATAGCTGATTCTTTTTGTAAAACTTCATGACAAAATTCTCTTACTAGGGTTTATGTCTCCTTGTACAAACTTACCCGTGCATGGGTCACTTTTGATATAAATAAATTCCATCTTTTGAATCCAGATTTACTGTTACCTTATTTACATAAGCGAAACGTCCATTGGTTGTGTTTGAATGTATGTATGCCTTTGAATATGATTGATGTTTACCAGAAATGCATGTATGCTTTTAATATGATTGATGTTTACCAGAAATGCATGAAAATGCAGTAATAGTATTTACTAAGGACGAACGAGGGAAGGATTTCAACGAAGCTTCGCCGGTTCATCTTTACAAGACAGTTACAAACCATCAGTAGGACTAATCCATTTTCACAAAGTCTAATCTCCCCTGGAATTTATATCCATCTCTTTTATCCTCATACGGATATACGGGAAATTACTTTCCAATAAGGGCACGATGAACGAAGACGGGATGTTATACTTATCCTACTATCAAACGAAAATGAAGGTTATCTATACCCTACTATCCCCAACAACGGGAGGTTATCTATACCTTGTTATCCCCAACAACGGGAGGTTATCTATACCTTGTTATCCCCAGCAGACGGAGGGTTATATATTCTTCAACAACGAATCGGGATTTATTTTCCTTGGCCAGCAGTTGTTATACAAGGATATCCAGACACTTCCAGCAGTGTCATAACATACATACATCATTTACATCATACCATAACATATATGTCTATAGTACATTACCTAAGTGCATCATGTCATACATGCATACATAAAGCATAAACTAATGTTGTTATACAGAATGCTACCTTGTTTTCAGGTTAATTATCCAACAAACAATCTTATGATCTTTGGGACTGCTTTATTGTAACCTCAGGGTTACTTTATCCTCCTGATGAGCTTCTTATTACTTTGGGACTGCTTTATTGTAACCTCAGGGTTACTTTATCCTCCTGATGAGCTTCTTATTACTTTGGGACTGCTTTATTGTAACCTCAGGGTTATTTTATCCTCCTGATAGCCTCTCATGACTTCAAGACTGCTTTAGAGCTACTGATTGCTCTATCCTCCTGAAATCATCCTACTACTTCAAGACTGCTTTAGAGCTATTCATTGCTCTATCCTCCTGAAGCCATCTAATTATTTCAAGACTGCTTTAGAGCTATCCATTGCTCTATCCTCCTGAAATCATTACTTCAAGACTGCTTTAGAGCTATTGATTGCTCTATCCTCCTGAAGACATATCACATTATTATTTCAAGACTGCTTTAGAGCTACTGATTGCTCTATCCTCCTGAAATCATCCTATTACTTCAAGACTGCTTTAGAGCTAGTCATTGCTCTATCCTCATGAGGTCATATTACTACTTCAAGACTGCTTTAGAGCTATTCATTGCTCTATCCTCCTGAAGCCATCTAATTATTTCAAGATTGCTTTAGAGTTATCCATTGCTCTATCCTCCTGAAATTACATTATTATTTCAAGACTGCTTTAGAGCTATCCATTGCTCTATCCTCCTGAAATCATTACTTCAAGACTGCTTTAGAGCTATTGATTGCTCTATCCTCCTGAAGACATATCACATTATTATTTCAAGACTGCTTTAGAGCTACTGATTGCTCTATCCTCCTGAAATCATCCTATTACTTCAAGACTGCTTTAGAGCTAGTCATTGCTCTATCCTCATGAGGTCATATTACTACTTCAAGACTGCTTTAGAGCTATTCATTGCTCTATCCTCCTGAAGCCATCTAATTATTTCAAGACTGCTTTAGAGTTATCCATTGCTCTATCCTCCTGAAATTACATTATTATTTCAAGACTGCTTTAGAGCTATCCATTGCTCTATCCTCCTGAAATCATTACTTCAAGACTGCTTTAGAGCTATTGATTGCTCTATCCTCCTGAAGACATATCACATTATTATTTCAAGACTGCTTTAGAGTTATCCATTGCTCTATCCTCCTGAAATTACATTATTATTTCAAGACTGCTTTAGAGCTATCCATTGCTCTATCCTCCTGAAATCATTACTTCAAGACTGCTTTAGAGCTATTGATTGCTCTATCCTCCTGAAGACGTATCACATTATTATTTCAAGACTGCTTTAGAGCCATTCATTGTTCTATCCTCCTGAAATCATATCATTGCTTCAAGATTGCTTTAGGGTTATCACTATTGATTGCTCTATCCTCATGAAGACATGCTGCTACATCATTATTATTCCAGACTCCTGACAGCTTTCATCATACACCCATATTTTGAACTGCTCCCCCCCCCCTAGTGGCATCTTTAAGCCCACTCAATCATATTCAACTAGCCATCTGTACCACTCTAGTGCACTGGTGAGTGCAAATTTTTGGGCTTTTGTGTTCAATCCCCTTCAACCTTCCAGGTTACGACTGGCAAATATACCAATCTAACCCCTCAGGTTTCAGAAAATTGAACAGGGGCAGCTGTTGCACCCCAAAATTTGCCCTCACAATACAAGAATTTGTGTTCTAAGAAGGTTCACAAGGTTCACAAGATTCACAATGTTTACAAAGCCTCCCTAAGGGTCATGAGGTCTACAAAGCCACTTCATGATGTTCACCGGGGTTATTTTGTTGCGAAGACGTCTCTGGAGGAGTTTCATGATTAGATCCCCTTAAATCAAGACTTTTGGTCCTTTTCAAGCTTTCTCTCTTTATCAAGGAAGGTTTGGCAAGACAAGGTTCGTACAGGAATTGAGATCACGGACTCATAGATTGAAGCATTGGTAGTACAAGATTTTGAATTCAAGATTTAAGGATGATTCATTTGGTGCGTTTCAAATTGATATCCAATTCCATTAAGTGTATTCTAAAAGGGTTCAAGACTTTTGTTTTTAATAAGCTGGGATTAAGCTCAATTTAAGTCATCACTTTGGTTAAGGTGGCACCTAAATTCAAGGGAGGATTGCAAGCCTCAAACTTCAAGAATACCATTCACCATTGCAAATATTTAGGATATTGTTCGCCGGCTTCAGGCAAAGATGGACTTGCATTGTTGGAACGCTATTTGATAGTAGGATTAACAAGCTGAACATGAAGCAAAATAATGTTGAAGGAACCATTTGAGAGAGGGTGTTACAAGTAAAAAAAAAAATAGATAATGAGAACAGTAACAAATACATAAACCAAGGATTCACTGTTTATACAAGATTTCATTTAATTACAGATGACAGATGACTACAACTATCAACAAATCCAGCATATAAAAGACACAGGCAAATCAAAGAAGCACGGAAGGTGTTTGTTGAGGCAGCTGCATCCAGTAACGTTTTAGCAATGACTTCTTGAAATAATTAGTTCATCAGGCCTTGATGCTAAAGTTGCTGCCATTAAAACAAGTTACTTTAGCATATGTTACCAACAGAATTGATGCTATTGATGAAGCCATGCAATGTCTCTCCGCTTGCTTTCCTAAAGGGCATTTCCTACCAACTTATAACCTGCACAATCACAAATGGCATCATCGAATGTTCCCACAACAATGACAACAACTTCATTGGTCCTGCGGACAGACACACCAAGATGAGAGCCTCCATCGATGACTCGTTTCCCATGCTTAACTGAAGGTTCCTGCAGAGAAGAAGGGAGACACAATTAAGAGAACAATGCAATAACCTGTTAATCTAAAAGTAAAGGGATGAATGCCAGAACTTAAGCTGGATATCTACTCAACAAAAACCTTGAATTTAGCATTCAAGATGAAGATTCCCCTGCATTACCAGGATTCAAAGGTGTTAGTGCAGATTATGATATGGATATGCACTAAAAAAAAAAAGAACAACTTCATGACATTGCTATGCCAATGATGCAATCTCAGCATTTCTCTATGGGGAGGTCTGTTGGTTTCAGCGTGGAGAGAACATAAATCATCAAAGACAGCCTGTCTACCTTCTTTGAACTCTCCTGATTTCCTGAACCTTTTTTCTCTTGAAAGTAAACATCGTGCACATTCAAGTTAGCCAATGATGTAGCCCATATGCCTGCTATTCAACAAAGATCCTTAACATGGGAGATGAAAAGAAGATAAAAAAGAGAAAATCTGAAGGTGATTGAACAATACCTGTTTCAGAATTTGTCATAGGTTCCAATCCTCCGTCATCACGGTGTTCATTCTTCATTGAAGTACCACACATAAATCAAATATACTTAGGGGTTACGGCCTTGCTCGTGTGGTAATGGTTCTGAAAAAACTTTCGGCGTCAACAACTTTGATATCCAAGCCCTGGCTGACCTACGCCGTAGATAGCAGTTGGACTGTTAGTTTGGCGTATCATTCACAAAGTTTTATGTTACTTTTTTCCTACTTAACATTGACACTTGGTACAAGCCCAAACTATTGTGTTGAATCCTTCTACAAGGAGGAATTGCCTAATGATCTAGTAAGAGTGGATACACTGCTTCAGGATGCAATGGAGGCTGGAATTGATATACTATACAGGTCACTATGTGTTGATATGTGGCTTTGATGCTAAAACAAATATGTTTGAGATTAGAGATCCTGCTAGCTCTAGGAAACATAAAAGGATACCTTCGAAGTCTTTATAAGAAGCTCACAACGCCCGTTCATACAACCTCGAACAACCACACCAGTCAGGAAACAACAACTGTTAAAACAATCTCAGGTGATTTAGGATGAAACAAAAAATAAGTGTTAAGCCAATGGTGTTTTAGCAACATACTACCTCAAGTCAAAACTCTGCTTTCACCCATCATCCCCCAATCTCCTTGTTTATCAGCCCCAGCTTCTTCAAAGCTTTCATTTGCAATAGAACTGCTGGAACTTTCCTAGTTGCTGTCACCGTGCTTTTTATATGATATAGACGAAATTGGTTTTGATGATAAGACAGTCACGACTGATATCTGAGCAGTCTGTTTGAGCCTAAGATGGAACTTGCTTGCACATGTTATAAACTCTCCACATTTGCGACCGAATCTAAACCAGAGTTCCTGCAAGAAGAAAATGGAAGAACATGTAAAAAGATGTTTGTGATAGTATGCTTCATGTCAATATTAACTACTAATGAGTAAGTACTCACCCGCTGGAAAGAGATGCATCAGTCATGGTTTCTCATGTCCTGTTAGTCCCGCTAGATCAGTTGCAAGGTCGTTATCACCGTCATTGACTATTGTTCTTTGCCTCCATTGTTAACTCGGTGTCCCCTCAAGAAATCCACACAGAAGTATAATCGTATCAGAAAATTATGAAAAGAAAAAGCACTATAGTATCAAGTCTTCAAAGTCACATACCAGGGGAAAACAAGCAGCAATGCAGCTCTCCCACAAAATCTTCAAGCCATCATTGCTACTTCGCGCTACCAGCCACCACCGTCTTTCCGAACCCAAAGACGTTCTATTAATAACAACAGCCCATGACCTGCTCGAGAAAATAAAGAAATAACATCAAAACGAAGTTCAGAACAGGGCATTCAGAGAAACCAATTCAAGTTGTCGTGTACAAGATGAAACTTGGGTTGTCACTTGTTCTATCAAGCACTTTGTCAAGTTGTAGTTAAAACACTTCAAGACAAAAGAGTCCTAGACCTCCACTTTTCAAAAGCTTCCTATAACTTATTCTTGGAAAGGAACTTTACGTCTGCGACATACAATCATTTAACCATGAACTTAGCGCGATGCTGCATGAGTTTCAAGCTCTAGTCAAGCAGAATTGAGGATCTTTGTATCGTTTTCTACTCTTCCCGAGTATCCTGATATGGTTCTTGCTTCAGGGTCTGATCACACCATGATTTTCTCGACCAAATGCTCTGTGGAGAGAATGATTCTTGAGCTGTCATAGCATATTAAGCAGTCCTCCCATTGTTAACCTGTTGGAAATCGCAGCAGAGCATTAACATACAAACCCAGTAAAAAGATAACCGTCATCAAACACATGAAAAGGAAGATGTTCAAATGGATATCCGTTTGAAGAGAAACATAGGAACATAGATCAAGTTGAAGGAATATACCCTGCGAACACTCGCATTTGTTGCTCTTCACCACCAACCTTTTCCACGAAAGTCCCTCACCTCCAACAGACGTATCAAACACGATTCTCTCCCCCCTGGGCTTCTAATCCACCTTCTGGCCCAAAACCATTGTTTTCCACACCTGCCAAGTCACATACAAAATCAAAATAAAATCGTTAGAGAATATTCCTGGAAGACAGAATATCCTATTCAGAAACCAAATCAAATCCAACCTCAAAATTGAATCACTAGAATCAAAGATTGAAATATCAATTAATGGCTCATTATAGCAATTAGACGATTTAGGAATATTTTCAAATCTGATTCATCCCATTTAGGAAACCTAAATCCATATTCAAAGCAGCAAACAATTTCAATCAAAGCATTTGATTCTCGGTTGAAGCCTATATAAAGAGACGAATACACAAGACATAGACACAGAAAAATCACCAAAAAAAAAACCTATCATACGAAACCGATAACTACCGACGAAGAAACCCTAAAGGCTCGTAACATAAGAGATCGAGAAAACACTTATCTTCTCCGTTGACGAAACTGATTCCGGCCGCCGCGAGTCCAACTTCCGCGAATCCCCTCCGCCGGCGCTACACACAAACTTCGGTAAACTCTAATCTTCATCCACATCCTTGTTTTGTTGATGTTTTCGTTTCGATTTCAGGTTCAGAAGTGAAGAACGAAAGAACCAGGCGCGATTAGGGAGAGGGGAGATGAAGACGAACACTGAGAGTTCGATTTGGGGGGGGAATGAGAGGGGAATCAGGGTTCTTTGTCTTTTCTCCTATTTTTGATAATCTTTGTTATGTTGTAATCACCAACACATTCACCACGATTATCACTGCTAATCACCGTTAATCGCCACTAACCACACTTAACCTCCTTTAATCACCCATTTAGTTTTTTTCTTTTTTTTGATTTAATTAATAGATTAATTAACTTTTCTAAATAAACCAACAACATTTTATAAATCAGTTAATTAACCATTTAAACAATCTAACCAGTTTTTGTTTTATTTATTTAGTTAATCTTCTAATAAGCCATATTAGTTAATAGTCTTTTAATCCAATTAAATCAAACCTTTTTTTTAATAACTGAACAGTTTTATTATAATTAGTTAATCTTTTTTTAAAAAAATAACTACAAACCCTAATTTTCACAAATGCCTTGCCGCAGGCAAAATTACCATTTTACCCCTAGCATTAGGTCAAAGAGCCGCCGCGCTCATTTTAGGGTTTCCCGCCGTGGAATCCCTAATTTAACCCTAATTACAACTTAACATTTCAACGTAGAGATTTGGAGTTTCTACACTCCACGTAAGCGTGTCCTTAAGATGCGTTTATTCCCCTTGAGACCTTGACCACAGTCAAGAAGTTTCTAACCTCCCTATTGAGGGGAACTACGATTACTCTGATTCCACTCCCGTAAGGATACGTAGGCACAAGATGCGATGTCTTGCCGAGTAAACTTAGAATTAACCCCCTTTATTATTTATTATTGCTTATTTATATTTTATTTATCTTTGCTATTTAATTATTTTGCTTATTATTTTGTAATTGTTTCTTGGATGTAAAGTTGTTTAATTATTTAATTATTATTATGGTTAGTAATTAGGGAGTGTAACAACATGTATGTAATATTAAAATAAATTTAGATCACTTTTAAATAAAGATAATTAAAATAAACACGTCACACACGTAAGTCGATTTTAATCGCCGTCTCACTTCCTAAGGGTATCCCTCAAGTTGCCTACGAATAATGGTTAAGTGGGGTGTATAAAGCAAGTCCCTCAAATAAAAAAATCATCAAAGTCCCTTATGGTTGCCTTTACGAATCAAGTCCCTTTCGAAAAATGATGATGGTCCCTTATATGTGCTTATTACATCCCACAATGGCCTTCAAAGTCAAATTGCCCCTCACATATCCCTTAACATCCAAAGTAAGGACTACCTACTCCATTATAGTAGGGATAGTCTTACTAAAGGAAAGAATAAAGAATAAGAAAGACCTTTAAACATTAGGGTAGGTTACTCCTAGGTGCTTGCTCACCTCAAAACTGTTTCACACTTAAACAAATTTTCAACAAGTTTTCAAACAAGTTCTTAACACATCCTTACATGGATTATTTATTAACTATTCTGAAAATTTTCTATTCACACACTACACTTTCAAAACAATTCAAAAGTGAGCTTAAGTACCTAAGAGCCCATGGATAACCATGGATGAAAAGGGTGCTAACACCTTCCCTTTTCATAACCTACCCCCCGGACCCAAAATATTCTCTAAGGTCTTTCCTGTTCTTTTATAACCTTTCCTTATGGATAAAATAAAAGTCGGTGGCGACTCTTGCTATCCGCAACATTGTTTAAAGTCAGTTCTCCCACCGTGTTACAGCCGACTACTCTTCTTACCACCCGGGCTTCCAACATCCATTTTTTTATGATCCTTCACGGATAAGTCAGTCATTTTTTTTTGCAAAAAAGATGGGAAAAGGATTAGGAGAATGAGACATAATGTAATGAATAATGAAGAAAAAAACAAATGAGTATTACCCAAAAAGGAAAGAACTTGTTCTTTGGGTAATGTCAATAGATCTCGAACCTTCATCATACGAAAGGAATCTAATATGGCCAAAAACTTGATTTCTTGGTCATTTAGCTTATCAAAATCAAATCCAGATACCAGAAGTGGGTTTTCAATCCAATAGATGAAAAAACAATGAGATATGCCTAATGCATACATTACCTGAGGATACCGTCGTCCACACCTAACTCGAAGAAACTGATCCTTGAAACCTTTATAGTTAGTAGTATAGACTTGAAGAAAACTCTTGTCAGGAAGGCCACTAATTATAACCCATCCACCCTTTTTAACACCCTTGATTTAAAAAAAGGAGAAAATAAGCCTATGATGGGATCTATGTTTTTGGCCTCACAGACTATCTTAAAAGTCTTAATAAACCCCCATCTATTGGGACAGAGTTGGGAAGGGCGGTGTTTAAAGTTCTAAACAGATCAGATTTGAAATTGGTAAAGGGAAAATGGGTTTTAAAATCCTCTATTACCCCATCGTAGAAATGGAAGTACTCATCTTTGACTCCCTGAGGACGAACTATACAAACATGTTCCCCTGGGATACAGGGCTCTAAGATGACATCGTCTTCGTTTCCAGTAGAGGAAATATTCTTCAAAGATCAAAGTTTAGCAATCTTTACTTCATCGATGGAACTGTGATCATAACTCATCACTTCTTGATCAAAGGAGTCAACAATCTCCATCAACACCTCTACTGAAGAACCTGGTGAGGAGGCAAGTAGATCGGAACCCAGTGAGGAACACCAATATAAGCACATCGGGTCTGAATTGATGCATACAAGTCGGTTCCAATGTGGTTCTAGGTTACCACTGACCGGTGTCTACTGAAGGATAAATCTGCAAGCATACAGTTGATCGTGTAGTCTTAAAAAGGTTGTCGAACCCACAGGAAAAGATAATCAAACTAATTTTATCTATGGTTGCAGTTCAAAGCTAAGGCTTGAGTTAAACATAAATTAATACTAATTACGAGGATGAAATCAAAAATATAAGAATAAATAAAGAGAAATAAAAATGAATTAAATGAATTAAATGCAGATGCATAGAAATAAAAATGCAGTAAAACAAAGAGAACAATAACTTGTAAACTGCAAAGGAATAAATAAAACTAACTTTTATTACTTTTATTCGAGTATTACAGCAGTGCAACAAAAAGTAAATACAATACTGCAACAATTCCTCGATGTGAGCAATTGTTGCTTAAGAAAAGTAATATATTGGGTAAAAGTCTAAAAACGGTTCAGAAGCGCTTCCCACGGGTCGGTTCTCTGTCGAAAAATCCTAAAAGAGGCCTATTTATAGAGAAAAAGGCAGTTGGATAACTCCCCATTCAAAACCATAATTTGGAGGGAAAGCATAACCGCCAGTAACTGCTTGAAAACTGATTTATGCAGTTAAAACAACTTCTGCGAACTGCACGACATTGTTGTGGCGAACACCATGGTCTCAATGGGCATATGGCGAGCGCCATATCAGCAAGGCTGGTAGAATTGCTGGTTTTTGCTAGATTTTCCTTATCTTTCACTTCTTTTCTTGATTTCTTCTAGAATCTCGACGGGAACACCTGCCAACGTGAAAACAAAGTAAGAACACATAAAAATGCAAAAGACTCGATAAAAACTCGAACCTAAAATTTGCAAAGTGGTAAACTCCCCCACACTAAGACTTTTGCTTGTCCTCAAGCAAACTCCCAACAAAAATAAAATAGTAAATGCAACGCTCGACTCGCAGGCACGTAAAATCACACAATTCAATTTTTTGAGATCAACACATTTGCATCAGTTCATTACTTAGTTCGTACATAGAGATGGTGCTGGCGGCTATTATAAACTAATAAATAGGCTACTTCTAAAGAAATAGGAATAAGGTATCAACATAATGTCTATTTAAATCAGTATCACATATTTAGGGAATCTAGGGTGTAGGAACGGTACCGATATTCACAAAACTTTCCCAAGTTCAACTAACATAGCCTAAAAAAAAGTTAAACAACCTATACTAGCAATGTCATGCCATTGAGTCAAAACAAAAAAAAAATAAGTTGGGGGTCAAAATAAGGGAATTTACAAACATATCAAAAATGTAAAGTATAAATGGACTTACAACGCATATGACTCGATAAACAAACAAAAAAACAAATAAAGAAACAAACTAACTAGAAAGCATAAATATATAAAGACATAAAGCGATAAAGCTCCTCCCCCATACTTGAACTAAACATTATCCTCAATGTTTTGGAACTAGATGAAAGAAGGAGTGGATAAACCTGGTATGAGATCAATGATGGCGGCCTTGGCCGCGGTGTCATCCACCATCTCTGTTGAAGGGGTTTGGAACATGATTCACGTAAGCACTCAAGTATTGGACCTCTAAACGCAAACCACCCATCTCCTCTATTAGGTCACCAAGATCGTGCTGAGTCCTCTCAAAGTAGTCATGATGCTGCTGGCTAATGTGGTCAACAATGACTCTTAGCTCCTCCTACTGTCTTTGCAAAGTATGAAGCATCAGGTCACGATTGGGCTCCATGTCATTCTTGTACCTCATCTCTGACAAAATATCATCAAGGGCATTCCTCATAGCAACGTAATCATACTCTTGAGGTGACTGATATGTACCTGCAAAATGGTCAGCAACAAAAGGTGAAGTGTGTGCGCAAGTACTAGGCCCAGGTGTATCAGAAGCACGGGGATGTGTCCCAGTCTATGGGGCAGTGTGTCCCATGATAGTATGATAGTTCCTATTATCTCTCTCCTCTAAATCGGGTGTGTCAAGATCAAATATCCAGTTAGTACTAACACACACATTAATGCGCTCAGAGCAGTGCAATGTGACACCTCTAACCTCTTTAGTGTGGACCATCAGATGAAACTTGCTTTTAGGCAAGAACTTTACAAGCCGCATAGAACGACAATAATATAAATCAGAAAAAGGCAAGGCATACTCTCAACAGTTTCTAACCCAGTGTGTAAGTTGAGTGAGCAAGCTATGGCAGTTATTGTAAGTGCTCTTGATTGGCTACATTTTTGTGGCAAAACATTATTGAGTGTGTGTGATTGTCATAACAAAATTCATGACATTCATTAAGAGTATTATGCATGGTCAAGTAATAATATCTAAGAGTAAGTAAAAATTGGATGTCATGACTGGATGCTGTAACATTGATCGTATGACATAAGGTGCGGAGCTTTAGTTTTCTGGTATTTAGAATGAGTGATCTCAGGCTATAATTAAGGAAACAAATTAAAGGCTCAAGCAAGAAGACTGTTGCACCCCAAATTTTGACCCCTTATATATTCATCATCATTTTAAGATCATATTCATTTGTTTATCTAACCATAACCTATTTCAAGTTTGTCTTTGTTAAGATACAGGTGAATTAGGGTTTTTGATTAGGAAAAGTCAACTATAGTTTGAATTTTGATTTAAAAGGTGTTATAATGATGGGATCATAGTCCATGAAGTTCATATGGCTTAGTGAAGTCTACTCAAGAAGTTTCAAGACCTCATAAGACCCAGAACGTCAACAGGCGACTCGATAGTCATCGATCGATCGTTTCGTTGACCAAAAAGTCAACTCTCCAACCATAAGGAATTTGACCTCAAAATGTGAATACAAAATGTTCCTAATGTGATATTACACCTATCCATCAAGTTTCATGAACATTGGATCAAGGATGGAGGAGTAATCGAGAAATCGGGAAATTAGGGTTTTGAAAGGGGCAAGACCCTAACTCTTTAACCACACATCCAATTGAAGTGGTTCAAAGCTTTTTGGAAAGGTCTTGATAATTCCTACAAAAGTCCCACATGGGTTCATGTGCAAAAAAGTCATAGATTTGGAGTTATAGCCAAAATCATTACAAGAGGGGAAAACACTTAGAAAATTTCTAAGTTATCTGGCCTTGCAAATCATGTTTCCAGCCAACTTTGAAGGGAATTTTGACCTAGTTCTACTTGGAATCTGAGGATCATGAAAACATGAAAGTTGTAGAGATCCATGAGGGATTTCCAGAAAGTACTAGAACTCCTCCATAGCCTTTATGAGCTGAGAGTTTGATAACACGAAATCGTATATATATTTTGATGCATAATTCAACTGAAGTTTAACTGTTTTCGATCCGATTTCAGGTTATTTCCGTGTTATTTGTCTGATGTTTTGCAGGTATTTGATGATCACGTCTAAACAAGGCAATATGAAGAAAAGAAGCAATCTCAGATGAAATATGGACAAAAACCGGGAGAAAACATCATGAAAAGCGCAGAATGCTGATTTTGCTGCTGTGACGACCGTCACAGCTCCATGACGACCGTCACACCTTGTGACGACCGTCATGCAGGAAAAAACGCCCCACTTCAGTTTCACGTAAAAGAAGCAGTTCCAAGTCCCAAATAGTGGACCACTACTCCCTGATAATTCTGCCTCAAAGTCCACCTTCTTCAAGTTATAACCGTTAGAATTCCATCTCTATAAAAGGGGAAGAAGGGGGACTTAGAAAGGGAGCCGCATTCATACAACGAAGTGCTGCCAATTTATTTCCAGAGCAACCTTTCCAGTTTTTATTCTTATTTGTTTCTCCTTTTCTTTTTCTGCATTCCTTTCATTCCTTCTGTAATTTTTATTTCCGTTGTACGATCGAATTGGCACAAAGACCAGAATCCTGCCAACATCTGTGGAGGATCTGCCCAAAGGCCAATTGGAATATTTACAGGTTTCTCATTTCAATCGTAATTCCAGTTTTTATTATGATGCATGCTATTATTTATTGTTTTTATTTATGTTTTACCTTTCCCAAATCCATGTCTAGCTAAACTTAAGTAATCGATATGTAGTAATAATTCGAAAGGGATTTGATAATAACCGGTTGAAAATTGTCTTTTCAAAAGTCGTTTATGGTCTGAGTGTTTAAAATTAATTTACTGAATAAACTTCGCCGCGAAAGCGAGAACTTATTTAAAAGTAGTTTTGCCACGAAAGTGGGAAATTAATTAAGATACGAACCAACAAGCGAAAGCTACAGCAAGATCAGATAGTAAACACTAGTCATTCATTTTAATAACAGCGAAAGCACTTTAAAATGAATTAGAACTTAGAGATTTCCAAAAAATAATTTTAACCCCGAATGGGATACGAAAGTGTACGTTTGGCCCTTAGGATTATGATTAGCGTCAATAACCATCGTGAGGCGAGAGTCTTCAAATCATCATTTTCTGCTTAAATAAACTCTGAAAATTATTTCATACACCGGTAACTTGTCAAATCCCCCAAGAACATAATTACTGCATATCGATTCAATTAATTATACTTTAATTTACATTCTTAGTTCCCTTTAGTGACAATCTTATTCCCTTAAACATATTCTACCTAGCTAAACATAGTAACTTCCGAGAACACTAGTTTGATTACGAGTCCCTGTGGGATCGATATCTATTATTACTACGCGATAGACTATGCACTTGCAGTTAGGTTGTATTAGACATAGAAAGTCGCGATCAAGTTTTTGGCGCTGTTGCCGGGGACCCGTTTAGTCAATGGTGTAACCTTCTGTTACGTCGTATAGACTAGGTTAATTATTTTCATTTTTCCTCTACTAGTGTTGTCGATTGTATGCCAAGTAATCGCTCACAAGGCGATATCTTGAAACCTTCAGTCGCAGAACTAGAACGCTTCTTACATCTAAGAAGCCGAATCATTGAGTACCAACTCAAACATAACATTCCCGATCCTCTCACTCCCATTCCCAAATCCGAAGAAGAATCAAACATGGCTGAAGGACCTCCAAACAAACCGCTGAAGGCATACGCTACACCCTCTCAGATGGAGCCTGGAAGTAGCATTGTTGCCCCAGCTATTACTCGAAATGATTTTGAGCTGAAACCATCATTGTTGTCAGTTGTACAACAAAACCGATTCTCAGGAAACGCAACTGAGGATCCGAACGAACATCTAACGAAGTTTGTACAATACGCAGACACGGCGAAAGCAAATGGAGTAACTCCAGACGCGATAAGACTTCGTCTTTTCCCATTCTCTCTTAGAGACAGAGCGTGGACATGGT
Source organism: Lathyrus sativus (assembly GCA_963859935.3). Taxonomy (NCBI): domain Eukaryota; kingdom Viridiplantae; phylum Streptophyta; class Magnoliopsida; order Fabales; family Fabaceae; genus Lathyrus; species Lathyrus sativus. The sequence goes on from OZ012740.1 coordinate 678,171,534, forward strand.
TACAATCTTTACCATCCAACTCCGTTACGACGTGGGAACAATTGAAGAACGTCTTCTTAGCGAGCAAAACTGTTATGCTTAGAGCTCAAATCAACGGATTTCGACAAAAAGATACTGAATCTCTTTACGAAGCATGGGAACGATTCAAAGATATGATGAGAACATGTCCTCACCACGGTTTAGAAGACTGGGTGACAATCCATACTTTTTATAATGGGCTTTTATACAATACTAGATTGACAATAGACGTTGCCGCGGGCGGTGCACTTATGGATAAGCCATACGACAAAGCCTATCAATTAATCGAAAACATGTCTCAAAAACATTGCCAATGGGGAGGTGAATGCACTCCAACAGAGAAAACCACAGCGAAAGGTGGGATGTACGAGATCAGCAGTCTTGAAAAGTTCAACGCTAAAGTAGATGCTCTAGCACAGAAGATTGATAGTATGACCGTTAACCCCACTGCAACCGTCGCTGCCGTAACTCCAAATTGCGAGTTATGCGGAAGCACCACTCATAATGCGCCCGAATGCCCATTGCTAGCCGGAATCCCACCAGACCAAGTAAATTATGCTCAAGGAAATCCTTACGCAAATACCTATAACCCAGGTTGGCGAAATCATCCAAACTTTTCTTACAAAAGTGAAAATGCATTGCAAATGCCTACTGCTCCACCAGGATATCAGAAACCAGCTGCTGCTCAGACTGCACCTAGGAAATCAAACCTCGAATTGATGATGGAAAAATTCATAGCTACTCAAGCTCAAACAAACAAAGAATTCCTGAATCAAAACATACACACTAGCGAGCAAATTAAACAGTTGACCGGAAAAGTAGACGCTTTAGCCACCCACAACAAAATGTTGGAAACACAGATATCACAAGTGGCTCAACAACAAGCCTCTGCTGCCGCACCCGCTGGCACATTTCCTGGACAACCCGAACAGAATCCAAAAGGCCAAGCAAATGCTGTAATACTAAGAAGTGGAAAAGAATTGGACGAACCGATCGATCCGAGGACCGAAAACTCAGCCATGCAACAAAAACCAACTGAACAAGCAGAAAAGGAATCCGAGTTAGAGAAGAAGGAAGACAACGAGAAGGAGGATACCGCAAGTGAAAAAACTCAAGCACCTCCAGCGCCATATAAACCACATATCCCTTATCCGCAAAGATTAATAAACTCCAAAACTTCAGGACAGTTTAAGAAATTTGTAGAGCTCCTTAAACAGCTGAATATTACTATTCCTTTTACAGAAGCGATAACTCAAATGCCGTCATACGCTAAATTTCTCAAAGAAATCCTGTCGAATAAGAGAAAGATCGAGGATAACGAAACAGTTACACTTACTGCAGAGTGTAGCGCTATTATTCAAAACCGCATGTCTCCTAAATTAAAAGACCCAGGTAGTTTCTCCATACCCTGCGTCATAGGAAAGTTCGTAATAGACAAAGCTCTATGCGATTTAGGAGCCAGTATCAGTGTTATGCCTTTATCTATATGCAAAAAGCTGAATATGGGAGACCTCAGACCAACCAAAATGTTCGTACAATTAGCTGACCGATCAGTAAAACACCTCGTCGGAATACTGGAAAACGTTCTGGTACGCATAGGGTAATTCTACATCCCAACCGACTTCATAATCATGGACATCAAGGAGGACACTGTTACCCCAATTATCCTAGGAAGACCGTTCCTAGCTACAGCCGGAGCTATTATAGACGTGAAGAAAGGAAGGCTAACATTCGAAGTAGGAGAAGAAAAGATAGAGTTCATTCTCACCAAGTTCTTACAAGCACCAGCCATAGACGATACCTGCTATTTAGTAGACGAAATTGACGAATGCATAAGAGAACTTGAAAACGAAGAGACCACGTATTCAGAAATAATAAAGATTCAAATACCCGATATTTCTGAAGACGATGATTGGCGTAAACTGTATAAAGACGACAGCCTAAGCGAAAGCTTAGCACTAACTCCAAACCATATGCCAGGTCCGAAAAACCCATCTTTAGAACTTAAAACATTACCCAAAAACCTTAGATATGAATTTCTAGACGATGAACTAAAAAGACCAGTGATAGTCAACACCGACTTAGGACAACCAGAAACCGAAAAGCTATTAGAAGTCCTAAAGAAGTACCCCACCACGTTAGGCTATAACATAAGCGATCTAAAAGGTATAAGCACTTCAATCTGTATGCATCGAATTACAATAGAGGAAGACTCTAAAACCTCTAGAGAGCATCAGAGAAGACTGAACCCCATCCTAAGCACTGTAGTCAGAGATGAAGTAAAGAAATTGCTAGATGCAGGAATCATCTATCCAATCTCCGATAGTGAATGGGTTAGCCCAGTTCACGTCGTACCGAAGAAAGGAGGAGTCACAGTAGTCAAAAACGAAAAAGGCGAATCAATAACAAAAAGAGTCGTGACTGGAAGCAGGATGTGTATTGATTATAGAAAGCTTAACAAGGCCACACGCAAAGATCACTTCCCGTTACCCTTCATAGACCAAATGTTGGAAAGATTAGCCAAACATTCATATTTCTGCTATCTAGATGGTTATTCAGGATTTTTCCAAATTCCCATTCATCCGGATGACCAAGAAAAGACTACATTCACATGTCCTTATGGTACTTTTGCTTACCGCCGAATGCCGTTCGGACTCTGTAATGCTCCAGCAACCTTCCAAAGATGCATGATGGCAATCTTCGCAGATTTCATAGACGACATCATGGAAGTATTTATGGACGATTTCTCAGTATGCGGACAAAGTTTCGAAGGATGCCTACAAAACTTAGAAATGGTATTAGAACGTTGTGTAAAAGTGAACCTCATACTAAATTGGGAAAAATGCCATTTTATGGTCCGATAAGGAATAGTTCTAGGACATGTCATATCAAATAAAGGAATTGAGGTCGACAAAGCTAAAATAGAGATTATAAAAGATCTCCAACCTCCAAAGTCCGTACGAGAAATACGGAGTTTTCTAGGACATGCCGGTTTCTACAGAAGATTTATAAAAGATTTTTCAAAAATCACAAAACCTTTGACCGGCCTGTTAATGAAAGATGTTGAGTTCGTCTTCGAAGACGACTGTTTAAAAGCATTTGAAACATTAAAATCAACCCTTATCACCGCACCGATTATGCAACCACCCGATTGGCGACTACCGTTCGAAATCATGTGCGATGCGAGTGATTATGCCGTAGGCGCAGTTCTAGGACAAAGGAAGGACAAGAAACTTCATGCCATCTACTATGCCAGTAGAACCTTAGATCCTACCCAAATGAACTACGCTACCACAGAAAAGGAACTTCTAGCAGTTATATTTGCGCTTGACAAATTCCGTTCTTAGTAGGAGCAAAAATTATCATATACACAGACCACGCTGCCATAAGGTACCTAATAAGCAAAAAGGATGCCAAACCAAGACTATTGAGATGGATCCTGTTATTACAAGAGTTTGACTTAGAAATCAAAGATAAGAAAGGAACCGAGAGCGTTGTTGCAGATCACTTATCCCGAATAGAAGGCATCAGACACGAACCAGTATCGATAAACGACGATTTCCCGTACGAACGTCTGATAGCCAAATTAGAAAGTGACATACCCAACTCAATCTCGGAAGATCCAGAATTCGAAAAAGCTGTAGAAGCCGTCTATGCCCAAGTCACATTACCTTGGTATGCTGACATCGTTAATTACCTCGCTGCAGGCGTGCTTCCACCGGATCTCACTTATCAGCAAAAGAAGAAATTCTTCCACGATCTGAAACACTATTATTGGGACGAACCTCTACTCTTCAAGAGAGGGGCCGACAACATATACCGTCGCTGTGTCCCAGAGGAAGAAGTAGAAAATATCATTTCCCAATGCCATTCAGCACCATATGGTGGTCATGCTAGTACATCCAAGACATGCGCTAAGATTCTCCAAGCCGGCTTATTCTGGCCTAACCTCTGGAAAGACGTCCACATCGCTGTGCTAAAATGTAATCGATGCCAACGAACTGGCAACATCTCACGACGCGATGAAATGGCTCAGAAAGGAATCTTAGAGGTAGAAATCTTTGACGTATGGGGAATAGATTTCATGGGACCATTCCCACCTTCTTTTGGTAATAACTACATACTCGTCGCTGTAGACTATGTGTCTAAATGGATAGAAGCCATTGCTGCTCCAACAAACGACGCACGAGTAGTAATCAAACTCTTCAAAAACACAATCTTTCCTAGATTCGGTGTACCCAGACTTGTCATTAGTGACGGCGGATCTCACTTCATATCGCGAATATTTGATAAACTTCTTTCTAAATATGGAGTCCGACACCGAGTAGCTACACCTTATCATCCGCAAACTAGCGGACAAGTAGAGGTCTCGAACAGGGAAATAAAACAGATATTGGAAAAGACTGTCGCCACCTCAAGGAAAGATTGGTCATCAAAGCTACAAGAAGCTTTATGGGCCTATAGGACCGCTTTTAAGACACCAATAGGTACTACACCCTACAAATTAGTTTACGGTAAATCCTGCCATCTCCCTGTAGAATTAGAGCATAAGGCCTTCTGGGCCATTAAGACACTCAATTTCAACTACACCGAGGCAGGAGAAAAGCGAATCTTGAACTTACACGAATTGGAAGAACTTCGATTAGACGCTTACGAAAATGCCTGTATCTACAAAGAACGAACTAAAAAATGGCATGATAAACGTTCAGTCAAAAAACAATTCAGTGTGGGAGACATCGTATTGCTATTTAATTCAAGATTAAAACTCTTCCCAGGTAAACTAAAATCTAGGTGGTCTGGACCTTATGAAGTGACTAAAGTACTTCAGAGTGGAGCTGTTGAAATTACCGATAAGACGAATGCACCGTTTATCATAAACGGGCAACGTCTAAAACATTATCATAAGAACGACAACAGCCCTCAAGTCTGCAGTATAACATTGCTTGAGCTTCCAGCTCAAACACCCGAATAGCTTGTCACCAAGCTATCGTCAGGCTTTAGACGTTAAAAACAGCGCTTACTGGGAGGCAACCCAACTTTTCCCGCATTTTTCCTCGTTACTATATTTCATTTTTATTTAAAATTCTACTTTGAAAATTTAACAAAAATTCTAAACTTATAATTACTACTACTTTCTACTTTCGTTTGTTTTCATATTTTTATTTTTCTCTTTTGGTCTTTTGTTTTTACCGTTTTTTGTTTTTAAAAATCCTGACTTCAAACTTCTGTTTTAAACTTTTCAGGATTTTAAAAGTCTTCAAAACATTCCTCCTGTTTTCTCCGAATTACCTGCGAGTATGGCCGAGTACGACTTCACAAAGGTTCATTTTCGAGGACTAGCTCAAAAGGCAAGATTTGCAGCACTAACTGAAAGAGAAATAGCCTTAACACTGTATTATGATAAGCCTACCATGGATAAACTAGGAATCACAGATAGCATTCAATACCTGTTCAATCAACTGGGTTGGGAGAGCACTGCTTTGAAAACACGTTTTGCTACCTATAAGGATCTTACCTATGAATTCCTTAGTTCCTTCAGATACCTACCCAACTATGGTTTTGGATCCAACACAGAGCTGATTACCTTTCGAATGTTTGGAATGGACCAAACCCATAGCCGGATGTCACTAGCTAACCTCCTAGGATTTCCTAGCGGACCGCATGTGTTCATCAGTGCAGAAGATGACGATATTGATTTTGAACTCGACCAATTCTGGGGTAGAATCACAGGCGACTATCACCCTGAACCAGACAGAATGTATAATGATGATATTCACAACCCAGCTTTCAGATACTTCCATAAGATACTAGCTCACACCCTTTTTGGGAAAGAAGAAAATATTACTACAGTATCTAAAGAGGAGTTATTCATCATGTTCTGTGCTTCTCAGGGACGTACAGTAAATGCAGTGCCCTTCATGATGAGATCTTTCAGACGCCTCACTCAGGAGCCACAGTCACCTATTCTTATAGGAGGCCTCGTGACAATGATTGCCCACGAGCTTGGCCTTAGATTCCACTTAAATGGAAGCACTCGTTTTGGCACCATCCGACCCATGAATATACAGTTCTGCTTTAACAGGCGCATTTTAGGAACTATGGGACCTGGACCTTATGAGTACCTCATTAACGAAAAACCTGTCCAGCTATTCACATTGCCTGATCATCAAATGACAAGTATCCACAACAAGGACAACTGGCTTTATGAATTGGATGAGCCTATGGGACCTCCTTCACCTCAGTCAACACCACAAAACTATATGTATGACAGTGACCACATCTCTGAGGCACACGACTATATGTACTATGAGGATGCTATATCAGAAGCTGAAGTAGACCCTACGACTCCTCCGCACTACAACACCTATCCCGAGCCTATCCCTGAGGAGACCACTGACAAAATGGATACTGTTCTACTCCGATTGGACAACGTTGATGCAACTCTGACTACTGTAAAAGATGACATCACAGGCATACACAGCGAACTGGTAGTCTTCATGGACTTAGTTTGTGACCAGCTCGACTACTACGCACGGAAGTTCGATGAGTTGAAGGCACGAAAAGACTAGATACTAGTTTTAGTTTAGTTTGGTTTAGTTTAGTTTCGTTTAATCATTTGGATTTTTCGCATTGTTAATTTCTTTATGTACTACATACAATCATTTCAATTTCTTGTTATTTCAATTATAGTCTTTATTCAATTATTTTGTTTTTACGTTATTCTTTGTTTATTGGCTGCTATAATACATTGCCATATTAATACTAGGCCCAAAAGTCACTGCAAGAACACCCTCAGAGCAAAATTTTGCGTTCTGCAGATTTTGCTGCTGTGACGACCGTCACAGGATTCTGACGAGAGTCACGCAGGTGACAACCGTCACATATACGTGACGACCGTCACGAACCCAAAACTGCTATCTGATATAACAGGGGTTGCATTTTCTCTCCCACTCACCCCCTTTCAACTTCCAATCATCAGAACTCCCTCCCCACTCCAATTTTTTGTTTCCCCCACATTGCACCATATATTTCAACTCCCATCTCAACTTCCTACCACACTTCTGTTACTTTTTTCCCACTTCGCAGAACAACCCCAATCCTCAGAACCCTCTCAATCCTCCAACAATGGCGAGAAATACCGAAACCCCGGACATCAGTAACATTGTCTTCAACGAAGGTGACTTGAGCAAAAGACAGCGGGCCAACTACATTGCATTCCATCAAAGGCCGCTCCAGCCGACTCATTATCCACACATTCCATCGCTCACGGAGCTCGGACTCCTTGAAGGCGTCACTTGGATGCTTCAAAGAGCCGGCATCTGGAACCTATGCACCAATCCACTGCCGACGTACGAACAACTCACTCTCGAGTTCCTGAGTTCGTTTACCTACGTCACTTCCTGCGGCGACCTCAGCCAACACTCCGGTGCCGCATGCTTCCGGATGTTCGGCACAAACTACCAGGTGAACCAGAACCAGATCGCCGCCATCTTACAACTCCCTCGAGGCGACAATGCTCACCGCCGCCTCACCGATCAGTTCCAGCACGAAGCCTTCGCGCTGTGGTACCAGTTGACCGGCATCAATGCCGATGGTTAGGACTCTCTGCACGCTACGCATATCCATAACCCGACCATCCGGTACTTCCACCGAGCATTGAGCAACACAATCTTCGCCAGGGACAGCAACCATAAGGTGAACTCGAAGGAGCTCTTCTTCCTCCACTGCGTCTTCAACAACGAGCCTATCAACGCCGCTCCGTTCCTCCTGGCCCATATTCAGGCCAACTGTAACCGTGGCTCCAAGCCATTTTACTTTGGCGGGATTGTCACTGCCATTGCACTTGGGCTGAACCTAGGCGACCGCCTCCAGCACCTCCATGCCATCCCCTCGGTGTTCCTTGACACCGACCACTGCAGAGCCTCCCACCTTATCCGTTCCAGAGCCGACGGCAAGTACCACCCGGTAGTGCGTGGCAAAACCGTCCGAAGCATCATCCTTCCATCACGCACCCGGACACACCCAGAGGATCATACCAACTGGTTATTTGACCTCACTGCCCCTCCTGCTGCCGCTGCTCCAACTCAGGACCACACCCAAGGTTCTGATGACGAAATCTAAGCTGAGTTGGACAGGTCAGAGCAACCGGAGGCATCGCAGCCTCCTCCTTCTGAAGGTACATCCTCTCACCGCCGCCGCCATCGTCCAGTGCCCGACTACACAGAAGAGGACCTCCGCCGCTCTCTCGACCAGCAGGCCCAGATACTCGCTATGCTGCAGCAGCAGAATCAGCGAGCAGAGCAGTTCGAAGCTTGGCATCGGACCCAAATGCACCAACTTCAAACCGGCCAAGCTACCATTACTGAGAACTTGGTGAATCTGACTTTGCAGGTCGAAGGACTCCGTGACACCGTCTACCACACCGGAGCTATGAGTTATGAGGACCGAGTCGCCCTGGCCAGAGCCAGAGGACGCCAGCGCGGACGTGACAGAGGCAGCGGACGTGATTAGTTATCATTTTCCTTATTTGTTTACTATATTTCCAGTTTATTTGTACTTTCATTTCCGTTGTATCTCCCTCTCGCATTCTTCCAAATCAGTGGGGACACTGATTGAGATAGTGTGGGAGCGGAGCGTTTATTTCCATTCCATTGTACTTTGAATTTCGTAATTTCTATTTAAACATTTTCTATTTTTAGCAAATAAAGCTCGTTTATATATCCTTTTTCCGCTACGCAAACATCCCCACGTTATTCGACGTAAACAACAAATTTTTTCGTTCGTTCCTCAAAAGCAAAAGCATCACGAGAATGCACCCGAGTTCAAACAAAGTTTTGAAACTCCGAGGAGGCGACAATTCTAACAAAACCAGTACCGTCTTGACACCTTAGATCTCCGGTTTATGCGAGTCGGTTTCACTACCTGCGTGTACCAAAGTCTCAAGTGTCTACGCAAACTCAACCCCAAGTAGTTTATACTAGCAGTCAGCACCATCCTAAAACACTTCTAAGCAAGCGACCGATGCAAATAAGTGTATGATCTCCAAAAAGATGAAAAATCATGAAAAGAAAGCTAGATAGCCCAAAATTATAAAGACACGTTTCCTTCTAAGTTAGGTGCTCCTCACCCGAGCATTTAGCCCAACGGCACGAAAACTCATTGAAAAATCAATGATATAAGCTTATGATCAATGAAGAAGATCAAAAACAGAAATGAGATCATATTCACTAACAGGTCGACTTGCCATGAAAGTGTATGGACAACGGGCTTAATGTGATTGCGCTAGAACGAACAGGGTGAACTTTCTGCGAGGACCTTGACACCAAGCTACAGTAGCATGACTGGGACCGATTTGCATAAGAAGGAGACCTCCGAAGACTTGTAGTCCAGTGTCGTCATGGCACTCGTTTTGTTTTTACTAAGAATCCCGGTTTTTCCCAACTTTGCGAACGAAGAAGCTGCCTCGTGCTTGCCGACTTTTTCATGTTTTACTTGAGGACAAGCAAAGATTCAAGCTTAGGGGAGTTTGATAACATGAAATCGTATATATATTTTGATGCATAATTCAACTGAATTTTAACTGTTTTCGATCCGATTTCGGGTTATTTCCATGTTATTTGTCTGATGTTTTGCAGGTATTTGATGATCACGTCTAAACAAGGCAATATGAAGAAAAGAAGCAATCTCAGATGAAATATGGACAAAAATCGGGTGAAAACATCATGAAAAGCGCAGAATGCTGATTTTGCTGCTGTGACGACCGTCACAGCTCCATGACGACCGTCACACGGGTGACGACCGTCACACCTTATGACGACCGTCATGCAGGAAAAAACGCCCCACTTCAGTTTCACGTAAAAGAAGCAGTTCCAAGTCCCAAATAGTGGACCACTACTCCCTGATAATTCTGCCTCAAAGTCTACCTTCTTCAAGTTATAACCGTTAGAATTCCATCTCTATAAAAGGGGAAGAAGGGGGACTCAGAAAGGGAGCCGCATTCATACAACGAAGTGCTGCCAATTTATTTCCAGAGCAACCTTTCCAGTTTTTATTCTTATTTGTTTCTCCTTTTCTTTTTCTGCATTCCTTTCATTCCTTCTGTAATTTTTATTTCCGTTGTACGATCGAATTGGCACAAAGACCAGAATCCTGCCAACATCTGTGGAGGATCTGCCCAAAGGCCAATTGGAATATTTACAGGTTTCTCATTTCAATCGTAATTCCAGTTTTTATTATGATGCATGCTATTATTTATTGTTTTTATTTATGTTTTACCTTTCCCAAATCCATGTCTAGCTAAACTTAAGTAATCGATATGTAGTAATAATTCGAAAGGGATTTGATAATAACCGGTTGAAAATTGTCTTTTCAAAATTCGTTTATGGTCTGAGTGTTTAAAATTAATTTACTGAATAAACTTCGTCGCGAAAGCGAGAACTTATTTAAAAGTAGTTTTGCCACGAAAGTGGGAAATTAATTAAGATACGAACCAACAAGCGAAAGTTGCGGCAAGATCAGATAGTAAACACTAGTCATTCATTTTAATAACAGCGAAAGCACTTTAAAATGAATTAGAACTTAGAGATTTCCAAAAAATAATTTTAACCCCGAATGGGATACGAAAGTGTACGTTTGGCCCTTAGGATTATGATTAGCGTCAATAACCATCGTGAGGCGAGAGTCTTCAAATCACCATTTTCTGCTTAAATAAACTCTGAAAATTATTTCATACACCGATAACTTGTCAAATCCCCCAAGAACATAATTACTACATATCGATTCAATTAATTATACTTTAATTTACATTCTTAGTTCCCTTTAGTGACAATCTTATTCCCTTAAACATATTCTACCTAGCTAAACATAGTAACTCCCGAGAACACTAGTTTGATTATGAGTCCCTGTGGGATCGATATCTATTATTACTACGCGATAGACTGTGCACTTGCAGTTAGGTTGTATTAGACATAGAAAGTCGCGATCAGAGTTATGAATTGAGCAAGTTGGGTCTGGACACATGATTATCATCATGTCAAAACTCAACCTAAACTTGGTTTCCAACCATGTACTTCCTTTATAACCATGGAATGACCTCTGATATGATGTGTTAAAGTGTGCAATGAACTCGATCAGAAAAATACTCAAAGCAAATCCAAAGAATCATCCAAGATCCATTTGTTTATTAAGGAAAAGTACAAAAAGTACACATGAGAGAGAGTGTTGGGGGCTGCAGCATGGGAAGTTGTCCTTGCTCACTCTTTGGTCACTTCTTACATCTCATTTTCAGCTAGTTTTGAGGGATAAACTCCTTGCAAGTAAGCAAAGTCTTTTGAACCAAAATCACACTTGGATTTTATGAGATTTTCACTAAAAAAACTCCCTCCAAGACCACAAATTCAAATCTGCCCAAACTCTTCTCTAGCCTATAAATAGAGGCTTCCTCCCACTCTATTTTTCACACCAGAGCCATCCAAAACACAAGGAACACACAACTCTCTTTCTCTCTCCCCTTGCTTAAAAGTGAAGAAATTCACAAAATCACCATTTTCACCACTTTACACTTTTCATACCAGATCTTGTTCCAAATATTCCGCCACTTCAAAAACCATATACACACCCTTAAAGTGACCCTCTGAAGCTGTTCCCACCATTGGTTTCTCCAAAAAATCTTTGGATCAAAAAGTCAATTGTTCACACACCATAGTTTGACTTTTGTGCATCTTTCATACCAAATCACTACCGATATCCATTCCTACCATTTTAACACTTCAAACACCTCATATCCATGATACTCTAACTATATAAAGTCTCAACAACAGCTGGAAGTTCATTTGTTCAAACTGTCCATAAGATTTCACTTTTCTTCAAAGGGAAGTAACATCATAAGCTTGCTTAAAGGGAAGGATTTATCTCTGGTTTTCTTGGCTGCTAGCATAGTGAGGACTACAAGAGGTATGTTATTTTGAACTCATTCACTAGTATGCATTGTCATATATTGTTTTGTGTTTGAGATTGGTTTGTACACTGTCATGTTAAAGTTATTAAGTATGCTGTCAAAATGTGTGAAACCAATGCCATGAGTAGTTGCTGTTAGGGCTGGTTTCACTTTTAATGTTGCTTATGTTAATTGATGACTGTTAAGACTCTAGACTATTGAATGGTTTCTTGTACATAGGAATATCCAAGTTTTTTTACAATACAATCATGTTTGATCTATGTAATTTATTTTTGGAGTCGTATTTTTATAAAGGCATGACAGTTGGAATTCACCAAAATGTTTGATTGAAATACCACAAACTATGTTACTGTCTATTTGAAAATTCTTGGTCTTATATTGAAGGGTTCTTAATCACTTTGTTTTGAGTTGCTTGGTGGAGCTATGTATGTGGTTTTGGACTCACAGTCATGAATGAAAGTTTGTTATGGTTTGAGCTTGCTTAATCCATACCAGTTATATTACTCTGAATTGGTTTTGCTTTGTGCTATGTTCTTTTGTTTATTTGTTAATGAGTTTGGTTTCCATCTCAGTGAGCAATGTATGTGTGGATTTTGAGGCCTGTTAATTTCATTTAGCAAGATTTCAGTTAAGTTTGTAGAGGTCAGGTCTTGTTAGATTGTTTAGATCATTTGAGTTAGATTTGTTCATGTTTGTAGCTCTGAGAACACTACTTTGGCTCTGTCAGAGTTTGTTCTTGAGTAGATTTTACCAATTTGTTTTGATAGACTTTAAGGCAAAGCATTTGGACTGCTATTGTTTAAATAACAGGTTGTGATGACTGTTTCTGTTTGATTTATGCCACAACTTTGCTTTGTTTTAAATAATCATATTGGATGGAATTCAACTTTGATTGAAATACCACTGCTGTAGGGTTCAGTCAAACATTAGACTTGGCACTTGTGATTCCTTACAAACACTTTGCCTTATCTACTACTTGTGTGATGTCATATTGTTGAAATCTTTCTTAAAACACCAATTTCACCAACTTGCAATTCATGTGCCACTTTCTCATTTTAGGGTTTTGATCAAACTTGCTGTCAACTTATTTTGGTTTTGTTGAGTTGTTTCAAACTCATGACAGTTTGTCTTTATGACCGTGTTTGTAGTTTTTGCTGCTTTGGTGAAGTTAATTGTTGTACTGCTGAACATTTGGTAAGGGTTAACCTTGACATTGTGATGTCATGTCTAGTTGTTGTATGACCTTTGTTGAGATGCCTTGTAGTTTTAGTGACCCTTTATGTTGGCTTGCATTTAGCCTTGACATTGTTCTTGAAAGTTGTGACTTCTCAACAGTTTTTTTTAGTTGGAGTTTTAAAAGTTTTTTATGGTTAGGTTGTTAAGGCCAATTTGAGTGGTGTCTGTTTGTACTAAACATATGTTCACATTCTGATGCCTATAAACCATGTTTGCATTAAGTTTACTGTTGGAATACATACACATGTTTTGCCTTGTGACTTTTTATGATTGAATTCTGCCTTGAGTTGCTGGTAGCACCATAAGCCCTTGCTTCATGTTAAGTAACCTCATTTTGTGTTGAAAGTTATGGGCCATATTGTGAATCTAAGGGTTGTCAATATGTTTTTGGAGAGTTTTAAGTAATCAGTCCAATTTGCATTTGGGGGTTTTGTTTAAATTCATTGAGCTTGCATTGATCTAAGTTGGTGTTGGTCCAGCTATTGATCATTCTGTTGAGAGTGTCCAAATCCTGTTGCAACTCATATACATTACCTTGCACCATTTACTTTTTGCATATTGGTAAAATTTGATTTATATCATGTTTGAGATATATGCACATTTCTGTTTCAAGCTAATTGACAACTCTCCCAATCTTTGAGTTACTATACCACTGCTGTTTTTGAAAGAATCCTTTTGGCAAAAAACCCGAACTTTGTTTGTTATTCACAGAAATTACATCTTGCCTCAGCAGGGTTTTTTAGATCTTAATCATCATGAACAACAGTTCTAGAACTGAAGTAAGCATGTGTCTGGTTTTTAAACTCACTCTTTTTATGCTCACCTTGTTTTGGTTTATTCATGTTCACAATGGCAACTCACATACCATTTCCTTGTCCTAAGACCCTATAACTGAATTTCTTGTTAGAACTCATCCAACATCATATTTACAACATGCTCAGACCATTACTTGCTCCTAATTGCATCTGTTTTGAACTTTGACTCCCCAAAATACATTTCCAAACCCTCATTTGCATGTTCTATCGAGTTTTATTGTGTGGGTGATATATGGAAAAATGGTTGATACCATCATATTCCTTATGAAAAAACAAGTGATTTAGACTAAAATTTTGTTAAATTGTGTGGAGAATTGAGAAAGTTATGATCAAAATGTATTTTGAGTTACCACTTGGTTTTGCCTCAAAGCTTGCCCAGAAATTCACTTTGTTTCAGTATATATTTAATTGGGGTGGCATAATACACGAATGTATCGCCACCCCAGTGGTTGTGACCTGTGCGCTCAAATACCTTGCCTTGCCTCCTAACCTGAGTTCGGTTCGTGTGGAGATCAACTATTTTTCTTTATTTTTTAGCATTTATCATGTTTTAACATATATCTCTCTCTTTCCTTTGCTTGTCACACGCGCACATGTGGCTGAGATGGTGAAGTGTTATACTTGTGATCCAAAGGTGTTGAGTTCAACACCCACCTAGTGCATTTTATTTTTAATTACTTGATTTTTTTTCATGTTGTTGCACCCTAATTTTTGACCATAAGATCCCATCTCCTTTTTTCTTTTCTCGCCTGTTTTATTTTTACTTTTCATATGTATGTTCATTACAGCTAACCAGTCTTTGCAGGTGCACACATTGGTGGTAATTTCGAATGGAGATCATACACCTTCGCCCATTTGGGTATTGCTAGATATGGCTAGCTAACCCTGGCTTAAGGTCATCCTGAAGTTCCTACCCGTTACGCACTTCGCTCTTAAATTTTCTACACTTTTGAAGTCGTTCACAGATCGATACTTTGAAAATATCTCGATTAAACATTCTAGTCAAAAGGGATGATTTTGGAAATAGATTGGCCTAAGGTGTAAGACGTGAATCATGTTGCTTTAGTTGAAGCTAAGAGCTCCTTTTACCGTTTAGGTCTTAGTTGCTTTAAACACAAATTGATTTTGGTTTGGAATTAATTATTCGAACGCGTGGGCTTAAAGATTCAACATTTACAAAGCAATTACAAGGTTGATTGGATTCATGAGGTTTGAGATTTCAAAAGGTTCAATTGGATGGAATCATTGGAAGCTCGAAATCCAAGGCTCATCACAAAATAATAAAGATAAGATATTCAAGCATTACAAAGGAAGTGTTTAAACACAAAAATAATATGAAGAGCAACATTCACTTTTCTTAATACAAGACCAGCTTTACAAAGAGAATCATGCTTAGAGAAATCCTAGATCCTATCTATGATCAACATCCAACACAAAGGCTACAAAGTAAAAAGATATTTCCATAAAGTTTACATTTTTAGGTTCACATGTTGATCACAAAGCCTCAAAGCTACGTGGTAGAATCCACAGTGAATCACCAAAATCTTGGTATTTAGTCTCCATTTCAAGGAACTTTGTCCATCACAAGTAATTGACACCCTGCCTCCAACTACCATCTTTCTTTTATTGGTACTAAAAGGTAAGGATTTATACTTGGCCTAATGAGACATGCAACTAACACAGCTTTGACATATGCTTCAGCAACCTTCAATAGCCTCCTTTTGATGGGGTGGATACTTACAGGTCCTGATGTTAGTCACCTGGGAGTTTCTTTATGTCAGTAGTATGGTCACAACGCACATGAGGAGGTGAGATTTTCACTTTTTTGGAATAAAGTAACGCCTCTCCCCCTTGCAGCCTCTCCCTTCACCTCATGTGAATAAAGGCACCCACATCACATGATCCTTGGTCCCATTCAAGTTGATCTTTAAGATAGATCCTACCCCATAGGAAGGACCCTTATCTCTATAACTTAGACAAAACACAATCAACAAAACAATTCAAAACAAATATATTTAAATACAATAGAGAAAAGATGTCAAATCATCTTAAGCGAGATAGAATCTCCATCCCACAACAATACAATCAACATGTAGGGACTTTGCCTTAAGAGAGATAAAGGCGTACTCGTCAAACAATCCGAGTACTTGAGCCTTTTTCTTAAGACGATGCAAAGACTATTTTCCTACAACCTGTGGCGGTTACGTCTCCCTTAAAATGATAACACATCTCTTCTTTTAAAATCAATCAATCAACTACCCTAAACTCGTAGGAACTTTGACCACAGTCAAAGAACTCCTCTAACCCTTTAGGGGAACTACAGATACTCTGATTCTACTCCCGTAAGGATATGTAGGCATAAGATGCGATATCTTATCGAGTATACTTAGAAATAAACCCCTAGGTCTTTTAAACCTTAAGCAGATAAACACTTAGCAATAAACAATATAAAACAAGAGGTTCCTGTAGAGTACTACAGAAACTTAGGATGCTAATACCTTCCCTAAGTTTAACCAACCCCCGAACCTATAACTCTCTAGCTTGCATTTGCATTTCATTGTGGGAATTTCGATCTTTATCCCTTCCTTTGGACAAATCAAAGTTCGGTTGCAAATGAATTAAAGATTCAAGTTAATCAATAGCTTGGTATCCAAATTTCACCGCGACACATGTCTTCTTCACAAATTCAAAAAATCCATAACTTCTCCATTTTTAATTATATTTAGGTGATTCTTTTTGCATAATTCTTATTTTATTGCATACTTTCATAAAATGTTTAAAGAATTCTTAAATCCCATTTTTTAGAAACCACTTTACATTAAAGAAAGTTGTGATTCATTTTAGGGTTTTCACCCTCCTATCTCTCATCCCTTCCTTTTCAAAACTTTGATTTTTATTCCTCTTTAAGTTTAATTTGAAGATGACTTGGACTTGGATTGTTGTCTCCTTTATGCATTTAAGTTTGAAATTCAACTTTGCTTGTGCGCATTTTTAAACAGTTCACCTTTTAAACCATTGATTATCCCATGAGGTTTTTAACCTTTTGTATACATTGTTGTGACATTGTTGGTTTATGTATACATCCTTTAACCTTTTATCCTAACCTTAGGATTTGAGTCGCCGTGCTCACTTTTACCATCCTACCACGGACAACCTTTACCCTATTATCCTAACCTTAGGATCTGAGTCTCCGTACTCATGTTTAGCGTCCCGCTGTGGACATTCTCTATCACAACAACCTCAACTTAGTTTAGAGTCGCCACACTCTATGTAGGTATCTCTCCGTAGACATTTACTTCCCCTTTGGAACCTTGACCACAGTCAAGAGTTCCTCACCCCTAGTTAGGGGAACTAAGAACGCTCTGATTTCTCAAAGTTCCTTTTGAGAATACGTAGGCACAAGGCCCCGATCCTTGGCGAGCAACCTTTTCTTTTTTCCTTCGTTTTACACTTTTCTTTTTTTTCCCAACTACCAACTAATAACTAACTTCCTGTTTAACTTTGCCATAAGTTTGGAGTCGCCGTGCTCTGTTTAGTCGTACCGCCGTGGACATTCCCTTTCCAACTACCCACTAACGCACTAATTTCCTGTTAACATTTACAACTTAGATTTGGAGACGCCGTGCTCTATTTAGTCGTCCCGCCGTGGATATTTCCCATGTTTACATTTACAATTTAGGCTTGGAGTCGCCGTGCTCTATTTAGTCGTCCCGTCGTGGACATTCCCTTCCTTGCTAACTTTAAAACTTAGTTTAGAGTCTCCGCACTCTATGTAAGTGTCTCTCCGCAGACATTTACTTTCCCTTTGGAACCTTGACCACAGTCAAGAGTTCCTCACCTCTAGTTAGAGGAACTACGGTTGCTCTGATTCCATTTCCGTCAGGATACGTAGGCACGAGATGCAATGTCTTCGCGAGCATACTTTACAAACTTTGTGCAAACTTTATATACTTTATATCTTTACCTTAGCATATTTCCCTTAGCAAGTAAACTTTAGCAAACAAAAATACTAGCAAGAGGTTCCTGTAGAGTACTACAGATGTTTAGGATGTGAAATACCTACCCTATGCATAACCAACCCCCGAACCTTTAGATCTCTCTTTGCTTAGCTTTAGGCCTTGCCTTTTGCTTTGCATTTTTATAGGTCTTTCTTTCTTTAAGCCTTTCCTTTTGGATAAATTAAAGTCCGATTGTGAATTTAAGAATTAAGATTCAAGTTAATCAATAGCTTGATATCACGATTCTCACCGCAACAAAGAAATGAGACTTTTTAGCTCAAACAAAATTCAAGATAACAAGTACACAGTTGCATAAAGAAAGGTTTATCATGGGTGAACCTAATTGAGGCAAGATGGCCTAAAGACTGGCTGCTATAATTATCAGAATAAGCAATCCTGAGAAAGCAGACCTAGAGAGATTAAAAAGAGTGTACTGTGAGTGAAGAAGGTTGTTATTCATGTGAGATGTGTGAGTGAAGAATTGTTGTTCTTCACGTGTGTCTTAGGAGAGTTATACACCAAGCAATTGTCTGTTGAACAATTGCATTAGCTTAGTGTGTATGAACCATGGTGTTCATTGTGTCACTCAAAGCTGTTAAGTAAGAGTGTGTGTCACTTAATCAAAGCTGTGAAGCACGATCAAGGTGTTTTTGAAGTGTATCTTCATATCTCTTTTGTAATTGTGTAATTTTATCACTGAGGTGATTGAGGGGGAGTGAGTAGGTAAACTCAGGTCTAGTGGTCTCTAGGCTGAAGTGTCATTGGGTAGGTTTTAAGTGAGGAGAGCAAACTGGGTCGTTTGACTCTGAATTAATCCTACTAATAGTGAATGTCCTCCTTGGCTTGGTAGCCCCCAGATGTAAGTGTTGTTGACACTGAACTAGGTGAACAATTACTGTGTTATTTACTGCTTTCCATTTACAGCTTATTAGTAAGTTCAGAGGTCTATGTTACAGTGGATGTTATAGCATCCGTGATAAAATCCATCGTGTGCTAGCCAGAATTTCAATTGGCATCAGTGTAACAGCCCAATTTTTAATAATTAATTATTCATATTAATTAATTGATTTGTGTGATTTATTTAATTTAATGATAAGATGAAATATTTTGAGAGAAGAAAACATTGGAGAGAAATAGAAGAGAAGGATATATAAGAGAAAATGGAAAGAAAAGAGAGAGAAAGAAAGGAGTAGAGAAAGAAAGAGGAAGAAGAGAAAAGAGAGGAAAGCTTGGATTCTTCAAGATCAACCCTTAGGAATTGATTTAATCGGGTAAGGGTGTGAAATCTTATTATCTTAATCAATGTGTATGATCATGTATGTGTGTGTTTGGATTGTGTGAAGGTTTTCCACCTTTTTGAAGGTGAGAAATAAACACAAGAAAGGGGGGATTGAATTGGGTTTACGCCTTAATAAAACTTTTTCCTTTTCTTGTCTTCTTCTTCACTTGATGCTTTTATGCGCTTATATTAAATACATTGCGGAAGCATAAATAATAAAGCATAAGTAAAGAACACATCATATATCCTGGTTCACTTGAGCAACACTCAAGCTAATCCAGTCCACCCTTCCAAGGTGATTTCGCCTTAATCAATTAAGGACTTAATCCACTATAACCGAACTGATTACAGATGCACAAGCTAACTGCAAGTGACTAACAACAGATCAATGAAACGTTCAGGGATCCCCAAGGATATAACGTTCATTAACATCTAATAGAATCCGATCACTAAAGATCTCCTATTAGAAAACCACAAATGACTACTGTCACTTGTCATCTCAAGTATACTGATCTTCACAAGATCACTTGAGGAACCACTAATTCTAAAATAGAATGTTGTGTTGCCGGAGATTACAATGGTGCTTCCTAGCAAGCTAATTACTCCAAGTTAAGCACATAGCAAGTAATGAGCAACAACTCCTTGCTTCCTAATGCAGAAACTAATCTAATGATGAATCTCTAAGAGATTATAAGAACATAGTTTCCATATTGCTTAAAAGCTTTTCTGTGTGTGAGCACTAAGGCTTCTTTTCATTTAAGCTTTTCTTCTTTCTTTCTTTCTTCACTTCATGCTTACTAGCATGGTAACATTTGAATGAATCAAATTTTATTTCTTATAGTGCAACTTAACAGCAACAGCGTTGCTTGACTCAGCTACCCAACCCCATTTTTGATCAAATGATTCTTCTTTTTATATTGCAGCCAATAGAGTTGTTGTGAGGATATAGTTGTCCTTTCTCATTCCAACGGTCATATCCCAACGGATAGAATAAGCTCATGTGTTGGAACAGTGACCTTAGCTTGTAGCTTCAATATATTTAATCCTTGGAAACCACGCTTGAACAGTACCAACGTCTTTACTACATTTGAATAATTGCATACGTTGTATTTCAATCTTCTTGATTCTTCTGATGATTCGGCTGATGAGTAGTTCAGAACTACTTTGGTATGAAAGCTTCAGCATCAGAGTAGTTAACTCAAGCACATGTTTATCAGATTGAACAGCAGCAGCTTATTTGATGTAACACGTCTTGCATCTGGATGAATCTTCTTCTGACACAATCTTCCACTTCAGAATCCAGTCTTCAGCATTCCAAGAACTAAGTTTCCTCTGAAACAATCTTGAGAATCTTCACGACTAATTCTTCAGAAACCATGTCTTTAGAATCTTCAGAGCCTTGACCTTCAGAATACTTCTTCAGAGTCTTGACCTTCAGAACACTTCTTCAGAGTCTTGACCTTCAGAACCTGTCTTTAGAGTCTTGACCTCAGAACACTTCTTCAGAGTCTTGACCTTCAGAACCTGTATTTAGAGTCTTGACCTTAGAACACTTCTTCAGAGTCTTGACATTCAGAACCTGTCTTTAGAGTCTTGACCTTAGAACCCACCTTCAGAGTCTTCAGAGTCTTGACCTTCAGAACCAGTCTTCAGAGTCTTGACGCACTTGGTCTTCAAAGCCTTCAGCCTTCAGAACTTCAAGTCATCAGAGTCTTCAACACTTTGTTTTTCAGAGGACTCACTCTTCAGAGACGCTCGTTAGCTTCCAGATCAGATGCATAACTCAGAGCAAAATGCATAGATGCATTGTAACTGCAATATCTAGCATCCTTGATTCTTTACTGATCATGATTAGATGTAGAGATAAACTTGCTTCTTCACTGAGCTTCATTTGCTTTCAGATCAGATACACTTCTTCAGAGCAGAAACCACAGGAGCATTGCAACTGCAATATACAGCATCCTTGGTTCTTACTGAACGTGATCAGATACATAAGCAAACTAGCTTCTCACAAGCGCTTCATGACGTCACACTAAGTAATTCCATAAGTTACTAGCTGCACATGTTGCTTCTGTTTGTTTGGTATAATATATTTAATTTAATATGACCTGCACATAGCAAACATTAAACCATAAAATGGTTCTTTCACAAATACTCAATTGTTATCATCAAAACATAGAGATTATCCTGTAGAGACAAATCTTGCTCTTACAATCTCCCCCTTTTTGATGATGACAAAAACATGTATTTTGATAGAACATTTTATACAGGGTAATCACCAAGCATTATCCTATTCAGAGTTCTAAGCAATTGCTCCCCCTGAATCTGTTAACCTTTAAAAACATTTTTATGCTTGTTCAGAGACATACTCTGATCCCAAGACTTACAAAAAATATATTTGATAAAACATAATCAAATAGAGTAGAATAGAAGGAATACTTCCCTACTATATAAGATAGCATAAGTCTTCAGCATCTGGACTAGTTCAACAGAACTTCCATCTTCAGATCTTTAGAACTTGTCTTCTCTAAGCATCGTATCAGAGTCATATAACTTCAGAATCTTCTAAAGCATTTTCTCTTGATCTTCAACACATCTGTTTATCTACAGATGAGAAACTCCCCCCTGAGTTTCAGATTGGGTGAAAATCAAATATCTTGACTTGTGAACCTTCTTGGGAGAACTCCCCCTGATTACAGTATGTCAGATATTTGGATCTTCTGATCTTGATACAGTATCTCAGACTTGCTTTCTTCTCAGATTCTTGATCTCTTGAAGCAGTCTGATACCAATAGAAACCAATAGACTGTTTACTTTTGAATCTGATACCAATATTGAATCTGAGTCTGATACCCATGTTGGTTCTTAGCCTGACACCAATACATGATACTCATGATTCTGATTCTGAATCCAAATCTTGCTTCTATGAAGATTTTTGATTCTTATGCTCTGATTATCATATTCACAGACAGTTAACATCTTCTGAACATTCTGATTCCAGATGACTTTAACTTTCAGATCTCTGAACAGTATTGGGTCCATCTGATTCTGAATCTATGTTCACGAAGTGTATAACTTCTATTATATGAACACCAGTTCATTTGAACTCAGATTTCTTTCATTTAACCTGTTTAGAATGCCTAGTGAACATGTTCAGAGTTCCTCGGAAAAACATCAAACACACATTTAGTAATAAACGCATTTTATATGTTGCATTCTCTTTCAGGTTATAGAATATATCAAAGTTATATTCTATTTCTCAAAATCATTTTCCATTTCTCCCCAAGTTATATTAAAAACATCTTTCACTTCTCCCCGTTTCATTTTCCCCGTTATATACTATTATTCCAGATTATATCAAAATCATCTTTCATTTCTCCCCCTTTTTGACATCATTAAAAAGTTTGAGTTTTTCATAAAGACAGATTTTAAGAAAAATTAAATTAAAAAGATAAGAGTTAAGAGATAACACCTGAGAACCTAATTCTTATAGGTTGATACCAATTGAAATAGGTTGATATCTTTTCCAGATTGCATCTTCTATATCTCCCCCTGCTTCTTAGAGAGTGACAACTCTTCAGAGTTTGTAGAAGCATGCTCTGACGAGGATTGTTGACAAGTTTCTGATCAGTAGATCTTTCTCTGACAACTTGTGCATCCTTCATAGCTTGTTGATCTTCTCTATACTTACTAATGTCACGTTCTCAATGTACAAGAGTAATTTCAGAAGAAGAACCAACTACAGCAATTTGCTTAGTCTTCTTAGCATCTTCAGCTTCTTGTACCAATCTGGAAGTTTCTTTTCTGGAATCTTCCTCAGCTAGATTTAAACAAGAAAGTTGAAATTCTTTCTTCCTTCTGGCTTGATCTAGATACCAATTATTCCAGTACTTAGAACAGTTTGAAATACATCCAATATCAGAGTCTAATACCAATTGAAGAAATATCTCAAGAATTCTCAAGTTCCAGAGTTGAAGTGCTTGTTCTGGCCTTGCTTTGATTCTTTCTTTGAAAGGTTAGATACCCAAATGAAGGTGTGAAATTCAGAGGTTTGTGCTTGTGGTTGACTCTGAATCTTTGCTTCATAGTTTTGTGCCCAGAACCTTCTGTATCTTCACTCAACATCTTCTGAAGTTTCACTCAGACTTATCTGACGCTTTGCTTTTCAAAAGTATCAATGTTTGATTTGACAAGCCATCTTCTACTTGAGTCTTTTATCCAGATCTCCAGATGATCCAAATCTTTTGATGATCTACGACTTCAGATTTGCTAGATCCTTAGATAATCATCTAATATCAATTGAAGGTGATGTGCCATCTGATCCTTCAATTGTATGGAAATGAATGTCCTTCATTTGACACTCCATCTAGCATCTGATACTTCAATCTGCATTTTTCAATATTTGCTTCGTTAAGGGAGAGTGTTGTCCAGAGGTACTTTTGCATCTAACTCTGTCTTTAGTAACATCAGCATAACAGAAACCTACTAAAAATGCTTATCTGGTTTTCTCTTTCTTTCTCAGAGTGTACGTTGAATGCATGAGAGTCTTAGTTGACTACTCTCTGACAGATGATTCTTCTGTCTGCTACATTCTTCATCAGATTCCTCCTTAGGTTTTCATCTTCTGATCAATTGAAGGTGTGAAAATATTCCAGATGACTTGCACCAAGAATTTATCCTTTGAGTAGAAACAATTTATCATCACAAACTGTCATCAAACCAAGACGGATTTCTTGAAATGATTTGAGTGACAATCTTGTTCTTATCAATCAATATCTGGGGGTGATTTCTTTTGCTAGAATTCTCGTACCAACTAAAGGTGTGAGAGCTTCTGAGTACCAACAGAAAGAGTAGGATCTTCTGCTAAATCACCTTAGATTTCTGAATCCAAGCTTGTTATCGAAACTTGAATCTTAGCAATAGTGCTTCATTAGAGAATACTTGATACCAATTGAGACTTCCAAAAATAATATGCATTACGAAAGATACGAATTTCATTTGGTATTTGATCAATCATTCTGACTACAGTATTGAATACCTTCATCAATCATGATTACCAACATTTCCTTTAATGATTGTTCTACCTTTAAAGTCTGAACTTGAAAGTGAAGAACTAGAACATTAGAAACATCTTTCCAACAGATCAATTTCAAACTTCCACTAGATCTGAGGAGTTTAGAGAATGGTGAACAGCAACTGATACACTCATGTATCAACATCTTCACTAAACATTTTTCTTTCTGAAATAGCTTTAGGATTCTTCAAAGCTATTGCTTAATCTTCTGACGAGATTCTCTATATCAGACTTTCTAACCATAACTATTTCTGTTATGTTAGCAAGTTCTTCTAATTATCAACAATCAGCCTTTGTCCAGAAGTGCTTCTTCAGAAGGTTGGAGACTGGTAAGAGTCTGATACCAACTTTATGATATCCAAAGTATTTTCTTCTGACAGTGAAGTTGCAACCCAACTTATCTTGATCAGCATCTATTGAGTGAACAACTAGATGTGAAATGAACAACTATGGAAATGATTCCTTGCATTAGATCCTTAGTTTCAGATTTATGCAGCTTAACTCTAGTGAATGTTTCAGCAAACAGTTCATCCAGAGGTATGCTTCAGATCAAACTAGATCTTCAATCTTCAGGATTCCTTGTTATCCAGAGAAGTGAGTTGTGTTGCTGACATATCAACCAATTGCTCAGAGTCTTCTGTAGAGTTGTCTCTCAGATTCTTCTGACATTTGCCTCTGTAGCTTGTGTACCTTGCCTCTGTAGCCTTTCTTCTGAATCTATACTGATACCAAATGAAAGTGTCTATTGTCTCAGTTTCTTTGCTTCTAATGCTTTACTTCAGTAGCCTTGCTTCTGTAACTTCGCTTCAGAATCACCAACACTTGAAGGAGAGATGTCTTGATAGACAGAGCCTCTACAAAATCAGTGTTACAGAACTTTTCTGTACAGCTTCTGATCTGACTTCACTAGCCTCTTCTTTTCCCAGAGTGCTAGTTTCAGCTACTGTCTGCATACACTCAGCAAACTCCTTTCCAAGTGAAGTATATGGTTCCATAGAAAACTATTATCAACATAAATAAATCTGATAGATTTAAAATATCTTTCTTAATAGTTTTTAAGAAAAAAAGTAGTATCAACTTTTCTTTTGACAAAATAATTTTCTAGAAAATTACTTAGCCTTTTATACCAATGCTCTAGGAGCTTGTATTAGGCCAAGAATAATTTCTTAAAAATAGAGAACAGTTTCTGGAATTTTTCATATCCAAAACTGAGAGGTTGATGAACACGTACTACTTCTTCAAAAAACATTTAAAAAGCATTTTTAATATTCATGTGATTTATATTGATGTTATACTGATCAACAAAGGAGATTGACAAGAGTATAAATTCTAACCTTGTCACAGAAACACATGTCTTCTGTGTAGTCAAAAACTTCTTGCTGACAAGCTTTGAGAAAATAGAATCTTGTTCTTTTGGAGTCATCCTTCTTTCCAATGAACGTCTCTTCTGGAAGAGAAGATTTGATTCTGGGGGAAACTTCTCATGGTTGATTCTTCAGAAGCAGCTAATTGAATAGCATTTGGGTTAGCTTCTGATTCTTCAGCTAGAACACAATCTGCTTCTGATTCTTCAACGTCTTCATTAATCACAACAACATCCATCTGATTTATGAGAGATATCCTCAAAGCACAGATATTTTGATCTTCATGAGTAGAGAGTTTCTAGCTTCCATCAGGCTTCATCTTCTGAATTTATCTACTTGAAACAAATACAGATCCAATATAGATACAATTATCATCAAACTCAAATGTATCAAGAGACACAGTCTGACTGACAATTTTGCTCTTACAATGCTGAGCTAACTTGTAAAGAGTTAGATCAACAGAGTTTAACAGAAACATCTGCTCTTGAAAAAGAATATCTACTGACTTATTCAGATTGAATAACACCAGAGACTTAAATCCTTTTTACCTCAAACAGAATGACTACTGTCCTTGTATCTTTCCACACAACTTTATTTCTCAAAACATTCATCAAGAATTTTTGAAAAAATAATACCTGAAAACATCTGATCAATTACAGTTTGTTCAACTGAGATAATATCTCAAGTTAACAGAACTTAATTGTTCATGCTTTTTCAAATCAGATCTTCTGAATTTCATCATATCCAGATGAGTTGATAAACACTGCCTATCTTGAAACCTCTGCAGAATTCTTTGAACCTTATTCAAGAATAGCAACTTTCAAATGCTTTGATTCTGAAGAGTCATTTCTTCCATATTTGAACATTCTTCTGAACTTGCCCTTTTTTTTGCAGACTACATTCTGGCGTTCTGATGAATAAGATTCATTAACCAACAATATATCGTTTCTTACTTAAGATAAATCCCAATGAGTTTTCATGAGAAAGTCAAGTGTGGACTAATCCGTTTCTTGAAAACATCTCATACTCACTAGAATTAATCTTTAGAAATCAAGATTTCTTGCTTGCTGAAGATTTGAACTTTGAGCAAATACGTTGAAAATCCAAACGTATTTTAAGATCAGCATTCAACAGATATACCTTCTTATCTGTTGAATCTATCTTGTCAGTTGATTCTTCATTCTTCTTCTAGAATCTACTGGAGGAGATTTGTTGTTGAAGACTTCAACACTACAAGCTTCAAACTTCATAGAATCAGTGACTAGCTCAGATAACCAAATAGATTACAATTTTAGTACTCATTATCCTCAAAAACTGATATGAGACTGAAATTGTAAGAACGGTGAAAAATCCCCAAAAGTATTTCTTCACACAGCCTATGGATCTTTATCTGACACTGTTAGGTGTTTGATATCCATCAATAACAGAACCGGAGCTCTGATACCAATTGAAGGTGAGAAATAAACACAAGAAAGGGGGGGATTGAATTGGGTTTACGCCTTAATAAAACTTTTTCCTTTTCTTGTCTTCTTCTTCACTTGATGCTTTTATGCGCTTATATTAAATACATTGCGGAAGCATAAATAATAAAGCATAAGTAAAGAACACATCATATATCCTGGTTCACTTGAGCAACACTCAAGCTAATCCAGTCCACCTTTCCAAGGTGATTTCGCCTTAATCAATTAAGGACTTAATCCACTATAACCGAACTGATTACAGATGCACAAGCTAACTGCAAGTGACTAACAACAGATCAATGAAACGTTCAGGGATCCCCAAGGATATAACGTTCATTAACATCTAATAGAATCCGATCACTAAAGAACTCCTATTAGAAAACCACAAATGACTAATGTCACTTGTCATCTCAAGTATACTGATCTTCACAAGATCACTTGAGGAACCACTAATTCTAAAATAGAATGTTGTGTTGCCGGAGATTACAATGGTGCTTCCTAGCAAGCTAATTACTCCAAGTTAAGCACATAGCAAGTAATGAGCAACAACTCCTTGCTTCCTAATGCAGAAACTAATCTAATGATGAATATCTAAGAGATTATAAGAACATAGTTTCCATATTGCTTAAAAGCTTTTCTATGTATGAGCACTAAGGCTTCTTTCTTTCTTTCTTCACTTCATGCTTATTAGCATGGTAACATTTGAATTAATCAAATGTTATTTATTATAGTGCAACTTAACAGCAACAGCGTTGCTTGACTCAGCTACCCAACCCCATTTTTGATCAAATGATTCTTCTTTTTATATTGCAGCCAATAGAGTTGTTATGAGGATATAGTTGTCCTTTCTCATTCCAACGGTCATATCCCAACGGATAGAATAAGCTCATGTGTTGGAACAGTGACCTTAACTTGTAGCTTCAATATATTTAATCCTTGGAAACCACGCTTGAACAGTACCAACGTCTTTACCACATTTGAATAATTGCATACGTTGTATTTCAATCTTCTTGATTCTTCTGATGATTCTTCTGATGATTCGTCTGATGAGTAGTTCAGAACTACTTTGGTATGAAAGCTTCAGCATTAGAGTAGTTAACTCAAGCACATGTTTATCAGATTGAACAGCAGCAGCTTATCTGATGTAACACGTCTTGCATCTGGATGAATCTTCTTCTGACACAATCTTCCACTTCAGAATCCAATCTTCAGCATTCCAAGAACTAAGTTTCCTCTGAAACAATCTTGAGAATCTTCATGAATAATTCTTTAGAAACCATGTCTTTAGAATCTTCATGAATAATTCTTTAGAAACCATGTCTTTAGAATCTTCAGAGCCTTGACCTTCAGAACACTTCTTCAGAGTCTTGACCTTCAGAACACTTCTTCAGAGTCTTGACCTTCAGAACCTGTCTTTAGAGTCTTGACCTCATAACACTTCTTCAAAATCTTGACCTTCAGAACCTGTCTTTAGAGTCTTGACCTCAGAACCCACCTTGAGAGTCTTCAGAGTCTTGACCTTCAGAACCAGTCTTCAGAGTCTTGACGCACTTGGTCTTCAGAGCCTTCAGCCTTCAGAACTTCAAGTCATCAGAGTCTTCAACACTTTGTTTTTCAGAGGACTCACTCTTCAGAGACGCTCGTTAGCTTCCAGATCAGATGCATAACTCAGAGCAAAATGCATAGATGCATTGTAACTACAATATCTAGCATCCTTGATTCTTTACTGATCATGATCAGATGTAGAGATAAACTTGCTTCTTCATTGAGCTTCATTTGCTTTCAGATCAGATACACTTCTTCAGAGCAGAAACCACAGGAGCATTGCAACTGCAATATACAACATCCTTGGTTCTTACTGAACGTGATCAGATACATAAGCAAACTAGCTTCTCACAAGCGCTTCATGACGTCACACTAAGTAATTTCATAAGTTACTAGCTACACACGTTGCTTCTGTTTGTTTGGTCTAATATATTTAATTTAATATGACCTGCACATAGAAAACATTAAACCATAAAATGGTTCTTTCACAAATACTCAATTGTTATCATCAAAACATAGAGATTATCCTGTAGGGACAAATCTTGCTCTTACACTTTTTCCATTTTAGGTCGAATTGAGTTTAATCCATAAAAACCGATGTTTGAACGGTTAGAATCTGGAATTAATGGTGTAGTTTAGTCGAGGAATGTTAAGTTAAGACTACTGGAACTTGTTGGAATTGAATCGGGTGATTTTGGGAGTTTCGTAGGTTTTTCGATAGTTGGGGTTTTTGAGTACGCAGACACTCGCTAGCATGTTCGCTAGGCGAGCAGGGTAGCAAGTTGTTCGCTAGGCGAGCTGGTAGCGAGCTGCCAGCGAACGTTCCCAGACTTGGGTAGAATGGAAATGACCCTTATTCGCTGTGGCGAGAGATGTAGCGAGTTATTCGCTAGGCGAGGCTCCAGCGAGCCAGTATCGAACACTTCTAGTAGCTTCTGACTACCTTCGCGAGCTTGTTCGCTAGGCGAACTAGTAGCGAGTGTTCTCCAGGGACTCGCTAGGCGAGGGGTGTAGCGAGCGTGACAACATTCTTATTTCTTGTTGTGTTCCATCTAATGTTGATTGTTCGGCTCGATTGTGATCGATCTTTCTGAATGCATGGTTGTATAGATGAATCCTAGATTGTGGAATAGATTGTGAAATGTGGCCTTTTGGTAAATATATGCATTGTTTAAATTGATTAAAAGTGCATGATGATTGAGATGGAGTTCGTTGCCATTTGGCGCGATATTGTGAATTCATACTGATTGTATGCGATTGTGTGTGAAGGGTGCATGAAAATATATATTGTGTTGAATCTATTTGATTCTTATATACTACTTGATGAATATAGTGATGATGTTGAAGTATGGATGCTTTGATTATTATGAGATGTGTTGTGTGTGAAATCATGTTATAATTCTTGTGTGATGAATTATTTGAGTATGCATGGGATTAAGATGTGAGAACGATCTTAAGCGCATATGATTGTTGATTGCATACGCATCATTTGTTGTCAAGAGGCAATGCTTGCTAGTTTCGTGGAGACTAGTGACTTGTCCCAAACCTAGAAGGGTGGGTTTGAAAGCTTAGAGGACGGGTTTTTGTTTGTTATTGGTCTAGAGGACGGACTCGGTTTAAATGTAAAAACCGAAAAATGATAACAAGTGTTGGAACCACATGGCATGAGTTGCATTGAGTCACATGGCATAGGTGTAATTGTGTATGAAAGTATGCTTATGTGTATGAATTGTTGAACTGAGAGTTGTGAATGTGTAATTGTGAATGATATTGACTGATGAATATTGAAGTGTGAGAATGTGTATTTTATGCTTATATATATATATATACATACATATATATATATATATATATATATATATATATATATATATATATATATATATATATATATATATATATATATAATTATATGCATTGATTATTATGATAATATTTCTCACCCTTCTGCTGTTTTATGGTGCTCTTTGAGGCACTATAGAGTAGGTTTGCTGGAGGTCTTTTGTGAAGCGTAGCTTCATTCTTTTTGGTCGGTTGGCTCTGATATGTAGCACCGGGTAGCTAGGATATATAGGATTCTTTTGTGATACATTTATATATGTATCTGGATGTTGAATGTTATGAAAACATGTATTATGATTGATGAATCAAACTGGATGATATGTATATGTATATGTTTTTATGTTTGAAGTGATTTAATGTTTTGACCTTCCGCTTTTATTCTAATTGTTGAGATGTGGGTGTAAGGATTAAGTCCCTATGTTGCAAGTTACACCATTGTTGCATGTCAATGGTTGAGCAGATGTTGGATGTTTTAATTTCGTGTAAAATGTGACATGCCTCTTTTATACCATCTTTTAATTATACTCTGATGGAATGCTTAATATGTGTTTAAATGATTTATGTGTTTATTTGGGGGTATAGAAAGGGGGTGTTACATTAGTGGTATCAGAGCAGGTCGGTCAGTTGGCCAAGTTGTTAATGTGTTTATTCCCTATATATATCTGATTGTGTGTATGACACTATCGATATTGTTAGTTCTTATGAAGTTCTGTTGTTGGGATCTAGAACAATGGTCGCTGGTAGAAATGATGAAGCGATTGCCAAAGCTTTGGCGATGTTGGCTGGAGTGATTGGACAGAATCTACAAGCCAACGTGAATGCTGGAAACAACGCCAATGACGAGTTTCGTGCTTTGGGGAGGTTTCAAAGGAACAATCCACCAATTCTCAAGGGAACCCATGAACCTGACAAAGCACAAGTATGGATGAAAGAAATTGAGAAGATCTTTCGAGTCATGAACTGTTCGGATACGCAGAAGGTGCAGTTTGGAACTCATATGCTTGAAGAGGAAGCTGAGGATTGGTGGGGTAACACTCGTCAGAGGTTTGAAAAGGATGAGATTGTGGTTACTTGGGATATTTTTTGAGAGGCATTTTTGGAGAAGTATTTTCCAGAAGATGTGCATGGTAAGAAGGAAATTGAATTCCTTGAGCTGAAGCAGGGTAACTCAACTGCGATCGAGTATGCAACAAGGTTTAAGGAATTGATTAAGTTTTGTCCCCATTACAACACTACCAATGCTGAGAGATCCAAGTGTCTCAAGTTCGTGAATGGTTTGAGGCCTGAAATCAAGCAAGTCGTTGGTTATCAGGAAATTAGGCAATTTTCGGAGTTGGTGAACAAAAGCAGGATTTATGATGAAGATAGTAGAGCTCAATCTAATCACTATAAGAGTTTAAATGACAAGAAGGGGAAAGGCCAATTCAGAGGGAAGCCGTATGTGACTCCTGCTGATAAGGGGAAACAGAAAACTGGTTACGGCAAGAAACCGAGTGGGGGAGGAGTTTCCACTCCGGTGAGATGTTATAAATGTAGTGTTGAGGGACATCGTACTCCTGAGTGCACGAGTGTTGAGCAGAAGTGTTTCAAGTGTGGCAAGCCAGGCCACAAAGCTTTTGAGTGTAGAAGTGGTACGAATGTGACTTGCTACAACTGTGGTGAGCAAGGGCACATTAGTACCAAGTGTGGCAAGCCAAAGAAGACTCAAGGGAATGGGAAAGTGTTTGCTCTATCAGGATCGGAGACTGCTAGCGAAGATCGGTTGATCCGAGGTACGTGCTTCACTAATGGTATACCTTTGGTCGCTATAATTGATACTGGAGCTACACATTCCTTTATTTCCTTTGATTGTGTTAAGATATTGAATCTTGAGTTTTTAATTATGAGTGGTGGTATGGTTATTGATACTCCCGCTATGGGTTCAGTAACTACCCCATATGTGTGTTTGAATTGCCCGTTGAGTATTTTTGGTAAAGACTTTAGAGTTGATTTAGTGTGTCTTCACTTAGATCAACTTGATGTTATTCTTGGGATGAATTGGTTGGAATTCAATCGTGTCTATATTAACTGTTTTGACAAAACGGTTAGTTTTCCTGAACCTGATGATGAAGGAGATTTGTTTATGACTACTAAGCAAGTAAAGGAATCAGTGCAAGATGGTGCAAAGGTATTTATGTTGATGGAAACTTTGAGCATTGGTGAAAGTGGAGCAATTGATGCTTTACCAATTGTCCATGATTTTCCGGAAGTTTTTCCTGATGAGATAAGAGATTTACCGCCTGAACGAGAAATGGAGTTTGTGATCGACTTAATCCCTGGAACTAGTCCAATATCGATGGCTCCATATCGTATGTCCGCATTGGAATTGAAAGAGTTGAAGAGTCAACTTGAAGATCTACTAGAGAAGAGGTTTATTCGTCCGAGTGTGTCACCGTGGGGTGCACCAGTTTTGTTGGTTAAGAAGAAAGAAGGTTCTATGAGACTTTGTGTGGACTACAGACAATTGAATAAGATGACCATCAAGAATAAGTATCCACTTCCGAGGATTGATTATTTGATGGATCAGTTGATTGGTGCGAGTGTCTTTAGTAAGATAGATCTGAGATCTGGGTATCATCAAATTCGTGTGAAGGCCGAAGATATTTAGAAGACTGCTTTTAGAACGAGGTATGGACATTATGAGTATTCTGTAATGCCATTTGGTGTGACTAATGCACCAGGTATATTTATGGAGTACATGAATAGGATTTTCCATCCTTATTTGGACAAGTTTGTGGTTGTGTTCATTGATGATATTTTGATTTATTCGAAGAGTGAAGAAGAACATGTTGAGTATTTGAGGGTTGTGTTATCTGTGTTAAAAGAGAAATAGTTGTATGCCAAACTTTCTAAGTGTGACTTTTGGTTGAAGGAAGTGAGTTTCCTTGGCCATGTGATTTCGAGTAGAGGTATTGCAGTTGATCCATCGAAGGTTGAAGTGGTATCGCAATGGGAGACTCCAAAATCAGTTTTTGAGATTAGAAGTTTTCTTGGTTTGGCAGGTTATTATTGGAAACTCATTGAAGGATTTGCCAAGTTATCATTGTCGTTGACACAATTGACTAGGAAAGCTCAAGCTTTTGTTTGGGATGCAAAGTGTGAAGAAAGTTTTCAAGAGCTTAAGAAAAGATTGACAATAACTCCTATTTGATTTTGTCGAATCCGGAAGAACTGTTTGTTGTATATTGTGATGCTTCTTTAATGGGTTTAGGAGGTGTGTTGATGTAAAATAAAAAAGTTGTAGCTTATGCTTCAAGTCAACTCAAAGTGCATGAGAAGAATTACCCGACGCATGACTTAGAGTTGGTCGTCGTTGTATTTGTGCTGAAGCTTTGGAGGCATTATTTGTTTGGTTCTAGATTTGAGGTATTTAGTCATTATAAGAGTTTGAAGTATCTCTTTGATCAGAAAGAATTGAATGCAAGGCAGAGGAGATGGTTGGAACTTCTGAAGGATTATGATTTTGTTTTGAATTACCATCCGGGTAAAGCAAATGTGGTAGCTGATGCATTGAGTAAGAAATCATTGCATATGTCGATGATGATGGTAAAAGAGTTGGAAATGATTAAGCAATTTCACGATTTGAGCTTAGTGTGTGAGAAGACTTCTTACGGAGTTAAGCTTGGTATGTTAAAGCTTACTAGTGGTATTCTTGACAAGATTTGAGAAGGACAGAAATCTGATTTGGGTTTAGTTGATCGGTTGACTTTGATCAATCAAGGTCAAGGTGGTGATTTTCGGATTGATGAAAATGGCATCATGAGATGTCGTGATAGAGTTTGTGTTCTTGATATTGTTGAGCTGAAGAAGAGTATTCTTGAAGAAGGGCATCGTAGTAGATTGAGTATTCATACGGGTGCTACTAAGATGTATCAAGATTTGAGGAAAGTATTTCGGTGGCCTCGTATGAAGAGGGATATTGCCAAGTTTGTGTATTCTTGTTTGACTTGTCAGAAGTCAAAGATTGAGCATCAGAAATCGTCGGGCTTGATGCAACCGTTGTTTATTCCTGAGTGGAAATGGGATAGCATATTTATGGATTTTGTGTCTGGTTTACCTAGGACGCCGAGTAACTTTGAAGCTATTTGGGTTATTGTGGACAGATTGACCAAATTTGCTCACTTTATTCCTATGCGAATGGATTACCCGTTGGAGAGATTGGCAAAGTTGTACATTGAAAGGATTGTCAGTTTGCATGGCATCCCGTCTAGCATTGTGTCGGATAGAGATCTAAGGTTTACTTCGAGATTTTGGGAGAGTTTGCAAAGTGCTTTGGGTACGAAGCTATGTTTGAGTTATGCTTATCATCCGCAGACCGATGGTCGGACTGAGAGGAAGATTCAATCACTTGAGGATCTTTTAAGAGCTTGTGTATTGGAGAAGGGAGGAGCTTGGGATAGCTATGTACCTTTGATTGAATTTACTTACAACAACAGTTTTCATTTGAGTATTGGTATGGCACCATTTGAGGCATTGTATGGTAGACGGTGTAGGACGCCATTGTGTTGGTATGAGTCTGGAGAGAGTTTTGTGGTTGGACCCGAGATAGTCTAGTAGACTACCGATAAGATTAAAATGATTCAATAGAGGATGAAGGTTTCTCAGAGTCGTCAAAAGAGTTATCATAACAAGAGGAGGAAAGCACTTGAATTTCAGGAGGGAGATCACGTGTTTCTTCGAGTTACTCCAATAAATGGTGTGGGTAAAGCGTTGAAGTCACGTAAGTTGACGCCGCGTTTTATTGGTCCTTATCAGATTTTGCAGAAGATAGGAGAGGTAGCCTATCGGGTTGCTTTACCGTCGTCGCTTGCTAATCTCCATGACATGTTTCATGTATCTCAGTTGAGGAAATACATTGCGGATCCGTCTCATGTCGTCCAAGTAGATGATGCGCAGGTGAGAGATAACTTGACTGTGGAGACATCACCTATGCGGATAGAGGATTGGGAGTTGAAGCAACTTCGAGGTAAACAGATTGCTTTGGTGAAGGTTGCTTGGGGAGGACCGGTTGGTGGGAATGTGACTTGGGAGCTTGAGAGTCAGATGAGGGAGTCTGTCCCGAATTATTCGTTTAAGGTAATTTTCGAGGGCGAAAATCTTTTAAGTGGGGGAGGGTTGTAACAGCCCAATTTTTAACAATTAATTATTTATATTAATTAATTGATTTATGTGATTTCTTTAATTTAATGATAAGATGAGATATTTTGAGAGAAGAAAATATTGGAGAGAAATAGAAGAGAAGGATATATAAGAGAAAGTGGAAAGAAAAGAGAAAGAAAGA
The DNA here is from genome assembly GCA_963859935.3 of Lathyrus sativus. Lineage (NCBI taxonomy): Eukaryota > Viridiplantae > Streptophyta > Magnoliopsida > Fabales > Fabaceae > Lathyrus > Lathyrus sativus. Next base: position 678,207,441 of record OZ012740.1, read on the forward strand.
AAGGAGTAGAAAAAGAAAGAGGAAGAAGAGAAAAGAGAAGGAAAAGAGAGGAAAGCTTGGATTCTTCAAGATCAACCCTTAGGAATCGATTTAATCGGGTAAGGGTGTGAAATCTTATTATCTTAATCAATGTGTATGATCATATATGTGTGTGTTTGGATTGTGTGAAGGTTTTCCACCTTTTTCCATTTTAGGTCGAATTGAGTTTAATCCATAAAATTCGATGTTTGAACGGTTAGAATCTGGAATTAATGGTGTAGTTTAGTCGAGGAATGTTAGGATAAGATTACTGGAACTTGTTGGAATTGAATCGGGTGATTTTGGGAGTTTCGGAGGTTTTTGGACAGTTGGGGTTTTTGAGTACGCAGACACTCGCTAGCACGTTCGCTAGGCAAGCAGGGTAGCGAGTTGTTCGCTAGTCGAGCTGGTAGTGAGCTTCCAGCGAATGTTCCCAGACTTGGGTAGAATGGAAATGACCCTTATTCGCTGTGGCGAGAGATGTAGCGAGTTATTCGCTAGGAGAGGCTCTAGCGAGTTAGTAGCAAACACTTCCAGTAGCTTCTGACTGCCTTCGCGAGCTTGTTCGCTAGGCGAACCAGTAGCGAGTGTTCGCCAAGGACTCGTTAGGCGAGGGGTGTAGAGAGCGTGACAACATTCTTATTTCTTGTTGTGTTCCATCCAATGTTGATTGTTCGGCTCGATTGTTATCGATCTTTCTGAATGCATGGTTGTATGCTGTGATATGGTATGTTGTGGGTAGCTGTATGGCGTGAATTTTAGATTGTGGAATAGATTGTGAAACGTGGCATTTTGGTAAATATATGCATTATTTAAATTGATTAAAAGTGCATGATGATTGTGATGGAGTTCGTTACCGTTTGGCGCGATATTGTGAATGCATACTGATTGTATGCGATTGTGTGTGAAAGGTGCATGAAAATATATATTGTGTTGAATCTATTTGATTCTTATATACTACTTGATGAATGTAGCGATGATGTTGAAGTATGGATGCTTTGATTATTATGAGATGTGTTGTATGTGCAATCATGTTATAATTCTTGTGTGATGAATTATTTGAGTATGCATGGGATTAAGATGCGAGAACGGTCTTAAGTGCATATGATTGTTGTTTTCATACGCATCATTTGTTGTCAAGAGGCAATGCTTGCTAGTTTCGTGGAGACTAGTGACTTGTCCCAAACCTAGAAGGGTGGGTTTGAAAGCTTAGAGGACGGGCTTTTGTTTGTTATCGGTCTAGAGGACGGACCCGGTTTAAATGTAAAAACTGAAAAATGATAACAAGTGTTGGTACCACATGGCATGAGTTGCATTGAGTCACATGGCATAGATGTAATTGTGTATGAAAGTATGCTTATGTGTATGAAAACTTGAACTGAGAGTTGTGAATGTGTAATTGTGAATGATATTGACTGATGAATATTGAAGTGTGAGAATGTGTATTTTAGGCTTATATATATTTCTAGGTGAGATCTAGGGAAGATAAATTCTGGTACTATGGATAAAGACATAGGATTTACAAATAGACCACCAATTCTGGATGGTTCTAATTATGATTATTAGAAACCTATGACGATTGCCTTCTTAAAGTCCTTAGATAGCAAGGCATGGAGAGCTGCAAATTCTGGATGGGAACATCCAGTGAAGACTGATAAGGATGGAACATCTGTTCTAATTCTTGAAGAGGAATGGAACAAAGAGCAAGAGGCCTTGGCCCTAGGGAACTCTAAAGCATTTAATGCACTATTCAATGCTATTGACAAAAACATCTTCAGACTGGTACACCATTGGGAACTGGCTAAGGAAGTTTGGGACATCCTCAAAACAACTCATGAGGGAACCTCCAAAATCAAGATATCAAGACTTCAAATGTTGACCACCAAGTTTAAAAGTCTAAGAATGAAGGAGGATGAGACTATTCATGAATTCTACATAAATATTCTTGAAATTGCAAACACCTCAGGAGCTTTAGGAGAAAAGATGTATGAGGAAAAGCTTGTAAGGAAAATTCTCAGGTCCTTACCTAAAAGGTTTGCAATGAAGGTCACTGTCATAGAAGAAGCCCAAGACATATGCAACATGAAGGTTGATGAACTCATAGGTTCTCTCCAAAAATTTGAGATGGGTATGTGTGATCAGGCTGTAGAGAAAAAGAACAAGAGCATAGCTTTTGTATCCAACACTGCAGAGGAATCAGATGAAGACAACAACAAAAGCAAGGAGAAACTCTCAGAAGTTGTAGCTATACTTGGGAAACAATTCAACAGACTCATGAAAAGAGTGGATAAGAATAGGAGACCAAATGACAAGAGCATTCCACCTGACATAGGCAGAAGAGCCAAGTCTGAAGAAAAGTCCAAGCAAGGCAAAGGAGTTCAGTGTTATGAATGTGAGGGTTATGGCCACATTAAAACTGAATGTCCCACATATCTCAAAAAGCAAAAGAAAGGACTTATGATTTCTTGGTCTGATGGAGATTCTGATAGTGGATCAGAAGAGGAATCTGCAAGACATGTCACAGCTCTAACCAGCACATGTATGGATAACAATGACTCTAGTGAAGATGAGTTAACCTTTGATGAGCTGGCAGCCTTATACAAACAATTGTTCAACAGAAGTACTGAAGTATGTCAATTAGGGGAGAAGCGTAATAAAATCATAAAAAAAAATTATAGGCTGAGAAGAAGGAGAATCTTGAAATCATTGACTCACTTAATAGTAAGATCAAGATGTTAAACTCCAAACTTGATCAGATGACAAAATCTGTCAGGATGTTGAACCCTAGAACTGACACTTTAGAAAAAATCCTACAGTATGGTCAGGAAGCTGGAAACAAGTCTGGACTGGGATTTGTTGGTAATCAGACACCCAACTTGGGATACCAGAAACCAAAGGCTGAAAATCAAAAATCAAACTGCATGTCACGGCCGATGTCAAAACATCAGAAGAGCAGAAACATGAATCAGATAAGAAGACAGTACCAAAGATGGAGGTGTAACTATTGTGGTAAATTTGGACACATAAAACCTTTTTGCTTTAGGTTGCATGGATTTCCTAGACACACTCATCTAGATGCTCCTGTCAAGAAGCAACAATGGGTAGAAAATGAGGTTGGTCTGATAGCCCACACTTCTCTAAGAGTATCAGCTAAAGAAGACTGGTATTTTGATAGTGCCTGCTCTAAACACATGAATGGAATAAAGAATCTGTTGGTGGACATCAAACCACATTCCACGAGTTATGTGACCTTTGGTGATGGAGAAAAATGGGAAATCAATGGTGTTGGAAAACTAGAATGTCCTGGAGTTCCCAACCTAGACAAAGTATTGCTGGTAAAAGGGATGACTGCTCATCAGCATTAGTCAGCTCTGTGATCAAGGACTAAATGTTAAATTTACTAAAGGAGAATGTGTGGTCACAAATGCTGATAATGAAGTAGTAATGAAGGGGCTAGGTCTAAAGATAACTGCTACCTATGGGAGCCTAAGGACTCTAGTAAATCCATGATATGCTCTATGGTAAGAGAAGAAAAAGAGGTAAAATTGTGGCATCAAAAACTTGGGCATCTTCATCTAAGAGGAATGAAGAAGATCATCTCCAAGGAGGCAGTAAGAGGGATTCCAAAGCTGACTATTGATGAAGGAAAGATATGTGGTGAATGTCAAGTAGGCAAGCAAACCAAGGCATCTCATCCAAGGGTTGGTCACCTGATTACCTCCAGAGCTCTTGAACTATTGCACATGGACCTGATAGGACCAATGCAGGTGGAAATTCTGGGTGGTAAAAATTATGCCTACGTAGTTGTTGATGACTATTCCAGATACACCTGGATAAGTTTCATAAGAGAAATATCAGATGTATTTGAAGTCTTTAAGGAGCTATGTATCAGGCTTCAAAGAGAAAAAGACTATGGTGTGGTTAGGATCAGAAGTGATCATGGTAAGGAGTTTGAAAACTCTAAGTTTGCTGATTTTTGTTCATCTAAAGGGATCAGTCAGGATTTTTCTTCCCCTATTACTCCTCAGCAAAATGGAGTAGTGGAAAGGAAAAACAGGGCTATCCAAGAATCTGCTAGGGCCATGATACATGCAAAGAAATTACCTTTGCATTTTTGGGCTGAGGTTATGAACATAGCCTACTATGTTCACAACAGAGTGGCCTTGAGAAAAGTAACTTCATCCACGTTGTATGAAATGTGGAAAGGAAGGAAACCGACTGTAAAGTATTTTCATGTTTTTGGGAGCAAGTGTTACGTCTTGACAGATTGTTAACAGAGGAGGAAAATGGATCCCAAGAGTGATGAAGGCATTTTTCTGGGATACTCTATCAACAGCAGAGCTTATAGAGTATACAACTCCAGAAAAAAAAAGTCTTGATGGAATCCATCAATGTTATCATTGATGATCAGTATGAAGAAACCAATGTCATTGAGGATGTTGGAACATTGCTTGAGACACCAGCTGATGGTATAGTTAATACCGAAGATACTCAAGTTGTAACCCCATATTCTGAACCAGAAACTATCAACAAAGAACCTTGTATCAGAATCCTGAAAGATCATACCAAATATCTTATCATTGGAGACCTCAACAGTGGGGTAAGAACCAGAGCTAGAGAAGTCATCTCAAATTCATGTTTTGTATCCAAGATTGAACCCAAAAATGTGAAGGAAGCCTTAACTGACGAATACTAGATCAAGGCCATGCAAGATGAATTGGAAAAGTTTACAAGGAATGAAGTATGGGAACTGGTGCCAGGACCTGAAGGAACAAACATCATTGGTACCAAATGGATTTACAAGAAAAAGTCAGATGAAAAGGGGATTGTAGTCAGGAACAAGGCTAGACTAGTGGCACATGGGTATACTCAAGTAGAAGGAATTGATTTTGATGAAACTTTTGCACCAGTTGCAAGACTTGATTCAATCAGGCTACTGTTAGGAATTGCCTACATCCTAAAATTTAAACTATTTCAGATGGATGTGAAGAGTGCTTTTTTGAATGGATATCTAAATGAAGAAGTATATGTGGCACAACCCAAGGGATTTGAGGATCCCAATTTGACAGACCATATATACAAGTTAAGGAAGGCTCTGTATGGATTGAAACAAGCCCCTAGAGCAGGGTATGAGAGATTGACTGCATTTCTTACCACCAATGGATACAGGAAAGGAGGGATAGATAAGACCCTTTTTGTAAAGGATGAAGGTGGAAAAATCATGATTGCACAAATCTATGTGGATGACATAGTGTTTAGAGGGATGTCAGACAAAATGGTGAAACAATTTATTAATCACATGCAATTTGAGTTTGAAATGAGCATGTGTGGAGAATTAACCTACTTCCTTGGATTGCAAGTCAAGCAAATGGAAGATTCTATCTTCATCCCCCAAAGTAAATATGCCAAAAACATAGTCAAAAAGTTTGGGATGGATAATGCTAGTCACAAAAGAACACCTGCACCCACTCATCTGAAGTTATCAAAAGATGAAAGTGGTACCAGTGTTGACCAAGGCCTATACAGAAGCATGATTGGAAGCTTGTTGTATCTAACAACCAGCAGACCTGATATTGCTTTTGCAGTTAGTGTGTGTGCTAGATATCAAGCAGATCCTAAAGTGAGTCACATAACTCAAGTCAAAAGGATTCTCAAATATGTGAATGGAACTTGCAACTATGGCATAATTTACTCTCATGGATGTGATCCCACCTTATCTGGGTATTGTGATGATGACTGGGCTGGAAGTGCTGATGATAGAAAGAGCACCTCTAGTGGTTGCTTCTTCTTAGGAAATGCAAAATTGTGTCTCATTATCCAATGTTGAAGCTGAATACATAGCAGCTGGCAGTAGTTGTTCTCAGCTGGTCTGGATGAAGCAAATGTTGACAGAATACAATGTCACTCAGGATGTCATGACATTATATTGTGACAATCTTAGTGCTATAAATATCTCCAAGAACCCAATTCAGCACAGCAGAACTAAGCACATTGATATAAGACATCACATCATAAGAGACCTTGTGGAGGATAAAGTGATTTCGTTGGAACATCTGTCTACGGAACTACAGCTAGCTGACATTTTTACAAAGGCTCTGGATGCTGCTCAGTTTGAGAATCTAAGAGGAAAATTGGGCATTTGCATGTATGAGGACGCATAGCAATTACTGACACGTGAGAGTTTTAGAACTTCAATACAGTTCAAGCCCTTGACCACTAAAACTCTCTATTTCACACAAGCGTGCTATCTCTCCCAAATCGTCATTCTCAATTTCCACTCAGCAACAAAATTTCTTTTCACCATGATGCCTCTTTATCCAAGACTCCTCCCAAAGATACTCATCCCACTGCTGTAACACCAAAGTGCAAGTATCCTCCTCCCACGGTTGAGGAACTTAGGAGAATCAACAACAGGGAAGGCTCGACATACGTGGACAAATCTATTAGGGAAATTGTCGATGATATACTCAAGAAAGGGTTGCCTTTTCGGGGCATCACCATCCCCCTGGCTCATAGAGATCCACCTCACGATTCAGACATGCCATAGGAAGACTCTTATGATAGAAACGAGGATATCTCTTTATCTGATCTGGATGACAGTGACTTCAGCTCCTCTGATGAGGAAGATTGAGGTCTTCATAGCCTGATGTGTGGCTCATACTGCTGAGGTGATAAAGTGTACTGCTATTTTGAAGTTTGTTTTGAATTATTCTGGTTAGAATTTTTTGTGAAAACTTGAATTTGTGATGCTCTTCAAAGAGCAGTTTTGTTGTAATGTACCCCAAACTTATGTAATGTTACACATTGTGATCTATACTAAGTTATTAGTTAGATCTTAATTTGTGGCTAAAAAGGGGGAGAGAGTGTTAGATAACTGTAGATAACAGCAGGTGGAAGAACAGGTGGAACAAGACTTGCTTGTGCAGAGTGTTAGATAACTGTAGATAAGAGCAGGTGATAGTAACAGCAAGTGGAAGAACAGGTGGAACAAGACTTGCTTGTGCTGCTGCAAATGAGTGATGCTAGAGCATGTGCTATTGTGCATATGATATAAACATGTTTGCAGGTGTGACCACAGGTGCTGCTGATGACATGTATGATAACAGCTGCTAGTGCTGCTAGAGTTGTTAGTATTGTGTGAATTTCTAATAAGTGTAGGAATGTATGTTAGAAATAAGTGTATGTTTTGCTGAAGTTGCTAACCATGTATGTGAGCTTCTAGCTGCTACTTAGGAGTATTTGTGTGTGTCTGCAAGAAGTTAGCATAATGTGAGTGTTATGCATCCCTTCAGGGGGAGCAGCACAGGAGTGTGTGACTTCAAGATGCTATCTTGAATGTCTTGACATCCAGAATGGCCTGGATGTTTTGGGATTACGTGTGACTGCAGAACTACTTACAGGTTGTGTGCCCAACTGATAAGTACATCAGTTGAGGGGGAGTAACCCAGAGTGTTACTCAAATAAATGTGACATCTGTAGTGGTGACTAACAGATGTGTGAACAGGTTGATCCTGAGAGAGCTGAGTGCTAACAGAGTAAGTATACCTTAGCTAGCTTGCCAGCATAACAATGTACATGGTATAACTTCTGTTGCTTGTAATCTCTAATATGGTAACAGAATGTTTTAGCTAAAAATTTGCCAAATGGGGAGTTTGTAAGTGCTCTTGATTGGCTACATTTTTGTGGCAAAATATTAGTGAGTGTGTGTGATTGTCATAACAAAAGTCATGACATTCATTAAGAGTATTATGCAGGGTAAGGTAATAATAGCTAAGAGCAAGTAAAAATTGGATGTCATGACTGGATGCTGTAACATTGATCGTATGGCATCAGGCGCGGAGCTTTAGTTTTCTGGTATTTAGAATGAGTGATCTCAGGCTATAATTAAGGAAACAAATTAAAGGCTCAAGCAAGAAGACAGGAGACTTTTTAGCTCAAGCGAAATTCAAGATAACAAGTACACTGCTGCATAAAGAAAGGTTTATCATGGGTAAACCTAATTGAGGCAAGATGACCCAAACACTGGCTGCTATAAATATCAGAATAAGCAATCCTGAGAAAGCATACCTAGAGAGATTAAAAAGAGTGTAATGTGAGTGAAGAAGGTTGTTCTTCACGTGAGCTGTGTGAGTGAAGAATTATTGTTCTTCACCATTGTCTTAGGAGACTTGTACACCAAGCAATTGCCTGTTGAACAATTGCATTGGCTTAGTATGTATGAATTGTGGTGTTCATTGTGTCACTCAAAGCTTTTAAGCAAGAGTGTGTGTCACTTGATCAAAGCTGTGAAGCACGCTCAAGGTGTTTTTGAAGTGTATCTTCATATATTTTTTGTAATTGTGTAATTTTATCACTGAGGTGATTGAGGGGGAGTGAGTAGGTAAACTCAGGTCTAGTGGTCTCTAGGCTGAAGTGTCATTGGGTAGGTTTTAAGTGAGGAGTGCAAACTGGATTGTTGGACTCTGAATTAATTCTACTAATAGTGAATTTCCTCCCTGGCTTGGTAGCCCCTAGATGTAAGTGTTGTTGACACTGAACTGGGTGAACAATTACTGTGTTATTTACCGCTTTCCATTTACAGCTTATTAGTAAGTTCAAAGGTCTATGTTACAGTGGATGTTATAGAATCCGTGATAACATCCATCGTGTGCTAGCCAGAATTTCAGTTATAATTCCGCCGACACAAATGGGACCATTGTTTCTGTTTCTGGCATAAAGCATGTGTGCTAAAAGAAACGATGTCGGATTTACTTTAGCTTGGAAGAAGGCACAATGGATAAAGAATAAATCTTTACAATTCAAGTTTTCGGTGTTCTCTTGGCCAAAGATGGTGGAAGAAAGAAAACGGTGAAGGTATCTAATGGCTGGGTTATGTATGGTGGTAGCCTTCAGGCCTTCCTAAGTGGTGGTGTGGGTATTAGTTATTTGATACCAGAAGTTAAAAGCACTGGCCTCCCACTCATTCTCTAGAGGTGCTTGAGTGAAGAATGCCTCACCACTAGTAAATCCAAAGATATCACATATTTGCTCTTGGATGAGTGGGTAATCTATGTTAAACATCCTAAAATGAATGGTGCCAGAAATACGGGAATGGTCAGAAAGATAGCGAAGCAAACTCAAGAACTCATACGTTAATCTAACAGATGTAGCATTAGTCATAGAGTAGAATTGAGACATACTTAAGTTATTGAGCATCCAGGCGATGCTATCAAAAAGGCCTAAAGCACGCACAGCCTCAGGGTCGGGGTACCTCGTTGCTAGAACGGGCCTCTTGCAGAGTCTGTGAAAATTGGTTCATTGGGTTTCTCCGATACTTTCATCAGGGAAGACAACGCCCTTGTAGCCAATCACTAGAGCGACTCTTGGAGGCATTATTGTAGTTGGTTGAAGATTCTGGTTAAGGAAGTTGATAAATATAGATAGAAGGATAATGTTATGGTGGTGATGATAGAAAATGGATTGGTTAAGGGTTTAAATAGATGGAATAGGGAGAATATGAATAGTTGAAGGTTAAGGGAAGTTAATGAGAAGTTATTAGGGTGGTTAGGATTCTAGGAAGTTGAAAAAGTGATGATTAAAGAATGTTTTTATGGGAAAAACACGCAGGAAATTTGAATTCGCGCGGGTTCTATATTCAGAGTTTAGTAGCGAACACCATAAAGCACATGGAAAGTGTCATGTGCTTTAATGACATAAATCTCAAGTTTTAACCTTATGGCGAAAGCCATGAGGAAAAAAACAAGATTTTCAAACAGAAGCTCAAAATGATCTTTTTTTTTTCTGGATTTTTTTTCTCTTTATCTTTAAAGGAAACAAAGGGAAAATTTTCTAAAACAATAATAAAAAGTACAAAAATGCATAATTAAAGGGAAATATGCATTTAATCAAAGTACAATACACGATACAATTCAACGTCGGCATTCCGACGGTACAACAATGGAATGAAAATAGTAGTACAGATAATACGGGAAAGGGAAACACTAATACAAATGAAAAAAATATCTTAGGAAAGCTAGGGAAATTAAGTACCTTCGGGATTATCCGTTGCGGCTCCTAACTGAGTAGACAATTTGGAATAGATGGTCCAGCTCCTCTTGCACAACATCCATAAGTCCTATGAAATCCACTCTCAAAGAACTTATCTCATATCTCACTAAGTCTAGCTCGGATTGAAGAGCATGGATAGCAGTGGATTCAAAGATAGGTGGATTAATTGGATGGACTATAGAACCATAAGTAGCACCATCAGACATGTTAGTATCCATATACTTGTATGCCTGAGGAGAGTCGGGTGGAGTCAAGGTCTCATTCAGGACTTCCAAGTCATACAACCAATTTTCCTTATTATGAACACTTATCCTTTCATGGTTTGGCAAGGTAAAAGAATGAACAATACCATTATCAATTATAAATTCAAACTCAATCGGGTTAAGATTTGCAATAATTCCACGGTTAAAACAGAAGTTCATGCCCATGGGGCGAATGCTACCAAAAACATGAGTACGGTTCAAATGATATTGTATTCCAATAACATCTGCAATCATTATGACCAAACCTCCTATGATAATAGGATCAAAGGAATCTCGGGCAAGCCTAATAAATTTAGTTAGCATGAACAGGGAAACATTGACCGACTTCCCTTGAGAGGCACAAAACATGATGTAAAGCTCATATCTAGAAACAATAGTAACATTATCTTCCTTTCCGAAAAAGTGTGTGAGCAATGATCTTATGGAAGTGTTTGACTACGGGATTATGGATACTCTCAAAGAACATGCCATTAGGCTCAGGATGGTAATTACCAGTAATAGCACCCCAGAATTGATCGAGGTCATAACCAGAGAGAGCGTCTTCAGGAGTCTTGGGGACGACATCTGGCCCGTTAGGAAATCCTAATAAGTCAGCCATCTCATGATGAGTAAAGTGATACTTGTTTCTGAACAACCTGAAAGTGGCCAATCCACAGCCGAACCCGTATCCACTAGTGGGATCATAATAAAGGGAGCTAAGGAACTCCAAGGTCACATTATGGCAGGTACTGAATTTCTTAGTGATAGCAAAATCGGTACACCATATCTGATTAAGTAGCTAGATAAAACTATCCTGAATGCTAAGGGTGGTCATGGCAGAGTCATCAAGGTGGATGGACGCAGTAAAGTCCCTATGAGAAAGAGCCTCAAAGCGACGTCTCTGGACATCATTCCTAAAGATGACGGCGTGATTCTCAAATGTCTGCATAATCTCGGTAATAAGGTTATCCTAAGGATAGTTATCCTAAAATTTGAAAGTAATTTACTATCAGAAAAATTATACCATAAACATAAGTTAGTATAAATAGCATAAGTAATAATAATAATAATTATTATTATTATTTACTATTATTATTATAATAATTTAATAAATATATAGTAACAATATTCAACGATCGTGAGCTTCCTCTTATGGAGCGCTACGTTTAATGTCGGAAGCTCGACACTGAAACATACGAAGATATCATTTGTCTGGAGGAGCGGAAAACTCTCCTAATTTATAACTAGTGTTGAACTCCTTATTCTCTACTGAGTGGTAATGCTTGAGTCTTTGTCTGTTCACAATGAATGTTTCATTCGACTTTCCTCTAATTTCTACTGCTCCACTTTTTAGAACTCTAACAATTTCAAAAGAACTAGACCATCTAGAATGCAACTTTCCTGGAAAAACTTAAGTCGAGAGTTGAAAAGAAGAACTATGTCCCCTTCATTGAATTCTCTCCTTGTTATCCTTTTATCATACCACTTTTTGGTTCTTTCTTTATAGATGCGGGAATTTTCATAAGCGTCAAGTCTTAGTTCCTCCAGTTCATGGATATCCAAAATTCTCTTCTCGCCTGCTGTTATGTAGTTCGTGTTTAGGGTCTTTATGGCCCAATACGCCTTATGCTCTAGTTCTACAGGCAGGTGACATGATTTATCATAAGCTAGTTTAAACGGAGTAGTTCCTATAGGGGTTTTGTAGGTTGTTCTGTAAGCCCATAGAGCTTCATGAAGTTTAGTAGACCAATCTTTTCTAGAGATTGTGATGGTTTTTCAAGTATTTCCTTAATCTCTCTATTTGAGATTTCAACTTGTTCGCTCGTTTGAGGGTGATAAGGTGTTGCTACTCGGTGTCGGACTCCGTATTTCAGCAATAATTTTCCAAAGATATTCGAAATAAAATGGGATCCTCCATTAATTATAACAACTCTAGACACTCCAAATCTAGGAAAAATGATATTCTTGAAAAGCTTTATAACTACTCGGGCATCGTTGGTAGGAGAAGTTATCGCCTCAATCCATTTTGATATATAATCGACTGTAACGAGTATATATTTATTTCCAAAAGAAGATGGAAAAGGGCCCATGAAATCTATACCTCACACGTCAAAGACTTCTACTTCCAAGATACCCTTTTTTGGCATCACGTCGCGTCTAGAGACATTACCAGTGCATTGGCACCGATCAGAGTTCAATACAGCGATATGGACGTCCTTCCAAAGGTTAGGCCAGAACATACCAGATTGTAGAGCTTTTGCACAAGTTTTAGAAGTGCTTGCATGCCCTCCATAGGGTGTAGCGTGACAATGAGATATGATGTCGTTAACTTCAGATTCAGGGACACATCAACGGAAGATTCCATCGGCGCCTCTCTTAAAAAGCAAGGGCTCATCCCAATAGTAATGTTTAAGATCGTGAAAGAATTTATGCTTTTGTTAGTAAGTTAAGTCCGATGGGAGCACTCCAGCTGCTAAGTAGTTGACAAAGTCAGCATACCAAGGCAGTGTGGCTCCAGTATGGATTGATTCCACAACTTCATTAGATTCTGGGTCATAAAAATTTAAAGAACATTCTTGTGTTTCGCTTCCATTTTCTAACTGGGCTACGAGTCTATCGTAAGGAAAATCATCATTGATGGGGACTTGTTCGGGTTCTAGACCTTTGATTCTAGAAAGATGATCTGCTACTACATTATCGAATCCTTTCTTATCTTTAATTTCTAAATTGAACTCTTGCAAAAGCAGGATCCATCTTAAAAGTCTTGGTTTAACGTCTTTTTTGCTCAACAGATACCTAATTGTAGCGTGATCGGTATAGACAATCATTTTTGCTCCTACTAAGTAATAACAGAATTTGTCTAAAGCAAACATAACAACTACGATTTCTTTTTCTATGGTTGCGTAATTCGATTGCGCATTGTCTAAGGTTCTACTTGTGTAGTAAATAGCATGAAGCTTTTTATCCTTTCTTTGTCCTAAAACAGAACCAACGGCAAAATCACTAGTATCACACATTATTTCAAACGGTTCATTCCAATCAGGTGGTTGCATAATAATGTAGTAATAAGAGCATTTTTAAGGAGTTCAAAGGCTTTCAAACAATCCTCATCAAAAATAAGTTCGGTGTCTTTCATTAATAAGCCAGTTAGCGGTTTGGTAATCTTAGAGAAATCTTTAGTGATTCGTCGATAGAAATCGACATGTCCAAGTAAACTATGAATTTCTCTAACAGTTTTCAGAGGTCGAAGACTTTCTATTATTTCTGTTTTTGCTTTATCTACTTTAATTCCTTGAGCAGATATAATGTCCTAATACAATTCCTTCTCGGACCATGAAATGTCATTTTTCCTAATTTAGCACAAGATTGACTTTAACACATCGCTCAAGTACCGATTCTAGGTTCGATAAACATCCTTTGAAAATTCGCCCACAGATAGGGAAATTATCCATAAATACTTTCATTATATTGTCTATAAAGTCAGTAAATATTGACATCATATATCTCTGGAATGTTGCGGGAGCATTACATAATCCAAAAGGTATTCGTCGATAGGAAAATGTACCATAAGGACAGGTAAAAGTTATCTTTTCTTAGTCGTCATGATGAATAGGAATTTGGAAGAATCCTAAGTATCCATCTAAATAGAAAAAATAAGAGCGTTTGGTCAGTCGTTCAAGCATTTGATCTATAAATGGAAAGTGAAAATGATTTTTGCGGGTGACTTTGTTCAGCTTTTTGTAGTCTATGCACATCCTCCATCCAGTATGAACATGTTTCGCAACGGATTCACCTTTCTCATTACTAACAATCGTAATACCTCCCTTATTTGGTACTGCATGTACTGGACTGATCTAGTTGCTATCTGATATCGGGTATATAATTCCTGCTTCTAACAGCTTTTGCACCTCTTTCTTGACCGCGTCGCTTATGAAAGGATTTATCCTTCTCTGATGTTCTCTAGAGGTTTTACTATCATCTTCTAGCATAATGTGGTGCATGCATATGGATGGGCTTATTCCTTTTAGATCTGAGATATTATAACCCAGTGTTGTCGAATACTTCCTTAAAACATGTAGCAGCTTTTCAGTTTCTGTCTGTCCCAAGTCAGCATTGACTATTACTGGTCGTTCAAGTTCTGTGTCTAGGAATTCATACCTTAGATTTTTGGGTAGTGCTTTTAGTTCTATAGTAGGTTTCGCTGGGCTAGGCATTGGATCGGGTGTTAGTGCAAGACATTCTCTTAGATTGTCATATGTGAATGGTATTTTCCAATCATCGTCTTCAAATACAGGAGGTGCTGGAATTTTAAGCGCGTCACAGTATTCGGATGATTGCATTTCCATCTCTTTAACACATTCAACGATAACATCTAATAAACAACATGAATCGTCAATAGTTGGGGCTTTTAGGAATTGAGCCAAAATAAATTTGACTTTTTCTTCACCAACTTCAAAAGCCAGGTTTCCCCTTTTAACATCAATTATAGCTCCGGTTGTAGCTAAAAATGGTTTACCTAAAATAATAGGTATATTGGAGTCTTCTTTTATGTCCATTATCACAAAATCGGTAGGAATGTAAAACTGACTAATGCGAACTGGCACATTCTCTAGCATACCCACGGGATATTTAACATAACGGTCCGCAAGTTGTAAAGACATCTTGGTTGGGCTCAGTTCACCTAAATCAAGTTTCTTACATGTGGATAACGACATTAGACTAACATTGGCTCCTAAGTTGCATAGGCCATTGTCTATGACGTACTTTCCTATTACACAAGGTATTGAAAAACTACCTGGATCTTTCAACTTAGAAGGCATGTTGTTTTGAATTATAGCGCTACACTCAGCAGTGAGCGTAATCATTTCATTTTCCTCAAGCTTTTTCTTATTTGATAGAATCTCTTTGAGAAATTTATCATATGAAGACATTTGTGTAATAGCTTCTGTGAATGGTATAATGACATTCAACGTTTTTAGAAGTTCTACGAATTTCTTGAATTGTCCTTCATTTTTGGTTTTGGCTAACCTTTATGGGTAAGGTACAAGCGGTTTATATGATGGCAGAGGCACATATGGTGTTTCTTTCTCTACGGCCTCTTCGTTTTTATCATTATTATCATTGGTTTTTGGTCTATTTACCTCCTCAGTTACTTTCTTAGAATTTTGTACATGGAAATATTTTTGAGTCTCGGACCAACCGGTCCATCACACTTTGTTCCGCTTTACAATGTGACGGTATTAGCATGTCCTTTCGGGTTTGGTTGAGGTTGACCAGGAAATGCTCCAGTCGGGGCTGCTATGGTCAGTTGTTATTGTTGGGCTACTTGAGAAATTTGGGTTTCTAGTATTTTATTGTGAGTAGCCATAGCATCAAGTTTACTCATCATTTGTTTCATCAGTTCGCTCGCATGAGCATTTTGATTTGCAAATTCTTTGTTTTGTTGAACTTGAGCGTTTATGAAGTTTTTCATCATGATCTCCAGATTTGACTTTCTAGGTACTTGTGGAGTTGATGATCCTCCTTTCTGATATCCAGGTGGAATAGCAGGTGATGGACTTGGTGGATGCAAAGCATTGTTATTTTTATATGAAAAATTTGGGTGATTTTAAGTGTTTGAATATGGGTTTCCTTGAGCATAGTTCACTTGGTCGGTAGAAACACCAGCTAATAACTGACATTCAACATTTGTATGTCCAGGGTCTTCATATGATTCGCAACTTGGTGTAACCGCAACTACGGTAGCTGCTAATGTTGTTAAGGCTAAGTTATCAATCTTTTGAGTTAATGCATCCACTTTAGCATTTATGCGGTCTACGGTGTTAACTTAGTGCATTCCGCCTTTCGGAGTTGGTCTTTTGGTAGCAGCACATTCTCCTCCCCATTGGAAGTGGTTTTGAGCCAAGTTCTCTATGAGTTCAACACCTGCAGCGGCGCTTAAGTTCATTTTAATGTTGTACAATAGACCATTGTAGAAAGTATAGATTATCAGCCATTGCTCGAGTCTGTGGTATGGACAAAGTCTCATCATGTCCTTGTATCTTTCCCAAGCATCGAAAAAAGATTTGTTGTCTTTTTGCTTAAATTCATTAATTTGGGCTCTCAGCATGGCTGTTTTGCTTGGCAGAAAATATCGGGTTAGAAAGACTCTCTTCAATTCGTCCCAAGTCGTGACAGAATTTTAAGGTAGAGATTGTGTCGCTACTGCGAAAATCGGCGCCGGCTGACAGAAGAGTCGCCACCGTGCGTTATTTATCCCACGGGAGGGAAAGGAAACGCTCAGAGTAAACCTCGCAAAGACGGGAAAAGGTATGGTCATCGCAACCATAGCCTGGGTTCGGGAGTCGGTTACGCAAGGGGAAGGTATTAGCACCCCTCACGTCCGTCGTACTCGACGGGATCCACGCTTGTTTTCGGGTATGGATTGTTATTCTATCTAAACTATAGGTCAAGGGTTAAAAAAGAAAATAAAATGAAAATAAAAATGACTCGGCAAAGTATCGCACTTTATGCCTACGTATTCCCGTCTGGAACGAGAAATCAGAGTCAACGTAGTTCGCCTACCTACGGGAAAGGAGGGGAAGGTTGCTCGCTAGGATATCGCATCCTATGCCTACGTACTTCCACACGGCATGGAAGATCAGAGCAAACGTAGTTCGGGCCACGGACGACACAAGCTTGTCTTGATTGATTTTATTCCTTCTGAAAAAGGTTTTTTCTGATTAACAGTCCAAGCGGACAAAAATGACGTTTTGATGAGTTCGCATTCTTTTACGGAAGAAGTGTCTTTTATTGTGTTTGAAATCTTTATTGTGTTTTTCTGTTTATTTTGAGAAAGAAGAGACAGAACTCTAACCTACGGTTGCGAAGGGAAACAAACTAACCTAGCGTTATCATGCATGGGTTAAGACCTAGTGTCTATCATGCTCCTCTCTTGCACAGAGAGAAACAGAGATCCTACGGGATAGGCAGAAACAGAAACAATAACAGATATAATAAAGCGGTAAAATGCATGGATGCAACAGTACAAGCGAGGCAAGGGAGTCCCACTCAACCTCGAACCTAGAAAACAATAGGCAAAAGTGAACAGGCTTCACTTTCAACCCAGCAGGGTAAACAGCAAACAATACAGTTCAGAAAACCAATCAATACATCAGCAAATGAAATACAACAGCAAAAGAAACAACATCAGCAGCTCTGAATCTGGCTTCAAGCAATCTCCATTCAGCTACAGGCTTCAACAAGCCTCAATCTCCATCTTCATGACCTTTAGGCAAGGGCTTTGATCATCTGTATTCCATCTGCAATGGCTTTTCTTCCAGCTCAAACCTCCAGGATGAGGGATCAGTCACAAGAGTGAAGTGAATGAATGTTAGACAGTTGATCACCTACCAATGGTGGTTCATCAACTGTTAACATTAAGCAGAAAGTCTCCTCTCAAAAGTTCTATCTTTCAAATATATTCACTGATCCTTCCAAAGGAAGGAGGTGGATATTTGAAAGAGACTTTGAATCATAGAGGAAGGATGGATGCAGACAAGGCATTCCATGTTTGAGAAACAAGGTTTCTAATCTAGAGCTCTGCCTAGCTCCTAAACCCTAGTCTCCTCAACAGCTGCTAGCAAGAACCTCCTCCTCAACTCTGACAGTTGATCTTCAATCTCTGGATCTCCAATGGTCTTCATCTTCTCAAGTCCTCAGCTTCCCCAGGGCCCCAGACAATCCCAATACCCAAGCAAGCAAGCACTAATCCCCAGAGGGCACACCACACCAGTCAATCAGATATACAGACGGTATTAATAGCAGTAGGGGAATCCTAACTTTTCTCTAAGGGATCTAATAGCTACCCATAGCCCCTATAGTCCCATAACTAATCTATTCAAACCCTAAGTCCTAAGGGAAAGAATTAATTCTCCTAAGTCATCACCTAAAAAACCCTAATTAGTTCATGATGTTCAAACCTATTTTAATCACCTAAAATTAATCTCTAAAAATGGGAATTAAATTGTTTCTACAAGTTCAATATCTAATCTAAACAATATAAAAAGAATAAACAAAAAATATTAAAGCATGTAATAGAACAAAAATTATTAAAATGATGCATGAAATGAACTATTTAAAAATGACATTTATTTAGAAAATATGGAAAAAATATGGAATAAAAATAAAAATGCAATTTTATTTGATGAAAATTTTCTAGACATTTTAATGAAAATGATGAAAAAAGAATGAAGTGAAATGCATTTTTTATGGATTTATTATGAATTTTCAAAGTTGATGAAAAATTAAAATGGAATTAAAAATTAAATGAATTAAAATAAGGGAGGGGGGTATGAATAGAATATGCGCCCAGTTAATAATCCAGGATGGGCCAACAATGGGGGTGCAGATAGCGCTTTGGTTAAGCCCAGAATTCACTCAGAATTATAAGAAATAAAAGAAAGCGCCAGGGGGGTGAAACTAGTAAGCATAACACATTGAAATTGGTTTGGGCTCACAACCTGGGGGTGGGGATAACAACTAGCGCTCAGGCCCGCCCGTTTCAATTAATGAAACGGCGCGTTTTGGCCAACTCCATTTCCCTCCCAAAATCAGATTAAACGAGAGCCATTGGATCTCCCCATTAGTCAAGAGTCTAACACCAAACGAACGGACCAGATTATGTCTCTTTCCTTGGATCAACTGAAATTAGGGTTTCATCTCCATGAGAGCTCATGCACGAACCAGCCTTACACCATTCTGTTCTCCATCTCCATGCCACGAATCCACATGCTATAAACACGAAAATTATTCTAAACCTCTCCCTCTACAATCCTATGATCTTAATTCAGTCTGAAACTCAATAAATCCCTCAACCCGATAGCATCAATCTCTGGTCACCATGGAGGTACACTGAGATGCACCATGATAATCCTCCATCAAACTTACCCTAACCTAATCTATGCATAATGGTAATTAATCTGCACTATCAAGCTAACACTCTAATGCATTAATCTAAGAGATTCAAGCCCTAACAGTTTATGGCACCTGCTAACAAATGTCACCAATCCTCTCCGAATTCATCCTAACTGTTCTCCTAACCACCTAGATCAAATCTAAACTAACAACAACATGCTAAACTAACTAGATCGAGCTGTGTGAATGAAAACTCACCTGGTGCAAAAGCTTGAAAACAGCTATGGAAGATTGAGGATCTGAGGCTTTTGAGACTTGGATCTTGATCCACAAACTCAGTACTCAATTCTGTATGCAATATTTTGGTGATTCCTTGCTTGAATTATGCTGTCCAATGGAAACTTCAATTTTGGTGTTGATGAAGAAAGTGCTCGAGAATGGATCCTAATCACCAAAACTTTGCTTCAATTCTGATCTAGGATGATGATGGAGCAAGATTGAATTGATGTGGATGATGATTTTGTGAAGAATTTGTGAGATTGGAATGAAACTTCAAAGAGAAAGAATGAGGGAATTTTGTGGAATTCTTGGTGAAAATGAAGCCAACCCTTGATCAATGCACATTTCATGAATATATAGACCCCAATGGTAACTTCTAGATCCATCTTGCACATTCCCTTGTTTTCCCACTTTGATCCATTTTGGTTATGTTTCTTCAATTACAAGTAAACAAAGATAACCTTCTTTTTTCCTTCTAAACTCAAAAAAGTGTTTGAACCATTGTTCTTAGAATTGTTTTTCCATTCAAAATCATATATTTGAAGTCTCCATTTGGACTCATAAATCTCCCAAACCATTTTCCATCTTGAATTTATTCACTTTATAAGCCATTTTAGTTCATATTTTGACCAATTATGCAACTTCATGCTATGAGCTTCTCCAATAATTTGTGACCTTCTTTCTAGACTTAAAATCCCATTTGGAGCAAGTTTGATGTTGTAAGTTTTTCCATTTGAGGCCTCCTTGTATGAGTTTTGGACATAGGTTAAAATGACCTGTAATTCACAAATGCCCAAAATACCCTTTGCTTGCCAAGACCATAAGTTGAGTTCCACACATCATATGAAGGCATACTATACCATTCTAGAAAGCTAAGACAATGAGGAACAATTCTTATGTTGATCAAGAATTCATTTGAAATCTCCTTGAGGGGTAAAACTAGCTTGGAAGTCAAGTCACTTTCACAGACAAAAATTCAGATACCTCAGATGACCTGTAACTTGCAAGGACCATAACTTGAGTTCTATAAATCTCCTTGAGGTCTTCCACCACTCAAATTAAAGGTCTTGAGATCCTCTACAAGTTTCATGTTGGCCAAGAAGCCATTTGAAGCTAGCATTTTGACTTATCTTGCTTGGAAATTTGACCTAAACTAGGGGATTTTACAGAGAAACCCTAATTTAGTAACTCCTCTTCTCCTTGATTTCTCTTGAATTCTCCTTGGCATATCTCCATATCCTTCTCTATATGTCAAATGATGAACCCCACATCTCTCCACTAGACTTGAATGCCCTTTAAAATCAGTCAATTGACCTAGGGTTGACCTAGGGTTGACCCAGATGAAACCCTAGTTGACTGTCTTCAACTGTAGCTCTTGTGCTCTCACCAATGACTTGTCTCCTTCTCCAAATGACTTTCTAAGTCTCTCATAATGTCTAGATACTCTCCATGCTTTCAATTCACAGCTCACAATCCTCTTGTGGACCCTCAGATACCCTCAGCTAGGAGATGGACTCAAGGCTTGATCTGCTGAACTCTTTGCTTTCAAATTCTTTCCTGATGACTTGAATGAGATTGAATGGGGATAATAACCTCTTGATAGGCCTCTAGAGATGAAAATAATGATTGGTCCCCCTGTTGAATGACTTACTATGCTTATGCTATGCAGATGGTTAGTCTATGTACATGACTCTATATGCAAATGCTAATGATAGTGAAACATAAACCAAGTGAATAAGGTTGGGAAAATTTTAGGGTGCAACAGCTGCCCCTATTCAAGCGACTTGGACCCGATTGGGTGAAGAGCCCGGAGCCTTCAGACATTCGCGGTACGAGACGGTTGAATACTAGTGAAACCAGAAATTTGCCAACCGCAGAAATAAATTGCGCTCCTGCTTGGGGAACGACATTCATCAGCTGAATTTAACTGTTACGGCAACCCACTGATCTCGTGCGACCGTGCTGGGGATTGTCTTCATCGTTCTGAAGAGGATTCTGTCATAACAGATTGCTTGCTTGTCCATGTTAGGACTTTGTCCGTCGTCAATACGAAGAACTTTCAACTAGAACCTGTCCACGTTAGGACTCCACCTGCTGTTAACCCAGAAAAATCTCGGCAACTCCGCTGGGGATAATTCATCTGCACTTCCATAAACTGAATCGTCCACGTTAGGAATCCTTTCTTCTGTATCTGTCCACGTCAGGACTAACTCTTTCATCTTTCCACGTCAGGAAGCTGTCCTCTTTCCACATAAGGAGAACTATATCAGTCTGTCCACGTAAGGACTCCAATACCACTTGACATGTCCGCGTCAGGACCCCAATCTTTCCACGTAAGGAATACCAACTTCTGAATCTGTCCACGTAAGGACCCCAATTCTTCCACGTAAGGAGTTCAATTTTGGTTCTGAACCTGTCCACGTCAGGACTCAACTCTTCTTGCATCTGTCCACGTAAGGACCTCAATTTCTTCCGCGTAAGGAATAAACTTCTTCTTCTTCCACGTTAGGAATATCTTCTTTGATCTGTCCGCGTCAGGACTTAATCTTTCCACGTAAGGAGTCATCACTTTCTTTCCACGTCAGGAATCATTCTTGATATGTCCGCGCAAGGACTCAATCTTTCCGCGTAAGGAATAAACTCGTCTTTCCACGTAAGGAAACCATTTTTCTTCCACGTTAGGAATCTCCTCTTGATATGTCCGCGTAAGGACTCTGATCTTTCCACGTAAGGAATCAATCTTAATCTGTCCACGTCAGGACTAAACTTTTCCCACGTTAGGAATCACTTCTTTCCACGTAAGGAGAACAATATCAACCTGTCCACGTAAGGACTCCAATACCACTTGACATGTCCGCATCAGGACTCCAATCTTTCCACGTAAGGAATTCAACTTCTGATATGTCCGCGTATGGACTACATCGTCCACGTTAGGACCCATTTCTCCACGTTAGGAATAATAATTTCTTTGATTTGTCCACGTCAGGACACTAATATCGTCTTGATTTGTCCACGTTAGGACTCAGGCGTCTTCGTCCCGCTGAGGAAATAAGATTTGTCCACGTAAGGACCCACATCCTGGTCTGATCTGTCCACGTCAGGACACCAACACAAAGAGTAATCACTTTTGTCAACGTCACGACCTCCCATTCCACCAACTTCAAGAAACCGAATCTGCCCACGATAGGACTAACACAACTCACCAATCCAGGGAAATAAACCTGTCCACGTAAGGACGCCCACTTCTGAAGAAATCCCGTCAATCCAGGAGTAAATTGTCCGCGTCAGGACTTGGTTCTTCAATGATCCTCACCCACAAAACTCCTTAGCACTGACGTGACAGCGACTTTGGGATGAACTCTACTGGGGATGTCTGGAACCCAAACTATCGGACGCCTGTTCTGATAACCGGCGGTGGCCTCTGAAATTCTGATTCATGGGACCCGTTGAATGTTGACGTGACAACAACTTTGCAGGAAACAATCCGCTGATCGGACTAGAGAAACTTCAACAAAAACTCTGGCGGGGACATAAGTAACTCTGCTTGGGGACAAAGAGAAACTTATCCTGGTAACTTTGGTGGGGAAAATAAGAGACATTTGCATAAATGACTCTGCTAGAGGCAAAGAGAATCTCATCATGCTAACTCTGTGGGGGATACTGCCGAAACTGACATTAGATGTCTCATACCGAAATCTTGACTGTTTAGTAATTCATTTGAGCAAGAGCCCTCTCCACCTGAACTGCTAAGATACAGAAACTGCTTCAGCAAAATAACTGCTAAAGATATAATGCCGACTCCGCCGGGGATAGCCAGATGCTACAGAATTATTCCAGCAAAATAAATGCTGGAAAAGTGAGGTCGACTCAGCTGGGAAATTAGGAACTCGCCAAACACCTTGTTGAGGTAACCCCCTGCTGGGGAAAACAACTTTGCTGGGGAATAGCAGATGTGCATAGTTCGATCGGACTTTCTGCTGGAACGTGAACTGATATCACCAGTACCTCCGACAAAATAAATGACAGGACCCACCATCGACTCTGCCTGGGAGAGTCTTAATCTTCGAATTCCACTGGAAGGAATGAAAATACTTGCAAAGAGAATTCCGCTGGAGCTGGGATGATTTTCTTGGGGAAAATTAACTGACCCCACTGGGGGAGAGTGCATGACCCTGCGGGGAAAAATGAATCTGTCTGAATACAGCCTCACGATCTTAGAATCGCCTAACTCTGCTGAGGACAAATGACTTTTCTGGAGCACGTCCTTTGGATAAGCTACGGCTAGCTGGGAAATTCTATCTTTCTTCGGGAGGAACATGCATGGCCTGCGTGGGGATCAAGTCTTTCACTATCGCAATCTTTTGATCACCTTCTTCGTAGGGTTATGAGACCTGCAACAACACAAACAAGACACGACAAGCCTGTGCAATCAAATCAATTCAGGTTAGTGACGTTACACTCAGTCAATTAAAAACTTTAGCAATTGTTGGCAAGGGCCAGCGACGTTATACTCACGCTAGTTTCATCAAACTCAGGCGTTTTATCATGCACAAAACAGTAAAGAACAGGCATCAAGTACTGAATAACACATTTTCATTGATTGGGTCCATGAATGGGCGGAGTTTTTGTACACGGGATGTAACTCCTGAAATGAGGAAGCTACGCAAAGCAAATATACAAGTATGCAAGTATTCACAAGAAGCATAAATATTGACAAATTAAATTTTGTACACATGTCGGCAACTGGATGCAGATGAACACCACGAACTGATCCTCCCATGACTCGTCCGACTATAATGCTTTCCCGGTATCCCCACTTCTGAAGAGGTTGTATCCGATAATTGACTCCTCAAATGTATTCTCCCGCATTGATGCTCATGGCAATATCAAATTCGGACCGCAGTCATTTGCTTTTCAAATCCCTAACTTTTGCGTGAACCGCCCTTTACGGGTTTTCAGTTCACCGGGATACCCTTTTTTGCCGAAGCCGCCCAGTGTAGGTTTTCAACTTCGCGGGTGTACATTTTTTCAATATATCCCTAATTTTTGCCCGAACCTTTCATTCTGTTTTTGGTTCGCCAGGATGCCCCATTTTTGCCTGGACTCTCTTTTTTTTTTTTTTTTTTTTTTTTTTTTTGTCCAGCGGGTCTATTTCAAGCAAAGTATTTTTTAACTGCGTCCGAATTCACAGGTGACGCAAAGTCTTCCCCGTCCATGGTGGACAACAACAACGCTCCTCCTGAAAAGACCTTACTGACAACGTATGGCCCTTCGTAGTTGGGGGTCCACTTGCCCCTGTGATCTGCTTGCGGCGGGAGAATCCTTTTCAGCACAAGGTCGCCCGTCTGAAAGCTTCGCGGAAGTATTTTCTTGTCGTACGCTTTCTTCATTCGTCTTTGGTATAAACGACCGTATGCCAGAGAAGCTAGCCTCTTCTCATCCATCAAACTCAATTGGTTCAATCTATTCGTTACCCATTCTGCCTCGTCCAGCTGAACGTCTCGCAATACCCTCAGAGAAGGGATCTCAACTTCCAATGGTAGTACTGCTTCCATTCCGTATACCAACGAGAACGGAGTTGCCCCGGTTGATGTGCGTACCGTCGTACGATAACCGTGCAAAGCGAAAGGTAGCATCTCGTGCCAATCCTTATAGATCACCACCATTTTCTGGACAATTTTCTTGATATTTTTATTGGCCGCTTCGACAGCGCCATTCATCTTGGGTCGGTAAGGGGAGGAGTTGTGATGTTCGATCTTGAAATTCTGACAGAGCTCCTTCATCATTTTGTTGTTCAGATTTGAACCGTTATCCGTGATTATCCGCTCGGGGATCCCATATCGGCAAATGATATCTCTCTTGATGAATCTAGCCACCACTTGCTTCGTTACATTTGCATAAGACGCCGCTTCCACCCACTTGGTGAAATAATCGATTGCTACTAAGATGAACCGATGCCCGTTAGAAGCCGTCGGCTCAATCTTTCCGATCATATCGATTCCCCACATCGAGAATGGCCATGGAGATGACATCACATTCAGAGGACTTGGAGGCACATGTATTTTGTCAGCATAGATTTGGCACTTGTGGCACTTCCTCGCGAACTTGAAACAATCAGTTTCCATCGTCAGCCAAAAATATCCTGCCCTCAGCAGCTTTCTCGTCATGGCATGCCCACCAGCATGCGTACCAAAGGCACCTTCGTGAATTTCCTCCATGAGAAGCTTTGCCTCTTTCTCGTCTACACAACGCAACAACACCAAATCGTGGTTTCTTCTGTATAAGACGCCATCCGGGTTCAAATAGAAATTACCCGCTAATCTCCTGAGAGTCTTCTGATCTTGACTGGATGCCCCAGCCGGATACTCCTTATTCTTCAGGAAATTAAGGATATCGAAATACCACGGTTTGTCATCGGATGCTTCATCAATAGCAAATACATAAGCTGGCCTGTCCAACCGAGAGATAGTGATTTGGGGAGCTTCGTTCCAGAAGTTGACCTTGTACATGGAAGACAAAGTGGCAAGGGCGTCAGCCATTTGATTCTCTGCCCGCGGTACGTGATGCAATTCAACTTTGTCGAAGAAAGGCAACAATCTCCTTGCATAATTCATGTAATGTATCAAATTGGGCTGGCGTGTCTCCCATTCCCCTTTGATCTGATTCACCACCAGAGCTGAGTCTCCGTATACGTCTAAATGTTTGATTCGCAAATCAATGGCTTCTTCAAGCCCCATTATACAAGCTTCGTATTCGGCCTCATTGTTGGTAACGGCAAAAGTTAATCGGGCAGTAAACGGGATGTGCGACCCGTGCGGCGTGGTGATAATTGCCCCTATTCCGCTACCGTAAGCATTCACAGCTCCATCAAATATCATCTTCCACTGGGACCCCGGCTCTGGTCCTTCGTCTGGCAATGGTTCTTCGCAATCCTTCATCTTGAGATACATGATATCCTCGTCAGGAAAATCAAATCTCATCGATTGGTACTCTTCAATAGGCTGCTCCGCCAGATACTCAGACAACACACTCCCCTTTATTGCCTTTTGCGAGACGTATTGAATATCGTATTCAGTCAAGACCATCTGCCAACGGGCAATTCTACCTGACAACGCCTGCTTTTCGAATATATATTTGATTGGATCCATCTTTGAGATGAGCATGGTTGTATGATTCAGCATGTACTGCCTCAAACGCTTGGCGGCCCAGGCTAGCGCGCAACAAGTTTTCTCCAGCATTGAGTACCGAGATTCACAGTCTGTGAACTTCTTACTCAGGTAATAGATTGCATGCTCTTTTCTCCCTGTCTCGTCGTGTTGACCGAGAACACAACCCATGCTTCCCTCAAGAACCGTCAAATACATTATCAAGGGTCTCCCTGCCACCGGGGGTATCAAAATAGGAGGTTCCTGCAGATACTTCTTTATTTTGTCGAACGCCTTTTGACAATTTTCGTTCCACGTTACAGCTTGATCTTTCTTCAAGAGCTTGAATAATGGTTCACACGTGGCCGTTAGGTGAGATATGAACCGGGCAATGTAGTTCAACCTCCCTAAAAACCCGCGCACCTCTTTCTCTGTTTTAGGCGTCGGCATTTCTTGAATCGCTTTTATTTTAGCAGGATCGACCTCTATTCCTCTTTCGCTTATGATAAACCCCAGCAGTTTACCCGATCTCACCCCGAAGGTGCATTTGTTAGGGTTCAGCCTTAGCCTGAACTTCCTAAGTCTTTTAAACAACTTCAACAGATTCACCAGATGCTCTTCCTCCGTCTGGGATTTGGCAATCATATCGTCAACATAAACTTCGATCTCTTTATGCATCATGTCATGAAAAAGAGTCGTCATCGCACGCTGATATGTTGCCCCAGCATTTTTCAAACCAAAGGGCATCACTTTGTAACAAAATGTTCCCCAAGGCGTTATGAAAGTAGTCTTCTCCATATCCTCTGGCGCCATTTTAATTTGATTATAGCCTGAAAAGCCATCCATGAAGGAGAATACGGAGTACTGAGCAGTATTATCAACTAACACGTCAATGTGAGGAAGTGGAAAATCGTCTTTTGGGCTTGCTTTATTCAAATCTCTATAATCCATGCACATTCGAACCTTGCCATCTTTCTTTGGCACTGGTACGATGTTAGCAACCCATGAGGGATACTTCGTCACAGCCAGGAAACCGGCGTCCCACTGTTTCTGAACTTCCTCTTTGATCTTCATTGCCATATCTGGTCGAGTTCTGCGAAGCTTTTGTTTGACTGGCGGGCAATCTTCTTTCAGTGGCAGACGATGCACAACCATATCTGTATTGAGCCCTGGCATATCCTCATATGACCAAGCGAATACATCATTATACTCTCGGAGCATTTCAACCAGTTTTCGCTTGATATCACTCTGCAGTGCGGCTCCGATACGAATATTTTTCTCAACCCCTTCCGACCCCAAATTGACAATTTCGATGACCTCGTC
Source organism: Lathyrus sativus (assembly GCA_963859935.3). Taxonomy (NCBI): domain Eukaryota; kingdom Viridiplantae; phylum Streptophyta; class Magnoliopsida; order Fabales; family Fabaceae; genus Lathyrus; species Lathyrus sativus. Next base: position 678,235,390 of record OZ012740.1, read on the forward strand.
GTGAGGCAGAATGGCTCTTTCCTCTTGCTTTACTAACCAAGACAGTTCTTCAGGAACGTCGCTATCTTCAACAACCTCTTCTTCGGTCTGGAATACCGGGTGCTCGAAGTCGGGACGAGTCATAGGTGGCTCAAGGATGTCATCTGAAAATGTTATCCTGCAAAAGGAATGGTTAAGTGCTTCAAAATGCGTATAAAGCGAATAACCACATTGCCATTTTATTGAAAAATACAAAACAGGAAAGACAGGGATTACAGTATTTGCACATGAAAAAAACGCCATTTATTTAATGATTAACGCGCAATGTTTATAACAACACAGCCCTAAGCAAATCCTGATGCCCCGGGCAAGACATCAGATTATTCAACAATTAATAAAGCAAAGCATTACTGTTTAAAAGTCACAGGAACAAGCTCCTGAATAGACCAGTTGCACAGTCCTTGTCCTGGCGTGCTTGGCTGAATCCAGGCATCCATATCACAGTCGCTGTCCCCTTCATCAGACTCTGAAGCAGCATTGACAGTTTCATGACATACTCCACTGGCAGAGATGGTGATTGACTTTCTGAAATGAGGGGCCCCCACGGAAGGAGTTGATGACGACGGTCGGTACCCCAGTCCGAACCGGTACATTTTCACCGGAATGTCCAACACTTTGCCCCAGCCCTTGGCTTCTCCTGCTTCCACTAGCGCTTGAGCTTCTTTATACGATGAGACAGCTATCTCTGGCACTTTGCTTGGCCCGGGGCCCTTGTCCTTGATGCGCAAACCTTCGAATGCCTGGCATGGTGTCTCGTGGATCTCCCCGTCGACTTCCACATATTTAAATGAAGATAGATGACTGACCAGGATGTCTTCTTCTCCGCACACGGTGACTACGCTGTCTCCGACCATATACTTTAACTTTTGATGCAGGGTAGACGTGACTGCCCCTGCCCCATGAATCCAGGGTCTTCCCAGCAAGCAGCTGTACGCAGGCTGTATATCCATGATATAAAACTCCGTTGCAAACACTTCCGGCCCCACTTGCAGAGGCAGAGTAATCGATCCGAAGACTGTTCTCCGCGTGCCGTCAAACGCTCTGACTACCAAATCACTGGGTGTACACAAAATCCCTCGAACATCCAGCTTCATCATCGCCTTCTTAGGCAGCACATTCAAAGACGACCCGGTGTCAACCAATACGTGCGACATTGTTGATCCCCTACACTCCACAGATACATGTAATGCCATATTATGATCCCTTCCTTTCGGAGTCAAGTCAAAATCGGTAAAGCCCAGACTGTGGCCAGCATTCACATGTGCCAATACTCCTTCTAACTGATTTACAGAGACATCCTGGGGTACAAAAGAAGTGTCCAGGACTTTCAGCAAAGCGTTTCGGTGAGCTTCCGAACACAACAGCAGTGACAGGATAGATATTTTGGACGGTGTCTGCTGCAGATGCTCCACAATCTTATAATCACTTTTCCGAATCAAGCGCATGAATTCTTCTACATCCTTAGATGCTGCTTCTTTTTCATTTGCTTGTACCGGAACATTTTCAACCACTTTCCCTTTTCCTTTCGCTAGTCTTTCGGCCTCCACTTCAGGAGATATAAAGATCCTGCCGCTCCTCGTCATGCCTCCTGAACCAACAACATTATCCACAATTTCCGCTGACTGCTTGTTAACATCGATCTTAATCCCATCACAATACACCTCCAGCCCATATGACCATGGGACTGCTTTCGTGTTCTCATACGGGATTGGCCCGGCCTTAGTTATGGTAATCGGTGGTCGCTGAACTGGTGCTGCAATAGTGATAGTCTTCCGCGGAATCGTTACCGTGGCCACATCACTCCGATTATCCACTACTGCCCCTGCAGGCTCGCCAGTTGCCGTTCTATCAAACTGCAATACGCCATCATCAATTAAGGCCTGAATGCCTTTTTTCAAATCCTCACACCCCTCAGCCAGGGCCCAACAATCTAAGCAGTACTCATCACATCCTGGGTAAACACCCCCTTGCAACAGTCGGCTTTTTATCTCGCTCAGCGGCGTCTTTAAATCCTCAACATTCATAATAAGATTCAGACCTTCCTCCGTCAGAATGGCGTTCGCCCCATGATTAGGCATGGGTTTCTGGACTATATTTGGACCTGCCGTTCCGAAGTTGATAGTCTTGTTGTCCAAAAGATCTTGCACAACGTGCTTAAAAGCATGACAACCTTCTATATCATGGCCCGGGGCCCCAGAATGAAACTCACAGTGTCTATTCGCATCGTAGCCGAACGGGGGAGTTCCCGTTATCGGTGCCAGGGTTCTTTTCTCTACCAGATTCAATCCCAACAATGTCTGCAATAAATCAGCATAGGTAGAGGGCGGCTTCTCAAACACTCTTCTCGGCTTATTACCCTGGAATCTTCGCTGAGCTTGCTGTGCCCCCTGCTGAGGCTGCTGCTGCTGTGGCATTGGCTGCTGCTGAACCGGTTGTTGTTGCTGGATTGGTTGTTGCTGATAAGGAATTGTAACACTCGACACCTGCTGCGGCTGACGATATTGATTTCTTCCCCTGCCTCGGCCTCGGCCTCGGCCTCCAAATACCGCGCTAGCTTCGCCCTGACGGCGCCCACCATAAGCTTTCTTATTACTGCCAGATGCAGTTGATTCCTCGACTTGGAACTTTCCTTGCTTAATATTACGCTCAATCTTTTCCCCCATCAGAATCAGGTCTGAAAAACTGGCCAGAGACGTATGAAACAACATATCATGAAACAGCCCTGTGAATGTGCCGACAAACATGTCATTCATTTCTTTATCTTCCACAGGAGGACGGACCCTGGAAGCCATATCGCGCCACCTTTGCGCGTACTCTTTAAAACTCTCCCCCTTCTTCTGCGAAAGCCCGGCCAACTGGACCCGATTGGGCGCCAGGTCGCTGTTATACTTGTAATGGGCTACGAATGCCTCTGCTAATTGCTTCCAAGTCTTGATATCAGTTGGCTCCAACCCCATGTACCACTCTAAGGAAGGGCCCGATAGACTATCCTGAAAGAAATGCATAAGCATTCTTTCATCAGTGGAGTACGCAGACATCTTTCTGTAATAAGCTCGTACATGCACTTTCGGACATGTGTCTCCTTTGTACTTATCGAACGCAGGCGCCTTGAATTTAATTGGCACCCTCAAGCCAGGTACCAAGCCCATTGTTGCCATGTCCAGTCCCACAGCACTCTGATTTAAGACTCCCTTCATCTGCTCTTCCAGCATTCTAATCTTTTGGGAATCATCCATCGGTCCTTCAAAACCTCCTCCGGAGAAGGCGTCTTCCTGCTGATCCTCTTGCCACATACCGTTTCCAGCCCCGTACCCATCGTACGCATTATTACGTCCAGCTCTGATCTGATTCATTCCCGGACCTCGGCCTCTGTTGCCGTACCCTTGAACACCTCCAGCAGGACCAACAGCCATAAATCCAGCACCGTTTCCGTTTCCAAAGCCTCCGTAACCCTGATTGACCATACCGTAACCATCTTGCCCAAAGCCTTGAGCATTAAAGCCATACTTGCCAGTGTTGTCGAATCCCTGATCGTTGAATCCGAACCCAGTATTGACAAAGCCATTGCCTCCTAGATTATCTCCCAAATTGACATCACCCAGCCCAGCATTGTGGACAGCGGTCTCATTCCCCACTCCGACGTTACCATTTACAGCAGCGGCAGCGTTGTTGATATTAGCAGCAGTCATATTGACGACAGGCGGAGCCACTGGCGTGGGAGTGCCGTCTCCATGAGCAGTATCAACCCGGACAGACTGATGATCTTCATTACCATGACCAGCGTTGCGAGCCAACAGAGGCTGGACCATGGCCTGCAAATTCTCTTGCCCTTTTGCTATAGCCTCCATGGTCTGCATGAAGAGGGCGAGCTTCTCGCGCACATCCTGCATCTCGTTCTGAATCTGGTCCATGACTTTCCGACAGTTGGAGCGTGTAGAATAGCGGTGCGGATGTTGATCTGGAATCCTGTTAAGTACCTGGTACAGAGCAGGAGATAAGACACCATTCAAAGATTACCTGTAATGCAATATGATTATGAATGCAATGCAATGTGTCTGTGCATTAGGGAAGTTCATTCCCCCAGTTCTAGTGCGAAGGTGCCGGTGCAGTGACAGTGCTGACAATACAAAGATCGGAGCTGAATCATAGAAATCCTCATATATTGCAGGGAAAATCAATAAGCCCAGGGTACAATATCACTGAGAATACAAAGAAGGCATGACCTCAACCAACAATCCTGGTGATGGTCAGCACTATGCAAATAAAGCATACGAATAACTACATGAAATGATCAAACCCTCCCAAAAGTCTGATACTCCTCTATCAACTTCTTGGTCTCCGGATGGCTTGGTCGATCAAGCAGCCCTTCAACAAGCTGGTTTCTCCTCTTAAGAACACGGCGTACGTCTTCAGCAGTTTCTTCCCATGTTGCTTCTCCGAAGCAATCTTCTAGCTTTCGCTTCTGAGACACCGCTTCATCTCTGGATTTGATTGCCTTGTTCAGTGCATGCTGGACACTATACCGGGTCATCACTTCTTCCTCACACTTATTGATGCTAGACTTCAACTTCTCTTCGAGGTCGGAAATTTGCTGCTTCAGCTTATCTTCCCTCTTCTTGTTGTTGGTGAGTGTAGCATTCCAAGTCTTATTACAAGAGGATATCTCTCGGTGTGCTGCGTCAAGCGCCTTCTTCTTGGATTCAAGCATGTCATGGGAGCTTCTGAACTCTTGCCCCAGACGTTCACGCTTTTTCTTTTCCTCGGTCAGCTCAACCCCTAGCCTGTTTACAAGCTCGATCTGTTGTTGGAAAGCATATACGGCCTTGTTTTTCTCACTACGTGCTTGGGCTAACTCTTGCTCTAACCCTTAATTAATCTTCATTAAGGCTTCTTTCTCTCTCACAACTTGTTCGTAGACTTCTCTAGAAACAGTAGTTGGCTCTGCTACCGGAACGGGAACAAGAATTGGTGCATCTGGAAACGGCATCTTCAACTGACTAGCCCTCTCCTGAATCCAAACTCTGTAAGGTGCATAGGCCTGGCAATCGTTCTTACCTAACAGTGGCTTCCCTTTGCGGTTAATACGCGTCCAGGCACGTTGCAACTTGGCTAATAACTCCCCCTTCACATCTCCAGTGAAGTACAGAGATTCCTGTACTTCTTCCTCTTGCGGTGGATTCTTCAGCGCATATCCGAACTGACGAATGAATAAAAGGGGGTTGTAGTTGATACACCCTTTTCTTCCTATCAGCGGTACATTAGGGTACCCAGAACAACTGAAGATGAGCTCAGATCCCAACAGGTCTCGATCAAACCACACAATGTCTTCGGAAGATAGCCTCATCAGGCGTTCTGACCAACTGGCTGAGGTTGCACTGTCTACAAATGGTCCCTTTGTGGGAAGGTGACTCTTGAACCACATATTCAACAGAGGAGTACAACAGTAAACAACTTTCCCTCTCCGGTTCTCATTCTTATAGTGCAATGAATGGTAGAAGTCTCCGATCAAAGTTGGCACTGGGTTGCCTGCAGCAAACAGATAGAAAGCATCCAAATCCACAAAGTTGGGCAAGTTAGGAAACAGCACGATTCCATAAATGCATAAAGCCAGAATAGCATTGAAAACCACCCAACAACCGTTCTTGGCATACTCTCGAGCTTTGGCGACTAAGAAATCCAGAGAGAAACCTGACACCCCAAGCCAAGAAGTCAATAACAGATCTGCAGCGTTCATATGCAAGGCCTTGGCTAAGTCCTCCAACTTGGGCTCAGCAGCAGAGTGGATGAAGGGAACTTTGTTCTGCACGGGAAGCTCAGTAAACTCCACATATTCCTCAATGGTAGGTCCCAGAATGAAGTCAGCAAAAGTAAAGCATCTCAAAGCGGGGTCGTAGAACTGCATCAAGGTGTATAGCCCGTTCATCTCATCAGCAGTGGGTTTACAGACTAATCCCAGTAATCTCCCATGGCTCATTCTGAAGCTTCTTCTAACCCCTTCATCAGCAAGAGATATCAGACCAAGCAAAGAAGTAATATCAGGTGAAGGCAGCTTGTACGCAACTGTTTTCCTTAAACTAGCCATAATCAATACTCAGAAATCCGGGCACTAGAACTAGGGAAATGCAAATGCACCTGCAGCACAGACACACGTTAGTGAAATGCAAATGGTAATGGATATGCAGGCAATGCAATGCAAGTATCATGCAACAGGGACCAAAGCTGTAGCTGAATAGCCTGAACCCAATCAAGAAATCTCAGATAGACCCTCCAGAAGTCCTCAAACCCTGGTCTCAGATAGACCTAAAACAAAGCTCCATTACTGGTCTCTGATGGACCTCAAACCATAACTCCCACTGGTCTCTGGTAGACCTCAAATCACATCTCTAATTGGTCTCTGACAGACCTCAGAACTCTCCTATTGGTCTCTGACAGACCTCATAACTCATCTCCAAATGGTCTCTGACAGACCTCATAACTCATCTCCAAATGGTCCCTGACAGACCTCATAACTCTCCATAAATAACCAAGATCTCTGATCAAGAAATAACCGGTGGTCTGAAAGTCTAGTTACCTGCATAACCCCAAATCCCCTCACAGGTGGGTGGCCCTATAACTGGCACAAGGTACGGCATCCTATGCGGTCGTTAGCGTCACAGACTTTTAGGGTTGATGATACGATTCCCAGAAGGAGTGGCATCATCAAATCCTGAAGAGGCCTCACTCAGCCAACTTCCAAATGATCGGTCCCCGGAGTCGACAATTCAACTGACCAACAACCCCTTCGACCCAAAGGGTAGAAAAAGAAGCCAACCAGAAGAACCTCGTCCGAGTGTAGATTTCATGAGACACTAATGCAAGCAAAGCCGGCACGCGCCCACTACTTTCTACGCTAATTCTAGGTGCACTCAAGCCCAGGTCCGGCTTATCTCTCAATATCAGAACACCCGTCACACCCCAAATACAGCAGTAATAATCAATATACAAAGCTGAAAATACAAGGTTAGAAATATACAATAACTCCATACAAAATCCTCGACGGGAAAACAAGCGCTAGGATTGACTCTCTCAAAGGGACGTTGGATCCCAAATGCATAAGAACCATCGCAATCCTTAGCAGCCAGGGGACGTTGGGTCCCCAGCAGAGTCGCCAGCTGTCGCTACTGCGAAAATCGGCGCCGGCTGACAGAAGAGTCGCCACCGTGCGTTATTTATCCCACGGGAGGGAAAGGAAACGCTCAGAGTAAACCTCGCAAAGACGGGAAAAGGTATGGTCATCGCAACCATAGCCTGGGTTCGGGAGTCGGTTACGCAAGGGGAAGGTATTAACACCCCTCACGTCCGTCGTACTCGACGGGATCCACGCTTGTTTTCGGGTATGGATTGTTATTCTATCTAAACTATAGGTCAAGGGTTAAAAAAGAAAATAAAATGAAAATAAAAATGACTCGGCAAAGTATCGCACTTTATGCCTACGTATTCCCGTCTGGAACGAGAAATCAGAGTCAACGTAGTTCGCCTACCTACGGGAAAGGAGGGGAAGGTTGCTCGCTAGGATATCGCATCCTATGCCTACGTACTTCCACACGGCATGGAAGATCAGAGCAAACGTAGTTCGGGCCACGGACGACACAAGCTTGTCTTGATTGATTTTATTCCTTCTGAAAAAGGTTTTTTCTGATTAACAGTCTAAGCGGACAAAAATGACGTTTTGATGAGTTCGCATTCTTTTACGGAAGAAGTGTCTTTTATTGTGTTTGAAATCTTTATTGTGTTTTTCTGTTTATTTTGAGAAAGAAGAGACAGAACTCTAACCTACGGTTGCGAAGGGAAACAAACTAACCTAGCGTTATCATGCATGGGTTAAGACCTAGTGTCTATCATGCTCCTCTCTTGCACAGAGAGAAACAGAGATCCTACGGGATAGGCAGAAACAGAAACAATAACAGATATAATAAAGCGGTAAAATGCATGGATGCAACAGTACAAGCGAGGCAAGGGAGTCCCACTCAACCTCGAACCTAGAAAACAATAGGCAAAAGTGAACAGGCTTCACTTTCAACCCAGCAGGGTAAACAGCAAACAATACAGTTCAGAAAACCAATCAATACATCAGCAAATGAAATACAACAGCAAAAGAAACAACATCAGCAGCTCTGAATCTGGCTTCAAGCAATCTCCATTCAGCTACAGGCTTCAACAAGCCTCAATCTCCATCTTCATGACCTTTAGGCAAGGGCTTTGATCATCTGTATTCCATCTGCAATAGCTTTTCTTCCAGCTCAAACCTCCAGGATGAGGGATCAGTCACAAGAGTGAAGTGAATGAATGTTAGACAGTTGATCACCTACCAATGGTGGTTCATCAACTGTTAACATTAAGCAGAAAGTCTCCTCTCAAAAGTTCTATCTTTCAAATATATTCACTGATCCTTCCAAAGGAAGGAGGTGGATATTTGAAAGAGACTTTGAATCATAGAGGAAGGATGGATGCAGACAAGGCATTCCATGTTTGAGAAACAAGGTTTCTAATCTAGAGCTCTGCCTAGCTCCTAAACCCTAGTCTCCTCAACAGCTGCTAGCAAGAACCTCCTCCTCAACTCTGACAGTTGATCTTCAATCTCTGGATCTCCAATGGTCTTCATCTTCTCAAGTCCTCAGCTTCCCCAGGGCCCCAGACAATCCCAATACCCAAGCAAGCAAGCACTAATCCCCAGAGGGCACACCACACCAGTCAATCAGATATACAGACGGTATTAATAGCAGTAGGGGAATCCTAACTTTTCTCTAAGGGATCTAATAGCTACCCATAGCCCCTATAGTCCCATAACTAATCTATTCAAACCCTAAGTCCTAAGGGAAAGAATTAATTCTCCTAAGTCATCACCTAAAAAACCCTAATTAGTTCATGATGTTCAAACCTATTTTAATCACCTAAAATTAATCTCTAAAAATGGGAATTAAATTGTTTCTACAAGTTCAATATCTAATCTAAACAATATAAAAAGAATAAACAAAAAATATTAAAGCATGTAATAGAACAAAAATTATTAAAATGATGCATGAAATGAACTATTTAAAAATGACATTTATTTAGAAAATATGGAAAAAATATGGAATAAAAATAAAAATGCAATTTTATTTGATGAAAATTTTCTAGACATTTTAATGAAAATGATGAAAAAAGAATGAAGTGAAATGCATTTTTTATGGATTTATTATGAATTTTCAAAGTTGATGAAAAATTAAAATGGAATTAAAAATTAAATGAATTAAAATAAGGGAGGGGGGTATGAATAGAATATGCGCCCAGTTAATAATCCAGGATGGGCCAACAATGGGGGTGCAGATAGCGCTTTGGTTAAGCCCAGAATTCACTCAGAATTATAAGAAATAAAAGAAAGCGCCAGGGGGGTGAAACTAGTAAGCATAACACATTGAAATTGGTTTGGGCTCACAACCTGGGGGTGGGGATAACAACTAGCGCTCAGGCCCGCCCGTTTCAATTAATGAAACGGCGCGTTTTGGCCAACTCCATTTCCCTCCCAAAATCAGATTAAACGAGAGCCATTGGATCTCCCCATTAGTCAAGAGTCTAACACCAAACGAACGGACCAGATTATGTCTCTTTCCTTGGATCAACTGAAATTAGGGTTTCATCTCCATGAGAGCTCATGCACGAACCAGCCTTACACCATTCTGTTCTCCATCTCCATGCCACGAATCCACATGCTATAAACACGAAAATTATTCTAAACCTCTCCCTCTACAATCCTATGATCTTAATTCAGTCTGAAACTCAATAAATCCCTCAACCCGATAGCATCAATCTCTGGTCACCATGGAGGTACACTGAGATGCACCATGATAATCCTCCATCAAACTTACCCTAACCTAATCTATGCATAATGGTAATTAATCTGCACTATCAAGCTAACACTCTAATGCATTAATCTAAGAGATTCAAGCCCTAACAGTTTATGGCACCTGCTAACAAATGTCACCAATCCTCTCCGAATTCATCCTAACTGTTCTCCTAACCACCTAGATCAAATCTAAACTAACAACAACATGCTAAACTAACTAGATCGAGCTGTGTGAATGAAAACTCACCTGGTGCAAAAGCTTGAAAACAGCTATGGAAGATTGAGGATCTGAGGCTTTTGAGACTTGGATCTTGATCCACAAACTCAGTACTCAATTCTGTATGCAATATTTTGGTGATTCCTTGCTTGAATTATGCTGTCCAATGGAAACTTCAATTTTGGTGTTGATGAAGAAAGTGCTCGAGAATGGATCCTAATCACCAAAACTTTGCTTCAATTCTGATCTAGGATGATGATGGAGCAAGATTGAATTGATGTGGATGATGATTTTGTGAAGAATTTGTGAGATTGGAATGAAACTTCAAAGAGAAAGAATGAGGGAATTTTGTGGAATTCTTGGTGAAAATGAAGCCAACCCTTGATCAATGCACATTTCATGAATATATAGACCCCAATGGTAACTTCTAGATCCATCTTGCACATTCCCTTGTTTTCCCACTTTGATCCATTTTGGTTATGTTTCTTCAATTACAAGTAAACAAAGATAACCTTCTTTTTTCCTTCTAAACTCAAAAAAGTGTTTGAACCATTGTTCTTAGAATTGTTTTTCCATTCAAAATAATATATTGTAAGTCTCCATTTGGACTCATAAATCTCCCAAACCATTTTCCATCTTGAATTTATTCACTTTATAAGCCATTTTAGTTCATATTTTGACCAATTATGCAACTTCATGCTATGAGCTTCTCCAATAATTTGTGACCTTCTTTCTAGACTTAAAATCCCATTTGGAGCAAGTTTGATGTTGTAAGTTTTTCCATTTGAGGCCTCCTTGTATGAGTTTTGGACATAGGTTAAAATGACCTGTAATTCACAAATGCCCAAAATACCCTTTGCTTGCCAAGACCATAAGTTGAGTTCCACACATCATATGAAGGCATACTATACCATTCTAGAAAGATAAGACAATGAGGAACAATTCTTATGTTGACCAAGAATTCATTTGAAATCTCCTTGAGGGGTAAAACTAGCTTGGAAGTCAAGTCACTTTCACAGACAAAAATTCAGATACCTCAGATGACCTGTAACTTGCAAGGACCATAACTTGAGTTCTATAAATCTCCTTGAGGTCTTCCACCACTCAAATTAAAGGTCTTGAGATCCTCTACAAGTTTCATGTTGGCCAAGAAGCCATTTGAAGCTAGCATTTTGACTTATCTTGCTTGGAAATTTGCCCTAAACTAGGGGATTTTACAGAGAAACCCTAATTTAGTAACTCCTCTTCTCCTTGATTTCTCTTGAATTCTCCTTGGCATATCTCCATATCCTTCTCTATATGTCAAATGATGAACCCCACATCTCTCCACTAGACTTGAATGCCCTTTAAAATCAGTCAATTGACCTAGGGTTGACCTAGGGTTGACCCAGATGAAACCCTAGTTGACTGTCTTCAACTGTAGCTCTTGTGCTCTCACCAATGACTTGTCTCCTTCTCCAAATGACTTTCTAAGTCTCTCATAATGTCTAGATACTCTCCATGCTTTCAATTCACAGCTCACAATCCTCTTGTGGACCCTCAGATACCCTCAGCTAGGAGATGGACTCAAGGCTTGATCTGCTGAACTCTTTGCTTTCAAATTCTTTCCTGATGACTTGAATGAGATTGAATGGGGATAATAACCTCTTGATAGGCCTCTAGAGATGAAAATAATGATTGGTCCCCCTGTTGAATGACTTACTATGCTTATGCTATGCAGATGGTTAGTCTATGTACATGACTCTATATGCAAATGCTAATGATAGTGAAACATAAACCAAGTGAATAAGGTTGGGCAAATTTTAGGGTGCAACAGATTGTAGCCAAGCTCTAGCTCTATCTCTTAAAGAAAATGGGAAAAGACGTAGTCTAACCACTTCTTGACTGACACCATTCGCTTTTATAGTGTCGGTATATTGCACAAAAACTGATAAATGTAAGTTTGGGTCATCTGTTGGACTTCTTGAAAATTGATTTTGTTGAATGGCTTGTAACAACGAAGGTTTCAACTCGAAATCCTTTTGATTGATTGTTGGGGCAGCAATACTACTATGAGGTTCATCTTGCGATGGAACGGTGAAATCCTTCAAGGGACGGGTTTGAGGTCCTTGGGCCATGATTTATTCTGGTTCGGTTTCCAAATCTGAGTAAAGCACGATAGGATCTGGAAGGTTATATTCAATACGAAATTTGTTTATTTGGCGCCTTAAGTTAATAAAGCGCTCAATTTCGTCAATTGGTTTATCTAACTCTTCGCTTTGTGAGCGAGTGCTTGGCATACAACCGACAAATTATAGGAAAATAATAAAAAGAAAAAGTTGCCTTAGTCTATATTGCGCAACAAAAGATTCACAATATTGACTAAATCAATCCCCAGCAACGGCGCCAAAATCTTGACCGGTGTCTACTGACGGATAAATCTGCAAGCATACAGTTGATCGTGTAGTCTTAAAAAGGTTTTCGAACCCGCAGGGAAAGATAATTAAACTAATGTTATCTATGGTTGCAGTGCAAAGCTAAGGCTTGAGTTAAACAAAAATTAATACCAATTACGGGGCTGAAATCTAAAATCTAAAAATAATACTAAAATGATGCCGAAATATGACTTCCGCGCACCTAAAGGACCTTGTAGATAAGGGGTACTAATTATGTCTACATGCCTATTCCGTAGGATATACCGACTTAAAGGCTCCACCTCACGCTCTCGCGGTCTTAACAAAGTCATACTTCTCAATCCCAAGATTTTGCTCTCGCTCGCCCGTTAACTAAAAGTTACTCTTTGAAAGTCGATAGTATCTTAATTAACACCTAAAGCACTCTCGCTGTATTTAGATATCGATCCGTAATTTCTACTATCTGGTTCACTCCTCACGCTCTCGCAAATCTCGGCTTAAACCTTTATTTGCTTCTCACTCCCGTGATGAAACAATGTATAATAACCTCTCACTCTCGTGACAAAGCTACTTAAATTGACTTTGAAATTACAACCAAAATGGCACGCATCACAATTTCGTACCTATAATAACTACGGAGTCCCGTCGGTTACGACGGTCCTCATAAGACGATCTCTTAATTAATTTAGTCGGACATGGTTAATTCTAATCCTAACATGTTTACAATGGTGGAAACTACAACATACATGTTGAATTAAATTTAAGAAGTTATTAGTTTATGGTTTTTATGAAAATGAATTAAATGCAGACACATAGAAATAAAAATGCAGTAAAACAAAGAGAACAATAACCTGCAAACTGCAAAGGAATAAATAAAACAAACTTTTATTACTTCGATCCGAGTATTACAACAGTGCAACAGAAAGTAAATACAATATTGCAACAATTCCTCGATGTGAGCAATTGTTGCTTTGGAAAAGTAATATGCTGGGTAAAAGTCTAAAAGCAGTTTGGCAGCGCTTCCGCACGGATCGGTTCTCTGTCAAAAAATTCTAAAAGGGGTCTTTATAGAGAAAAAGGCAGTTGGATAACTCCCCATTCAAAATCATAATTTGGAGGGAAAGCATAACCGTCAGTAACTGCTCGAAAACTGATTTCTGCAGTTAAAACTGCTCTTGTGAACTGCACGGCGATCGTCGTGGTGCCCATGGCAAACGTCATGGTCTCAATGGGCAGATGGCGAGTGCCATTTGGTTATGGCCAACGCCATATCAGCAAGGCTGGCAGAATTGCTGGTTTTTGCTGGATTTTCCTTCTCTTTCACTTCTTTTTTTGATTTCTTCTAGAATCTCGACGGGAACACCTCTGCCAACATGAAAACAGAGTAAGAACATATAAAAATGTGAAAGACTCGATAAAAACTCGGATCTAAAATGCGCAAAGTGAGCCTAAAAATACTATACAAAATCATGTTATCAACCACCTGAAAAGTCACAAAAGACAATTACAGAACGCTATATAATTGCATGAGAATTATAGTTATTGGTGGAGAAATTTATGTGGCAATTAGGAGGGCGGTGGACGTTACATGAAGATACATTTATGAAAGATATGAAATGGAAAAAAGTGATGGATGTTGGGTAAGTTTAGTCATATAAATAAGAGGTTTTTTGGAGGGAGAAGGAGAGAATCAACGGAAAAAAATATAACAGACACTTAAGCCAATTATTTTAGACTATCTTTGACTATAACAATGAAGTCAACTATTTGGTGTTTTTTTAGCAAGAACAGATTCCACAAAATTTGTTTGTTGAAATGAGTATTGTGCAGTCTAGCAATACAATTGAAGATATATTATTTTAGGAACACCAATGGAATAAACATGGAAGGTGTTAGTTACCTGGTTTCACTCAAATTTGATAGGTGAATGAGGTTATGGCTAATTTCAAACATTGAGTCTTTTTTAATGCACTTGAAGCACCTAATATTATTCTAGTTGATCATCGTCAAATAATACACAATTTTTATAGCAGAGTCGTCTTAATTTAAGCAGTAAATGTTCATATTGGGGTCGGTGAAAAAAATTCCTAATTGGAATGTATGGATGAAACAAGGTATTTCCATACTTTTATATAAGTTACCTTCTTTTGTATTATTGTCATTTATATGAAATGATATTCTTACACCCAATTCATACACCTACACCGTATTTCACTATTCACCAATACGGTGAACAGTGAAATATTATAAAATTAATATATATATTTTTTAAAATATAAAAAATTAATTTTTTTTATTTTTAAATTAAATGATATTGATATAAAATTGTGTGATTAACCAACTTCATAACTCCGTTAACCAACATTTTACATATTATTAACCAACTTTATTTACGGTTAAAATTATTTTTAATTTTGGGCGTTTATTAACCAACTTTTTATACTTCATTAACCAACTTTGTTTCATAACTTAAAAAACTGTTCACGAGCACTGTTCATGGTACTGTTCATACACTGTTGTGACACTATTTCGCACTGTTCATGCACTGTTCATCGTATTGGTGAACAGTGAATACAGTGTAGTGTAGGAATGGGTGTCAACATAGCATTGCTGATATGGGTACTCACCATTTCATGCTATTAAAGAAAATAACATGGTGCTACAATATAGGAAGTAATGGGTTACATTCATGACTTTGTTAGTGATAGAAGTGGAAAAATAATCATGTTTTATGTTATTAAATATATTATATATTAAGTACTAATTACTTCCTCAATTTCATCGATACATATTAATTCTCAAACAAAATTAATTATCATATATTAAAAATTATTATCAAATCATAAAAATTTAGGGGTTTCATCCTAAACATGTTTCTATCCATTATACACTATCAAACAATTCCAATAATTTTAAAATAACTCACTCTTACCTTAATTAGATTCTTGAGTTTTCTCTATGTTCCTCTTCTCTTCTCCTCTTTCTCTCCTTAGCCTGCTTTCCAACTTCTAACCTTATTCCATCTCTTTCTCTTATTTTGTCATTCTCATAATTCTATTGGACTTACTAACCCACTTTCTTACTTTCTATTCACATTCTCAATCTAGGCTCATCTACTAATTCTACCAATTCTATATTTTACTCCACCAAATAAAATAAATAAAACAAATCAATTAAATCCAATAAATCAAATAATCTATATAAAAATTAAGTAAATCAATTAATTCAAATAAATCAATTAATTCAAATAAATCAATTAATTAATTAATATAAACAAATAATTGCTAAAATTGGGGTGTTACAACCCTCCCCCACTTAAAAGATTTTCGCCCTCGAAAATTACCTCAAACGAACAACTCAGGATAAGACTCCATCATCTTACTCTCAAGCTCCCAAGTCACATTTCCATCAGCCGGTCCTCCTCAAGCTACTTTCACCAAAGCAATCTCTTTACCTCAAAGTTGCTTCAACTCCCGATCCTCTATCTGCATAGGTGATGTCTCCATAGTCAGGTTATCTCTCACCTGCACATCATCTGCTTGGACTACATGAGACGGAACCACAGTGTATTTTCTCAACTGAGATACATGGAATATGTCATGGAGATTAGCAAGCGACGACGACAAAGCAATCTGATAGGCTACCTCTCATATCCTCTGCAAAATCTGATAAGGAATAATAAAATGCGACGTCAACTTATGTGACTTCAACGATCTACCAACACTAGTTATCAGAGTAACTCTACGAAACACATGGTATCCCTCTTGAAACTCAAGTGCTTTCCTCCTCTTTTCATGATAACTCTTTTGACGACTATGAGAAATCTCCATCTTCTCCTGAATCATCTTAATCTTATCAGTAATCTGTTGGACTATCCCAGATCCAACCAAAGCACTCTCTCCCGACTCATACCAACACAATGGTGTCCTACACCTCCTATCATACAATGCTTCAAACGGTGCCATTTTAATACTCAAATGGAAATTGTTGTTGTAAGTAAACTCAATCAAAGGAAAGTATATATCCCAAGCTCCTTCTTTTTTCAACACACAAGCTCTTAAAAGATCCTCATGTAACTGAATCATCCTCTTAGTCTGACCATCTGTCTGTGGATGATAAGCATAACTCAAATGCAACTTCGTACCCAAGGCACTTTGAAAACTATCCCAAAATATCGAAGTAAACCTCGGATCTCAATCTGACACAATGCTAGACGGAATATCATGCAAACTGACAATCCTCTCAATGTACAACTTCGCTAACCTCTCCAACGAGTAATCCATTCTCATTGGAATAAGTTGGGCAGATTTTGTCAATTTATCCAAAATAACCCAAATAGCTTCACAATTACTCGGTGTTCTAGGTAAACCAGACACAAAATCCATCGATATGCTATCCCATTTCCACTCGGGAATAGATAACAGTTGCATCAAACCCGATGATTTTTTATGTTCGATCTTTGACTTCTGACAAATGAAACAAGAATACACAAACTCTGCAATATCTTTCTTCATACAAGACCACCAAAATACTTTCCTCAAATCTTGATACATCTTAGTAGCACCCAGATGAATACTCAATCCACTACGATGCCCTTCCTCAAGAATACTCTTTTTCAGCTCAACAATATCCAAAACACAAACTCTATCACGACATCTCATGATACCATTTTCATCAATTTAAAAATCACCACCTCGATCTTGATTGATCAAATTCAACCGATCTACCAAACTCAAATCAGATTTCTGACCTTCTCGAATCTCATCAAGAATGCCACTAGTAAGCTTCAACATACCAAGCTTAACTCCATAAGAAGTCTCTTCATAAACCAAACTCATATCTCAAAATTGCTCAATCATTTCTAACTCTTCTCCTCGATTATTTGGATATGAGTTGCCTTACTCGGCCACCCGAGTAATCGTCATTTAAACTAAACATTCAACATATTAACTCAAAATTTAGTCCCGTGTGATTAAAACATTTTCAAAAATAAGTATGCTTTATCCATATCGATGTGAAACAAACAAAGACTTTAGCCTCCAAGGGCGAGCAACAAGCAAAAATGTAGTCACTCGGTATGTCTAAAGGATCACTCCTTAAAAAACGAACTAACAAATTGTAGTCGCCCGAATTACGAAGCTTTGATTTCCTTATTGCACTATGAGGATACGTAGGTACGAGATTGCGAGATTTTGGCGAGCACACTAATAAAAAAACAAACCATTTCACCTTAGCAAGTAACCCTAGATAGAACCTTTTGCGACCCCATTCTTTTCCCTTTTGCATTAGAAGAAAACAAATAGTTTAAGTTAATATTCAATCACAATTAGACTAAGAGGTTCTCGTCAGGTACAACGGACGTGAGGGGTGTTAATACCTTTCCCTTGCGTGATCGAATCCCAAATCTGAATATGGTTGCAACAATCATTATTCTATTTTTAAAGGTTTTATCAGTGTTTTCCCTTTCCTTCTTGGAATAAATAAAATTTGATGGCGACTATGTTCAAACTAATTTTCTGCGATACATTTTACAAAAAAATCATATTTTTATGAGATACGACATTTGACTGCATTTAATCCACATTCATTTATATAAAATGGATTCCATGCAGTAAAATAGTGGCTACAGGCATATCTCAGCCATTCAATTAAAACTAAGTTATTATGTTTTGTTGATCATTAAATATGAGCTCTTAAAATTTAATATATAAGGTTTTGTTTATATATTTATCTTGAACCACTTTCCTTCTGCAACGATGATGAATTCATTTTTACGCTTTTTTTTCATGTATTTTTGTTTTCGAGATTGGTAGTTGGGTATGATATTTTTATTATTGCTCTACAATGACACATACTTTCTTTCACCAAAATGGTTGTATAATCCCTTCGATTGAAAATGGTTTCACCATTAACATCTACTTTATCCATTGTTATTAATCATCATTAATTTACAAACACCGGGATAAATAATATAAAAAAATACCCGTATAATAATCAAAGAAGGATAGTACATCAAAAGTAATATTTTATTGAGGAAAAACATTAAAGTGTTTTATTATTATTTTTCTCTACTTAAAAAGTTTTTTTTTGTAGTAACTTAATTAAAAAGTATTTTGTTACCAAGAGTTTTTTCTTTTGTATCCAACTTTGAATTAAAAATATGTGTTTTGACATGGTGGCCACACCGTTTTTCATTCCATCTATATGATCATGATCAAGAAGGTGGATTAGCTCATCAAAAAGTATTTTGGTCGGTTAGAGAAGATGGTTTATATCATAGTTGGAATGATGTTAATTTTGATAAAACGGCAGATTGGGATAATTAATGAATTATTGGAATTTTCTATCTTGTACAAATTAAATAAGAGAATGGATCCTCATTGTTATTGCATCTATGAATTTTATTGCTCTTGATATGCATGTATCTTTTTTTTAATTTTAGTTTCTTTAGGTCTCAAATATTTTGACACCTTAAAATTAAGTTTTTTATTTTAAAAAAAAAAATTATTCCATACCCCAATTCTCATATCCCTATAATTTTTTAAATATTCTAAAATTATCTTTTTTTTAATTTTTCTTCATACCCCTTCAACTTCATCTTCTGCACCTTTTGTTTTTACATATGTTTTGCCTCCCATTGTGAAGGTTTACTTAGATGTTTGTATGGAAATGATGTAGTTTTCGGCTCAGATTAGAGAGAATCGCTTGATTTCCCGGCTTGATGATGAAGCAAGAGCTAGAGAAGGTCGGATGGTTGTCTTGGTTAGAAGCATCGAGGAATCCATTGATGCTCTTAAGGTTTCAGGATTTGACTTTAACCTCGACTTTGGCCCTGCCACTGATCCATTTCCATCTAATCTACCATAGTTGATCATATATTTCATAGCATCATTTGTATCTTTTCTAGTTTGTTTGTTTATGTTTTTCCTAGACATCTTCCAAGACTATTTTGGATATAATTATTATTTTAGTATTTTGTTGTATGGCATAGTTTTGACGTTATTATGGTATTATTGATGTTTATCCGTGTTGTTGTCTGTTATATTATCTCGTATCTTGTCCATTTTCTGAAATCACCTTGATTGTACTAATATGTGCTTGAATAGGATTTTCTAGTTTAAATTTGTCTACTATAGTATGGCATTTCTTATGAGCTTATATGCTATTTTTGGTTTCATATTTATGTCTCATATTTTATTCGCCTTTATCTCTTTTTGATATTTGTCAAAGGGGAGAAGGGTTGTGTTATTATCGTTATATTTATGTGCATTAAGTGTTTAATGTAGAGGGAGCTTGAGAGCTCAACAATCAATTTCATGGGTGTATCATTTATTGTGTGCTGTTAAAATAAGTCAAGAATAAATTTCATCTCGGTATACAAATTACAAATATTAATGTTTGGCCAATCAAATATCAACAATATCCCAAATTTTCCAAAAATCAAAGAGGGGGAGACGAAAATTGCATTGCATTCGGTATTGTTTATTTTTATGTTCGGTTGATTATTTGACCTATATGTGTATGTATTTGATTTATTGTGTTTATATAATTTGTTTGTAATTTGTGTGTAACTTTATGCTTCATTTGTTAGACATGTACCTTTGAGACGCCTCTCCATTTATACAATTAGATTTGGACCCGTATAAATGTGTGTTTATCCTTTTGTAATTTGATATAAGTCAAAATATTGAGTGTTACTTAAATCTCAAGTTAGAATTCTTAAGTCAAGGTTTTTGAATTCTTGATTCAAATAAGACAATTTGTGATTCGAATACGAACTTGCTTGAAAGTGAATAATTTGTCTGTGCCTATCTAATTCTAATCAAAGAAGTTTGTGATTCGAATCGCAATGATTTCTAACTTGAATCACATGGATATTGATTGGAATCGTGGTCATCAAATTTTCTTTAAAATTAAGTGTGATTCAAATCACAATTTGCTTGACTCTAATCACACATCCATAATTGATTCAAATCACATAGTAACAAACTTTCACTTTACTACCTTTAATTCATTTCATTATTTCTTTGATTAAAATCAAAATAACCCATGATTTGACTCAAATCACATTGTTTTTTTTCTATCCTTTTGTGTCCTATCTCTAGCACCTATTGAAACCTTGTGTCTGTCTTTTTAAAAGAAGGGATTTGTTGACAATGTAAATCAATGACAAATGATTATCACATTGACGAAAGAATGAACATCAAGGGATGTCAAGAAAAGAGAAACTCTTTTATAAGCTATTGAATCTTTTTGTTTTGTGTACCCATAAAATTCATCAAGAACCCAATCTGTATTTGTCAAGAATTTAAAGAGAAACCATGAAAAGATTTCTTCATTTAAAACCACATTATCTCCATGATTCAACCTTGTGAAAAATAACATACAATGTTGAGAGTATGAGAAGTTTGTAGTTGTGTTGTGTGATATCTTTTAGATATTATTCATCATCTTCAATCGTATATCAAGAAACCATTGTTATGGTTCTCAATTCTAAAGATTGAGTGTGAGAGGTAGATTAAGGTACATTAGGGAATCTAATTTTTTGTGTGACGTTTTGATGTTTGTATTAAGATAAAGAATCGTTTATTATTAACATTATTGGTTGATGCTTATCAAGTAAGAGAAGAGTTTTATTCATACTCCAAGGAATACTTTGGTGGATCCGAGTAAATATTTCTGTAGGACAAGGTTGGGAGTTGTCCTTATTTGTTAATAGAATAATCACTCAGATAAGCCTTCGTTATATCCGAGTAAAGGAGGCTGCAGAATTGAAGCATGGAGCAAGTCATTGGGTTTATCAAATTTGTTGGGTCAAGATCATTGAAGATCTTTAATGTTAGTAATAGAGCAATCTTCATCAACTGGAGGAATTATTTCTTTATATATGTGTTGACTAAACGATTGGGTTGTTACTGTTTGGTTTGGTAATAGTTCTGTTGTAAATCGAATACCTTATAACAAAGTATAAACGGTTTCTTCCTTATCAAGAAACACATAAGGGTTAGGGTTAACAAAGAAAACAAGGTAAAATAACAAGGAACAACAAGGATTGGTTATTAAACTGCTATTCTTTCCTTACTCTTAAAATAAGATTACAAGTATACAAGAATAACAAAATAACCTCTTTCTCTTGAAATTAGGATTTTATCTTCCTATTTTTCCTTATGCCAAGATTGAGAAACTAGCATCCTATTTATAAGAAAAATAGCACACTAACCTAATGCGCTTTTTAACAATTACCCAGTACAAGCTAACTTAGGGTACAACCTAACTTAAACACTTGGGCTTAAAAGCAAGGCCCAATCCAATATGCTAACAACCTAGCAATATTGACTAATGTATGTTAGAACAAACTTGGACTACAACACGCATTATCTTCGACAACAACATGCGAACAGACTTCAACCTCATGCTTAATTCCTGTCAAACCAGAAGCTACCCTTCGGCCATACTAGAGTTTGATCCAACATCTCACAAATATCCACCTTGGATATAACTCTATAACATCAAGAAACTAGCTTTCTTCATGCAGCTTTATCAACTACATACAGTGGAAAAACTTGCAACTGGGCAACGTCTTGGTGATCATATCAGCAACATGTGAACAGACTTTGATTGTTGTTTTACTATCTTCACCCAAGGCTCCACCATAAATCAGGACTATATTCAGAGACTTATTTATGTACCTTAAAATCCACTTCAATGCTTGCTAGTGAGCCTTTCCAGGATTCACCGTGTACCTACTTACAAGACTTACTGCATATGCTATATCAGGTCTAGTACAGACCATAGCATACATCAAATAACCTATTATGTTAGCATATGGAATTCTATTCATATAAGTTCTTTTAACATCAGTGTTGGGACACTGATCTATACTCAGCTTGAATTGAGGCTTTGTCAGAGTCACAACAGGATTTGAATTCGACATACCAAACTTTTCGAGGACCTTCCGTAGGTATGCCTCTTGAGATAAGCATAATTTCAACTGCTTTCTATCTCTTCGGATGCCAATCCCAAGAATCCTGAACGCAGCTCCCAGATCCTTCATGTTGAACTCCTTATTGAGTTCATCCTTCACCCTCATTACATCTTCAACATTGTTGCTTGCTATTAGAATATCATCCACATAGAGCAACAAAATAACAAATGAATTACCCAGTCAAAATCTGAAGCAAACGCAGTGGTAGAACTGACTTCTGATGAAACTTATGTGTGCCATGAACTTGTCAAATCTCCTATTCCACTGTCGAGGAGATTGTTTCAGTCCATATAAGGATTTATTCATCTTGCACACATAATCTTCCTTCCTTTTTTTGACATACCCTTCAGGTTGTCTCATCAGGATTGTTTCATCTAAGTCACCATACAAGAATGCAGTCTTCACATCCACCTGTTCCAGTTCAAGGTCGAACTATGCCACTGTAGCAAGCAACATTCGAATGGATCTAGGCTTCACAATAGGAGAGAATACATCGTTGAAGTCGATACCTTCTTTCTGAGTGAACCCCCTAGCAAACAATCTTGGCTTGTATCTCTTCAACGCCACTCCTTTGATTTCTTCCTTAACTTTGAAAATCCATTTACAGCTGATTAACCTGGCTCCAACAGGCTTCTTGATCAGTTCCCAGGTGTTGTTATCATGAAGAGATTTCATCTCATCATCCATGGCCTTAATCCATTCAGTCTTCTTTTGACTCCTCATAACTTTCTTATAGTCTCTAGGTTCTTCATCTAGAACCTCACTTGCAAAGATTAAGGCATAAGCTATAAGATCTGCATACCCAAGTCTCTGAGGTGGCTTGATGACTCTCCTTGACCTGTCTCTTGCTAGCAGGTAGTCATTATCAGTCTCCTCATCTTTGAAAACATCTTCTGCGTCTTCTTCGACTTCATCTTGGGTACACAATTCAGCATCAACATGCTCCACCTCAACAGGAATCTCTCCCTGTTCCAGCTCTTCGTCAGCATTATCAGTTTTCTTGAAAGCCATCTCTGCTTCATTGAAAACTACATCTCGACTGGTGATACACCTCCTGTGACCTAGCTCTAGGCATCATAGCCTATAATATTTGACTCCTCCAAGGTATCCCATGAACATGCATTTTAGAGCTCTAGGTTCGACCTTGTCTGGCCTAATGTGAGCATAGGCCACACAACCAAATACTCCCAATTTGTTGAGACTAGTTGGATGTCCCGACCAAACTTCTTCAGGTGTCTTCATTCCCAAGGCAGTAGAGGGACATCTATTTATCAGGTAAGCTGTTGTCGAAACAGCCTCCGCCCAAAATACCTTCTTCAATCCAACACTAACCAACATGCATCTAACCCTTTCAAGGCTTGTTCGATTGAATCTCTCAGCTAAGCCATTTTGTTGAGGAATACCTGCTATAGTCTTATGCCTTGCAATCCCAGACTCAACACAGTAAATATTGAATGCTTCGTTGCAGAATTCAAGGCCATTGTCGATTCTCAACCTCTTGACCTTTCTGCCAGTTTGAGTTTCGACTAGAATCTTCCAACTTTTGAAATTCTCAAAAGTTTCATCCTTCTTCTTCTGAATGAATACACATAGCTTTCTCGAGTAGTCATCAATGATGGATAGAAAATACCTTGCACCAGAGTGTGAAGGATTCCTTGCAGGCCTCCAAAGATCATCATGAATGTAATCTAGGAATCCATGTGTTCTTTGCTTGCCTTTGTTAAACTTCGCCCTATAGGATTTACCAAATACACAAGATTCACAAAACTCTAACTTTTCGACTTTGTCACCTCCTAGCAGGTTCTGCTTCCCCAATTCGACCAGGCCTCTTTTGCTGACATGGCCCAATCTCATGTGCCATAATTTTGTCTTCGACACAGGTTTCGTGGATGCAACATTTGTCGAACCACTTACAACCTCAGCCTCAAGGGTATACAAGCCTTGTTTCTTCACGCCTCTCAAGACTTCCTTTGACCCCTTCATGACTCTTAGGATACTTTTCTCTCCTTGAAAAACATATCCCTTTCTGTCGAATTCACCAAGAGAAATCAATTTTCTCTTCAAGTCAGGTACATACCTAACTTCAGTCAATAACCTTATTGACTCATCATGGAGCTTGAATCTCACAGGTCCAATACCTACAATTTTGCCAGATTTGTTGTTTCCCAGCAGCATCGATCCACCATCTTGATCATATATCTCCTCGAACAACTCTCTGTTTGGAGTCATGTTCCAAGTGCAACCTGAATCTATAATCCACTCCTTTCTTGAGTCGCCGCTTAAAACTACAAGGACATCAGGTGAGTCGAAGTCATCTTGAACAATGGCTACGTTGCCATTATCCTTACCTTCATGATCTTTTAGGCGTTCAGGACACACCTTTCTTATGTGACCCTCCTTCTTACAGTGATAACATTGAATACCATATGTTTCGCTATTATAAAATTTTTGTTGACTTTTACCTTTCTTCTTATCGAACTTACCATCCTTTTGCAAGAGTTTTCCCTTAACGGTCAAACCTTCACCCACCATCAAAGGTTTATGCTTCTTTTGTTTGTTCAAGTCCTTAGAATACAAGGCTGATTGAACTTCTTCAAAGGTCAGGGACTCCCTTCCATACAAGAGAGTTTCTTTGAAATGAGCATGTGTTCTAGGCAAAGCACACAGCAGCAACAGTGCTTGATCTTCATCATCGATCTTCACATCAATATTTTCAAGATCAAGAATCAGCTTGTTGAACATATCCAACTGCTCATCCAACACTTTGTCTTCACTCATCTTGAATGAATACAAAGCTTGCTTCAGGTAGAGTCAATTCACTAGAGATTTGGTCATGTACAAGCTTTCAAGTTTTACCCATAATCCCGATGTCGTAGTCTCCTTTGATACATGTCGAATAACCTTATCACCAAGGCTCAACAATCTTGCATTATGGGATTTCTCGATCATGCTCGCCTTTTCTTTTGTTGTTAATGCAGCGTCCATGGTTGCCTCACCCTTCAACGCTTCCAAACAACTCTGCTGAACTAGTAGGGCTTTCATCTTCAAGCGCCATAGACCGAAGTCGTTCACTCTGGTGAACTTTTCAATCTCATACTTTATTGAAGGCATCTTTTCCATGCTCACCGCACCAATTTGTTGTGAATCGGATACCTTATAACAAAGTATAAATGGTTTATTCCTTATCAAGAAACACACAAGGGTTAGGGTTAACAAAGAAAACAAGGTAAAACAACAAGGAACGACAAGGATTGGTTATTAAAACTGCTATTCTTTCCTTACTCTTAAAACAAGATTACAAGTATACAAGAATAACAAAATAACCTCTCTCTCTCTTGTAATTAGGATTTTATCTTCCTATTTTTTCGTATGTCAAGATTGAGAAACTAGCATCCTATTATAAGAAAAATAGAACATTAACCTAATGGGCTTTTTAACAATTATCCATTACAAACTAACTTAGGGTACAAGCTAACTTAAACACTTGGGATTACAAGCAATGTCCAATTCAATATTCTAACAACCTAGAAATATTGACTAATGCATGTTAGAACAAACTTCAACTACAACACGCATTATCTTCGGCAGCAGTATGCAAACAGACTGTGACCTCATACTTAATTTCGGTCGAACTATAAGCTACCCTTCGACCATATTAGAGTTCGATCCAACATCTCACAAGTTCGTCGTACCAAAATACTTATATCTCTAACTTTAATCTTAGTGGAAGATGTTACCATTTCTGATGGTGAAAATCATCTAAGAGTGGAGTAGGCATAGGATGACAAATTATCGAGCCATTATATATCTGGTGTACAATTCTCTCTCCTTATCTCTTTAGTTTTATGTATTGTATTATGCATGCTAGGTATTGTTCATCATTAAAATGCCATATAGAATTATATCTTTCTTATAGTGTTTTGTCATATAATTGTAGGTCTGTGATGCATTTAATTTGGTGAACATTCATCCGTCGAATTAGGATTGTATTTACTCATAGTCACTAGATTTAAATTTTTTGTCAAAGTAACTTAAGTTTCTTGGAGTTGATGGTATTGATTGAGTTTTTGTTTATGTGATAATAAGAAAACATATTGTATTGAATCCATTTGCCATGTTTTACTTCTGCTCATTACATTTTGCTTTCGTGATTTAACTCTAATTTCGTAAAAATAATTGTTTTTTAAAATAATCTCTTAAGGTGATAGGTTTATTCACCCCCCTAACTCTAATTTCGTAAAAATAATTGTTTTTTAAAATAATCTCTTAAGGGGATAGGTTTATTCCCCCTCCCCTATGTTTTGCTTCCGCTCATTACATTTTGCTTTTGCGATTTAACTCTAATTTCGTAAAAATAATTGTTTTTTGAAATAATCTCTTAAGGGGATAGATTTATTCATCTCAAGAACTTGACCATGTCATGGTATAGTAAACCACTCTCAACAGACATATAGGCTAAATTTATTCGCTCATTAGAGAATAACTTTGAATTGGCCTTTAAGGGTGAAAGGCAGTTTTGGGAATATGGAGATGTTTGAAGTCGGAAATCTTTACAAACTATATATGAGGAAAGGTTAATTAAGAAGCAAATGAGCAATAATATGTTGGAAAGTAACATTGACTTGATTGAGGTATAACGGAATTTCATTAAATAAACATATAAAGGAATTACCTCTAATTAGTTTTAAGAAAAATAGGATCAAAGACTTAACATGTATTGGCTTGAGGAATTTACATTATTACCTCAGGGTTTACATAGCAATGCCTTCAATAAGGGAAATTTACTCAAAGGGAGAAAACATACTATGTGTATCGAAAAAGGATACATTTGAAAATCAAGATAATTCATCATATAATTATTGGTATACAAACATTAAGTTAAACCAAGGTAGATGCTTGAACCATGAATTTCTTTAAAAAAGACCATAAATTTCATATAAAGTGGAGGTATCCATTCTAAAAAGATCATCGAAGTGACTTGGCACAAGGTCTGCAAACCTTACTTTGAAGGAAGGTTATGAATTAGAACAATTAACAACATTAATGAAGTTATAACTCTTAATCTCTCTTGGGAACTATTCTGTTCAAACTTGCATTGGACTTCTTTTCTCATAATCAGAGTTTTGAGAAGTCAAGGCACCATAAAATATAGATATGTATACTTGCAAGTAAGAAAACTGCAACTATCTGCTGATTTAGTTTTAATGCTGACAAGAGTCTTAAGAGAAGTCTTCATCAATATTGTTATTCAAGGCTTATTGGTTCAGATGATATCATCTGATGTGATTGGTTTAAGTGATGGTGCTCAAAGATTTCTCATGTGATGATGCTTGACATGTTAATCAAGTGATGGTAATTGATATGATTAAGTGATGATGCTTGAATATGTGAATCAAGTGATGATGCTTGAATATGTGAATCAAGTGATGGTTCTTGATATGTTGACCAAGTGAGTGTGTTTGGTCCATGAAGCTCAAGATGTGTTGATCAAGATGAAGCCTGAAGATCATCTGATGCAGTAACCAAGTGGATATGCTTGAATATCAAGATGATAAGATCAAGTTATAGTGATAATTAAATATCTAGTTATGTTGATCAAGTTGTGTAAAACAAGTAATGTTGATCAATTTGTGGTTATCAAGTGATTGTAGATCAATCTATTAGTGGAAGTCTACGGAGGCAACACTTTATGCCAAGCGGCATTTGGTGAAGTCAGCGAAGATGTCTAATCAAACGACTTCTATGATGATGGAGTTTATCAATGAAGATTTATCTCAAGCCTCATCAAAATAAGATTCAAGGTTCCAATTAAGTGTTAAAAGTTAAAGATATTGTGCCAAGAAACGAAAAACTATAGAGTTGTGAAAGGAAGAAAGTGTGAACTCGCATGTTCGTGTCGAGTAATCAGTGTTTGTAAAGGTATGAGATGAATTCTCAACTTTAAAAAGGTAAATCACAAATACGCACATATACGTGTGCGAGTACACGCGCACACACAAACACGCGCACACACAAACACACATAAAAATCTTAAAAAGCCTATCTTGTTCTTATAAAATCACCAAAAAAATGTTTTAAAAGCCTAAAAAAATTGATTAAAGAATTGTTTGATCAATTAGAAGCAAGTTTTGCAAAGTGATAATCAATTAATCCTGGAAGTAGTCAATTATTTCACTATGTAATGCTTAAAATCAATTGAAGGTGTCCCTTAAATGATTGGCAGCAGCTAGAAATCAAAACATTCTATTTTAAGTAGCATAATCGCGATTACGCCTTTGTGAAGGATTGTTTCCAAATTTACACCATATTTTTGTTCTATAAATAAAGGGCTCCTATATCATTTCAAATCAAGCAAAAAATGAGTTTTGGTCCTTCTTTCTCACTATCCACTCTTTTACTACAAATCTCTCATTTTCTCAATTTAATTTTACCTTAGTGTTTTGAGAGTGACTATATACTTTGTGAGGATCAATGTTTCTAGTGAGGGGCGAATTTGTAAATATCTCAAGAGTGTATTATCTTTTCTACGATATTTTTCTTGTAAGAAGAGGTTGTTTTATTATGAGCTAAACCATTTAAAAATATTTTTTGGCTATTGAGGTAAACTAATAAAAATCTCATATTGTTTTGGGGATGTCTTTATGGTTAAAACTCTAAGTCGATTTGTGTGTTTTGTGTGCTGCTAAAAAACTCTCAAATAGTTGTGGAGCTCTTCGTATTTAAAACTTTGTCATCATGAGGTGGTTATCTATTTAAAAAGTTCAATCCTTATAAAAGGAGGTATGTGGACAAAGTCTAAAAAAAATTCACATTAAATAAGAAATTTTTAGAAAAAAGACTAGGTCACATCATAAAGACCAAACTTTTATAAATCTATAAGCATTTCTCTTATCCTTTAATTCTTTATTGTTTCTGCTACCTTTTACAAAAGGATTTTAAACTTTGTTTTTGTAATAGACATAATATCAATAATTTGATGGGAATCGAGATTGCAGAGATGTTAAAATTTGTTGTTAATATCAAAGATTCCTTGCAATCTATTATATTTAAATTCATGAATGGAAATGTTTGGTCTGAGCTTTTCCCTACTACTCCATACATAGTTAAGGATATAATCATTCCTTATGATCTTGGTCCTGATATGCTCAGATACAATCACGCATTTTCTGGTGCCTGTAAGTCAATATATTTCATGAATCTTCAATTCAATAACTCAAGTTAAGATAGTGATCTCAATAATCAACTCCATGTGGTATAGTTGAAATAAAGCCAGATTTAAAAGCAGGTTAATTCATTGGAGGTCTTCCATCAATAATATAACATCTCCTCGGTGTCTTTAGTTGGAAATTCTACCAAATGCTATATTTATGCTTTCATGGAGGAGTTAAGAATCCTAAAGACTTTCAAACTTCTTATCCACCCTCAAATTATTCAAGTTTTTTGAACTCCTCTCATCTATTTGTGAATTAACTGCAACTTTTATGGAGATGATACAGGTGTTGCGGGGACTGCTGTATGTGGAGATTAATTTTCACCTTTAGTCACTCACGTGAGAGAATTAACTGCAACTTTTATGGAGTTGATACAGGTGTTGCGGGGACTGCTGTATGTGAAGATTAATTTTCACCTTTAGTCACTCACGTGAGAGTTTTCATTAATTAGGAAAACACAATTGATATTAATTCTCTCACTTTACTAGCTGACTTTTTTTTCACTTCCCTAGCTGACTTTTTTTCTTCCCTTGAGAGTTTTTATTAATTAAGAAAATATAATTAACGTTAACTCATATTAATGTTTCCTCTAAGAAAATACATTACCTTCTTCCTCATTTCTTGTTTCTGAAAACCACTTACATATCATCTTCTTCTTCTATTGTTCAGTGTTTCTTACTTTTTATTGCTATGGACAAAGTGATATCAATTGGCACTCAACTACTCAAGGTAACATCTTTTAGCTTGAAATCAATTTTTCTTTAATATTCTCTTTAACCAAAACAAAGTGCAGACAAGAAGAAATAATATACCAAATACGTATAAACATATTTAACATATTTATCATTCCCTTATGCGTTAATTTATTTAATATTTTTAGTATCCCTCATACTTAGGAAAATGATTTAATTTCTTTTTAGGTAATAAGATCTGAGATTATAAATTAATTTAAATATATTTGATATCATTGTATTATTTTGTGATTTTTAGGAAAATGAATGGGTGTCAAATTGTGATGATGAGTTAAAGCCTAAGATTGGACAAGTATTTGATACATTAGAAGAAGGTGGAGAATTTTACAAAAAATATGCACATCATGTCGGATTTAGTGTGCGTTCATCATCAGAAACTAAAGATAAAAACGGCGTGAAGCGTTGGAAGTACTTTGTTTGCTCAAAACAAGGTTATTTGCCAATGAAGACAAATGAGATGGAGCGGAGTGAATCTAGTATCAAAGTTAGAAGAAGGAGTCGTACTAGAGAAGGATGCAATGCAAATGTTGTTTTCAAACGAGTGGAAGAAGATAAATATGAGTTAGTTCGATTTCATGAGATTCATACACACGCTCTTGTTTCACCTATGAAGAGACCGTTTTTAAGATCGGCAAGAAAAGTGAATCCAATTCACAAGAATTTATTACTTGCATATAGTAAGGCAAATATTGGAACATCAAAAACTTTCCACTTATTAAAAGAACAGTTAGGGGGTTATCAAAATGTTGGTTGCACACAGAGAGATCTTCAAAATTATTCGAGAGATTTAAAGACGTTGATTAAAGATTCTGATACTCATATTTTTATTGATAACTTTAGAAGGAAGCAAGAAGTTAATCCATCATTTTACTATGCGTATGAGTTAGATGAAGAAGCTCGGCTAAAACATGTTTTTTGGACAGATGGTATTTGTAGAAAAAAATATTCTGTGTTTGGGGATGTGATTTCATTTGATACTACGTATCAAACAAATAAATATTCTATGATTTTTGCATCTTTTACTGGAATAAACCACCATAGACAATCTATAACTCTTGGAGCAGGATTTTTAGCAAATGAGAAAATTGATTCATTCATATGGTTGTTCCAAAAGTTTTTGGAAGCAATGGGAGGAAAAATGTCAACTCTTCTAATAACTGATCAAGATCCTGCCATGAAGGTAGCTATAGAAAATATTTGTACTACCTCTAATCGTAGATTTTGCATGTGGCACATAATGAAAAAAGTTTCTGAGAAAATAGGTGGTTCTATGAATGCTAATGAAGAGTTCAACACAAGTCTAAATCATGTGTTTGGGAGTTTGAGACACCAAATGAGTTTGAAGCTACATGGAAGTCTATAATGACCAAATTTGAGTTAGAAAATAATGATTGGTTGTCACATATGTTTGATATTCGAGACATGTGGATTCCAGCATACTTTAAAGATATTTTCTTGACTGGGATATTGAGAACTACATCAAGGTCAGAAAGTGAGAATTCTTTTTATGGTAATTTCTTGAATCCAAATGTTAGCTTGGTTGAATTTTGGATGATGTTTGATTCGGCAATAGAAGCACAACGACATAAGGAGTTACTTGCCGATAATAACTCAATTCATTCTACACCAAAGTTAATTATGGATCGTGGCATAGAGAGACATGCGAGAGATGTGTATACCCGTGAGAACTTTTACATATTTCAGAATGAATTATGGTTTGCATGTGTAGACTGTGGAATTGAAAATAAGAAAGAGTTAGATGGAATAGAAATATTTCATATATATGATAATGGCAAGGTCAATAGTAAACTTAGAGAAGTGGTGTATAATTTGTCTCACCATAATGCCAATTGCTCATGCAAGATGTTTCAGGCTGAAGGAATACCTTGTAAACACATATTTTGTGTTTTAAAGGGTAAATTTCTAAATGAAATACCAAGCAAGTACATTGTGAATAGGTGGACTTGCAAATAGAAAACCTATTTTGGATATAGCTGACAATGTCTTGGATAAGTTCTCTAATTCAGAAAAGGATAACAATCTCATTTCAGATGTGTGAGATCACTTACTTAAGTGTTTGAAAAAAGCAGGACAAGATAAGAAAAAATTGCTTCTTGTGTTAAATGGGACTGTTAACATGGAAAAGCAATTGGATGAGTTTGAAGAGAGTTCTAACCAAACTAAGATAGGTGATTTGCAAACCTTTATCAGATCCAATATACCTGAAGAAGTAAAAATCCTCCCTCCACAATTTGCAAAGACTAAAGCATGTGAGTATATTTAATTTGATTTTTAAGTACATAGAACATGTTTAAATTAATTTATGAGTTTATTTAGTCATATAAACTTTATAAATCTGTTTAGAAGAAATTATAACTACAACATATGATATTTTTCACAAATTATTTTTTATTATTCTCATAAATTTTCAAAAACATGTTATAAAATAGTTTATATCTAAACAAAAATAATTTAACATTTTTTTATTATAATAAATATTTGTGTTATAAGTCGTAAATAAGTTTTACTAAATAACTCTTTAATGGTATTAATAAAGTTTTATTTGGAAGAAGAAAAAAACAATAAATAATTATAACAAATCGCGCTTAAGAAGTTTTTCAAATAAGTAGTGAGTGATAATTGGATGCAAAGATTAAGAATGGTTCAAAGTTCTCGTACTCACTTAATATCTTGCAACTCCTATCCCAGTCATTTCTCCTTCTATAATAATGTCTCATAATGTGGAATTCTAATTCAATAGTTTAATTTCTGCCAAGAGAGTTTTGTCTCCAGGAGAAAGATCATTGCAACAGTCGAATCTCGATCTTAAAGTATGGAAACAATTTGGTACCAATTTCCATGTGTATGAACCTAAGATGAAGGGAAATCATTTGGTACCAATTTCTATGTGTATGAACCTAAGATGAATGGAAATCATCATGACAGTTTTTATGGACTCTTTGGATGATGATGGAATCAAAAAACAACCTGGTATATCAGTTAATTTCTCGTTCTTGTTGAAGTGATGCACGTATTATGGTGCAAGATCTGTAGTTATTGTTATTCTAAGTGGTTTCCTTTTTTACACAAGTGTTACTGTCTGAGATCTTACTGTTGATATTCATGGTTGAAGAGTGTTGCAATAGATTGACTGGTTAAGTCCAATCCATAGTTTCATGGGAGAGAAGTTCATTACAATGGAAAATACTAAATCAATGTATGCACATGTTTAAGTCATATCCAATTGACACTAAAAACATACATATGTACAAGCTTTAAGTATACACCACAGCACAGGTAAAATATACTGACTGGTTAATGACGAACATAAGAGTCACTTTGCAAACATTTTTCCAATCTGACAGCCACAGTAACTTGAAGATAATGGCAGGATTCACATTTTCAATCATTAATCAAATTTGTATTTAGATTTATGAAATAAATGCCTTGACCAGTTCTGTGTAACTGCAAATAAAACCTGACCTTGGGCAGATTATAGTACCATTATTCTTCTTAGCCATCTCTTCAAGAGCCTACAAATGAGCATAAGTCAAAATAAGATTAGCCTTAAATGCAGGACATTTGGAATAACAGGATCGGTATAATAAATATAAAAAAGGGACCTTGGAGCTATAAACATATCCATTTGGCAGGACTTGTGGTGGGTTCTCTGTGTCCATTAGCTCCTTTGTTATGTAGCAAACAAGTTTTGAGTGATGCTGCTTAGAAAATGGTAATGGTGAGGCTAGTTTGCGAAAAGCTTGCTGTGATAGAGGGTCTTCTTTTGTGCAATCATCCTCGAAACAATATCTTTATCAAGTCAAGGAACATTTCTCGGTGAGTAGCTGAAACAATTAGCTGTGACAATGTGTGCACAGACAACCACAAGGTTGCAATAAAAAAACATGCAAATTTATGAGCAAGAGGCTTGGAATTATCAGTATCAGCTTTGAAATCTTTCACAACAGGTTTTAAAAAAGAGATGCATTTGAGTGAGTAGAACCATACTTTAGCTGCATTATTGGAATAATAGTAAAAGATCTGTAAGACATTGAGAAGTGGCAAGTAAAAATCAACTGAAGGCCTTAGGGACCAGTTAAAATATGTGGGCATCGTACCACAAAATAAACTACGATTACCAATAACTGCTACAAAAGACTCTGAGACAAGAGATTGATTATCAACAACTTATTAAGGAGAATCCAAGTGCTTTAATTTCATTTTTTGGTGGGTCCTTCATATATGCATGTAAGCATGATAATAATCTGTGACTATCCTAGAGCATACGAGTTTTTAGGTTAAAATACTTCTTGCAGATAATAATCTATATTTAGTATGGATACGGAGTTTTGAGAGCCGAAAGGCCAGCTTGCAGGTAGATATTGAGCAAAGGCTCTAAAGTCATGCCATACAACTTGCAGAACTCCTGTTTGAATTGGTCAACTAGATAATCCCATTGTTTGTCTTCAAACAAGACCTGTAAATTATCCAAAAGAAAATCGCAAATATATCAGTGCAGAAACGGAAGCTACCATGGAATAGACGATGCAGTATGAAGCAAAACATAAGAACAAAAGCATCAAAATGTCGTGTCCGATCAACATGTTGATAGATTTCATTATAATTTGTAAATACAACAGGCATGAAGATTTTCTCGTATAAGAAATTATCATAATAAAGTAAAAATTCATACAAATAAATTATTGTTTCTCAACAAAGGAGGAACTGTGTTTGACAATGAAATAGGTGATGCACACTGCACGACACAAGTCATCTCAATTATTAAAACAGTTAAGCAAGTACGGTACAATTAAAATTAATAGCTCAAGAGATATAAAGCTTGTGTTAGTCAACTGATTTATAAACAACCAGAAAAACCAAAACATAGTTATAATTGATATCAATTAGATAGTGTTATTAGCATAATGCTTGGTATTCCTCCACTTTTTCCTAGAGGAAAAATATAATTAAATTGAAAAACTACACATTCTTCTACGATAAAATTCGCAGTTTAACAAAATTCTTAATTCATCTGGTTCCTCAGAAGTTTTCACTGTGCTGTCAATGAAGTTATTAAACTGTAAACCATGCCAAGAATCATTTGTTCCATTTTTGAATCATGAATTGTATGAAAAATAATGTGTTGTGTAATTTAGAGAAGAAACAATAACAACCAAACCTTATCCCACTAAGTGGGTCGGCTACATGGATCAAATTACACCATAATGTTCTATCAAAGACGATGTTTCTATCCAATTTGTTAATCTTGAAATCTTTCTTAATAGTTTCTCTCATAGTTTTGTTAGGCCTTCCTCTACCTCTAGTTGTCTAATTACTCTTCATCTGATCTACTCTCCTTACAACAGAATCCAGAGGCCTTCTTCCTACATGTCTAAATATACATAATCCCATATCTAAAACATGAACAAAATACTTTAAATTCTGATAAAAACTTAAATGACTAAGTACCATCACGCAGTTTTTGATTCATTAGTACGTTCATAAGTCCTAATCTCAACATTGATAAATCTTTTGTGATTTGTGAATATTGGATTCTATAAGAACAAAAATTGTATCCAGAACTAGAAGATTCAAACAGCAGTTAGTCTGCCACCTGATCTATCCATGTGAAAAAGCATGCCTCTTTCACTCCGGATGAAAACAGAGCAAGAAAAGAAAAAGCAGAGTGATACTAAATTGCAGAATCATCTCTATCAATGATACAAAGTTACAATGATTTGTGCGACTCGGGCAACATTCAAAGCCAACTATGATTCAACAAATGATATGAACTACTGGCTGCTTATGCTCTGTTAGGCTAGCGAGAGAACGATAAAAGAGAGAAATAAAAAAAGTGAGATAGAAAGATGTGAGAAAAAGAGTGGATTGTTGGTATTGTTGTGCGAGAGAAATAGAAAAGAAAGAGAAGAGAAAGAAGTATTCAGTTGTCTTTCTCTCTCGCATTGTTTAGTTAAATAAAGTGCGATGAGATAAATAGTGTATCTTTAAAACAATAATACCCCTGCTCACTCCAATTTTTTCTACATCAACTCATATCGATTGTTGTTTCTCCTATGGTTGCTGCTTTAAGAATAAAACCCTGCCTTGGAGCTTCTCTTTTCGGTACCACACGGTTTATAAAACATTAGTACTAATGTTTTGACAAAACAGTTTCCATTGAACATAACAAAAAAGTTTAAATATTATCATCTGTATTTGTAGCATATCTCACATATTTTCCAGTCAACCAGGGTCATTTTTAAATGTTTTATTCAAAGAAGCAGCCAAGCTCGGCATCATGCATCTCTAACTGTATTGAGAAAGCCAAGCTCCTGGTTAGAAAACACGCCCAGGACGTTATAAAGAAGTACGATTCATGGATGACGTATTAAACGAAAACGGTAAGAACATTGGTTTCTCGCCTCTGTTTCTTTGCACCTTTGCGGCGAAAGAAAGTGGTCCAATTTCGCTTTTTGATTTCTCTCGTTCACTAAACGAAATAGTTTCACTCTCTTTTTCCTAATTATCTCTTTCTTCTACATTCCATGCAAGCTAAACGAAGTTTTAGTATAAAATTGGAACTTATATAATGAATTGTGCCATTCAACAACTATAAATAAATACAATCATAAGAATGTTATATTAAGAAAAATAAAATTAAAGACACCAGTATCATTAGTGCGCAAACACAAAATAAACTACATTATCACCTTATATGTGGCACATCCGGTATCTCTTTTAAAAGCTAGTGTTGCGAGGACTCGCTGCAGTTCTTTCATGTGGGTGGCTCCCCATGGCGCAAGATACTTCTTAGCATATGTGATGGCTCTTAAATTGTTTTCAGCTCTTACCATTTCTATGAACTCTTGAAGTCTCAACTGGAACTCCAATTTGCTCTGTTAACAGTAAACTGCTCTTAATTAACAACTGTAAATAGTACGGTGCCCAAATTATGCATCTGTTATCAACAATGAACATCATACAAGAATAATACCTAGTGGTTGTGGATAATTAAGAAAGTCTGGCTTTTCATCAATTTTAAAATAAAATAAAAAACAATTTTGAACCAGACTTGTACCATTTTTGTTGTATTTTTATTTATGGGTAATGCCTTGGGGCACAAGTTAAGAACTAAATTAAGAAATATTGTCTTGGAAATTGTGTATAAACTTTAATTAAAGTATAAAATTAATTTTTAAATTGTTTTTTTCAATACAAATTTACTATAAGTGGGTCTCTTAACTTATGCCCCAAGGGCACAAGTTAGCATTACTCTTTATTTATTTATTATGAACAGGCACATACAGTGGTTATTTATTTCTCTTTTATATGACCATATTCTATAGTTGCTGGACATCTGGGACAATCCTACAAATTCTTATTGCCTTAACAGAAATGCATGTTTCCTAGACTCCAGAGCTAGATAAACCCAAAAGACTAGCCTATAAGTACGAGGCAGCGACTATTAATAAACTCAGACAGTAGTATGAACCTTAGACTTCTTCAGTCTTGATTTGTTTTCAGCACACCATGCTAGGGCAGGTGCAGCATCCTTACTTTGCAAAGAATCAATAACCTTTTTTGCTTCTTGGAACACATCAATATCAACTAGCTCCTGAAGCACAAAAACCAAAAAATACTACTGTTACATCCAAAGTGACCAAAAGCAACAGATATTGCCAGCATCAACAAATGGCCACCACATCCATTACCTGCAAGTTGCTGCATTCAGCCAGTCTCTGTGCAGTGTCGTAATATGACATTCTTAACATGTAATCAATAAGAATTCGCTTCAAGCGAGTGTTATTCCATTCTGACATTTTTTCCGCGTCTGCAGATTCCAAATGTTCAAGACGTGCACGACACTTCTGCGCTTGCAAATGCTCAGCTCGATTTCCTTCTTCCAGCTTAAAATATTTTCACAATTACAAGCCAAGATAATCAATTACAAAAACATAATTAATCAAGAATCCAAAACAAAATCGACCACAAAAGAATGCTCGAAATCATAACTAACTACATTGCAACTAAAACAAAACATCAAATTATTTACACAATTTTTCTTGAACTAATATCCAGATCCTTATTTGGTACTGCAAATCAAGATTCAACAAATGCAAATCCAAAATTGAAATAATTTCCAAAACCATAACCAAGAAACATGTGATTTATATGGAAAGATAACAATCAAAAACAAATCTGAATCACGTGTTGAAACGAATTACGAATCATAAAATTAGGTCAGTGGTTACTTTTCTTTTGAGCCCTTGGAGGCGGGAGACGAGAGAGCTAAGCTGGTTGACGGCGTCGGAGGGGGACAAATCAGAAGAGGCGGCATCGTTGACGCCGGAGATAACGGCGGACATCTCCTTCTCGACGACGCGGTTGTTGGCTCGGAGGGTTTTCTTGAAGTGCTCAAAAGGGACTCTG
Organism: Lathyrus sativus; assembly: GCA_963859935.3. Classification (NCBI taxonomy): domain Eukaryota; kingdom Viridiplantae; phylum Streptophyta; class Magnoliopsida; order Fabales; family Fabaceae; genus Lathyrus; species Lathyrus sativus. Next base: position 678,274,279 of record OZ012740.1, read on the forward strand.
AGGAACTGATGCTCGAGCTTGAGAGATTCCGTTAGTCTGGGGAGGTTGGAGGACGGAGCAGGCGTAGGGTTGACGGCGGCGGTGGTGGCTGCGATTTGAGTTTCGACGGCAGTGTTGTTTCCGTTCGGAGTGGAATCCATTTCCATTGGGGAAGAAACAAAAAATTGGAATCTCGCAGATTGCAACTTGTAACTGGATAAATGCTCTGACAGAACTAAATTATTTTCAATATTTTAATTTAATTTAATTTTTTTTAGCAAATTACGAATTTTTCATTTTATTTACGAAATATTAATTTTTTTGAAAGATTACAAAATTTATATAATTTTAATTCGTGTATTTACTAATTTTATCCAGATAAGATTAAATATAACTAGTATTTAATATGTTAACCACAATAAGATTTGAGCAAAAAAAACTCTAAAAATTTAAAATTTAATTTATATACAGGGGTGTGAAAAAAAACAAATTATACCCGATTAAATTGGTATTTAAATTATTTCATTTAAAAAAATTAAAAATAAATGTTAAAATATAAATTTAAATATTTATTTTATTATTTAAATATAAACTTATACTCGTAATAATACTAATAATATTAGTAAATAATAAAATAATAATAATAATTTAAAAATAAATACAACACTTTTATTTCACCCTATAAATATAACACTTTTATTTCGTACATTTCTATTATTTTGTTTAAGATGACACGTTCACCGAAATCCGATAACATGTCTCTCCCCTCTCCTCGCGAAGTGAAAAATTCTGGTGAAGAAAGTACTACGCTCCTCTCTCCTCGCGAAGTGACAGATGCTACTGAGGGCGAAACCAATAGCCCCGTAGTTCAAGAAAGTACTCTGCTCCTCTCTTCTCGCGAAGTGACAGATGCTGCTGAGGGCGAAACCAATAGCCCCGTACTTCAAGAAAGTACTACGCTCCTCTCTCCTCGCGAAGTGACAGATGCTGCTGAGGGCGAAACCAATAGCCCCATACCGTATCTTCAAGAAAGTTCCCCTGTTGGCGAGTGCAGTGGGACGGCAGAAGGCCAGCCAAAACGTACAAGAAGAAAGTTTGCGGTCGTGAATCGAAAACAGCGCCCCATATCTCTACATTATTCACGCCCAAGCTCGAATTTTTTACCAGAATGCCACCACCTGAAATGAAAAATACCAGAATGCCACAACTTGAAAAAAATTTGCAGAAATGCCACAAACCCAGAAAGGGTTCGTCCAACCATTGGACGACCCAATGAAGGCCATTTGCACGCAGCAAGGGTTCGGCCAATGGATGGCCAACCCTGCTCTAGCTACTTTTTTTTTTTTTTAATTTCAAAATTAAAATGTATTTTTTTTTATTATTTTTTGTTTTTAATAGTTTTTTTATATTTAAATGATTTAAATAATATTATATAATAATAAAAAAATAATTTAATTATTTTAATATTTTAATAAATTATATTATATAATTTATTAATTATAAAATATATTTCAGTAATATTTAATTATTTAATTGTTTAAAAAAAATTAATAAATGTTATTATATATTAATATTAATAATATATTTTTGAAATATTAAAATTATTTAAATTATAATATATATTAATATTAATAATATATATTTCACATTATATAATTAATTCATAAATATAAATAATTATATAAAAGAATAAATTGAATCATAAAAAAAGAATATTATTAATATTTAATCAGGGGAAAAATACATCATTTTTAGACGGGCCGATTTGATGGGCCTGCCACGTTTGGACATTTTCTCCGCATATGACCGATTTCTCGACAAATCCCACATCTTCTCTTTTCTTTCTCAAAATCGTCCATTTCAGTTGTAATTCTTGTACTATTTGGACGCCCTTTCTTATTTCTTCGCATTGTCTCGTCATGGCAAAGAGTGAATCCTTCATATGTTGGCCAATTTTGCTGGTGTGGTAGTCCAAGGAAGCTTTGGCTGTATACTTTGAATACACTTAGAACTTTGAAAACATCTGGTATATGCATGTTATGGTCCTGTCGTATACTGGCACATGCTGCGATTACATGAGAGCAAGGTAAATGAAATGCCTGAAACCTCCCACAATCGCACCACCCTCTCCTGAGATCAACGCTAAAAGTACCTAATGGTCGGCCATCGCGTTGGTTAATGCATTCGGCAACCATAAAACAGAATCTCTCGCGATCAAATTGAATGACGTTATGACTGCTAGATTTAATAGCCTCGTCGGCCATTCCCTTGATACAGTTTTTCGTGAAAGTTTGACCGGATGCCAACAGTTTTGTCCAATCGTGTCCTCGTTTTCCAAACAGCGATCCCAGACGATAGTACGTTGACTTGACCAATGCTGTAATAGGAAGGTTTCGGGTAGCCTTAAGTACCGAGTTCATAGATTCGGCTAAATTTGTGGTCATGTGTCCCCACCGCTGTCCTCCGTCAAACGCCCTCGACCACTTCGCTCTGGGAATATTGTCAATCCACTCCAAAGCTGCTCTATCTGTTCTTCGTAATTCGCCCCTATAGTAGTTAAATGTTGCCTCTGTTAGTGCATATCCTGAAAATAATTAAACAAAATGATTAGTAAAACAAAATGATCAAAAAATTATCAATAAAACTTGTGAAGATGTAGACATACCCATGTTGACAACTGTTTTTCGTAGTGCTTTGTTTCTGAACTCACGCATGAAGTTTTGCGCAATATGTCTGATACAGTAAACATGTGAAGATGGAGGAAACTGCCACCCATTTTCAGGATCATCGTAAGCACTCTTGATTGATGGATGTCGGTCGGATATTAGACAAAGATTGGCCTGGGGGGTCACGTGCATTCTCAAATTCTTGAGAAAGAAACTCCAACCATCCTTTGTCTCTCCTTCAACCAATGCAAACGCTATCGGAAAAATGTTACCATTTCCATCTTGTGCCACAGCCATTAACAAAGTCCCTTTGTACTTGTCGTACAACCAGGTTCCGTCTATTTGCACGATTGGTTTACAGAAACTAAAACCACGGATACACGGTTCAAATGCCCAAAAAAGTCGGTGAAATTTTCGTTTGTCACCCAACTGGGTTCCGTCATCTGTAATAATCGGCAATGTTTCCAACTGTATAACAGTTCCAGGAAGATATGTCTTCAGCACCAATAACCACTGTGGTAGGTCATTGTAAGACGTCTCCCAATTTCCATAAAGTGCTTCTACAGCTTTGATCTTTGCAATCCAAGCTTTCCGATACGAGATTCTATAACCGTATTTTTCAGCAATGTGGGCTTGTATAACTTTGACTTTCAGTGAAGCGTCGCTGTTAACAAGTTCTCTGATGCTGTGGCTAATAATTTCAGAATCTAATTTTCTATGATCCTGTGACATTGAGGTTGTAGTGCACGTGTGTGAACCCTTTATAGTAGCGATCTCCCATAATGTGCTTTTTTTACGCACAACAGCTCTACATTTGAAGACACATTGTGGGTTTGTACATTTTATTATATACCTTACTGAATCAGATTTATATACTGCATAGTCAAGGTTGTTACTAATATGCCAATGTTGTAAAAAAAGAACACACTCTTCCTTATTTTCAAACACCAAGCCTACTTCCAATTTTTCACCATTATGGTTTGGTTTTTCATTTTCAAAAATATAGATGGGTTGAGATGACTCCATACATATGTTTGACATATGCATTGGTGGATTGTACAGATTTATGGGTTGAGCATATATTACCTCTGACTGCATGAGTTCATCGTGACCGTCGTCATCGTCATCACCGAATAGGTCTTCAAAGCGAACATCATCGAGCTCATCGTCACTGTATTCACCAACCTCCTCGTTCCGGATGAAAGGTTCATTATTTTGCGTTATTTCATCATCAGTTGTTTGGCTCACCCCGTATTCATGCGAATATGATGATTGTGTTGGATATGCCTCGTCTTCAAGGCGAACATATAATTCAATTGTCTTCAACTGGGGCATTGTGTAATGACATTGAAACATTGATTTGACTGCGTTGTCTGTATCTATCTGCATCATTACGTAGAACACATCATCGTCTACCCCATTACGTATTGGTTGACGGTAAGTAATATCCTGGACAGAACGATTCACTTTTTTTTCAATTCTATCTTTTAGATGACGGATATCAGAACTTCGGTGAAGTTTGAACATCACCGTATCTGTTCCGTTGAATGAAAAACCGATATTTTCATCAGTAAACACGGAACCGTTGAATTAAATTATTTTTTTATTATTATATAATATTATTTAAATCATTTAAATATAAAAAAAACTATTAAAAACAAAAAATAAAAAAAAATACATTTTAATTCTGAAATTAAAAAAAAAAAAAAAAAGTAGCTAGAGCAGGGTCGGCCGAACCCTTGCTGCGTGCAAATGGCCTTCATTGGGTCGTCCAATGGTTGGACGAACCCTTTCTGGGTTTGTGGCATTTCTGCAAATTTTTTTCAAGTTGTGGCATTCTGGTGTTTTTCATTTCAGGTGGTGGCATTCTGGTAAAAAATTCCCCAAGCTCCTCCACAAGGGTGGGTTTTTTGTTCTTTCTTTTTTTATTTCTTTTAGTTTTTACTGTGGTGAATACGGTGGAGATTTTTGGTTTTCAGGTTATTCCGAGCACACGCTCGGTCTCTCGCTCAAGGTCCGGAAGTTACGACGTGGGACTGGGACAACCGGTATATTGGTCTTCTTTCCTTTCTTTTTTTTTTTCTTTTTTTTTTCTTTTTTTTCTTTTTCTTTTTGAATTTTAACTTATAAGGCCCGGTATATTCTCTATGGCAGCGTTGGCGGTGTGGCCCCGTAAATCATAGCTCATTGCAAATGGGCCATATTATTGTTAATATTCCAGCGAGTTCAGTACCAAGGAATGATAATATAACAGATGAAGCCTATCCAATTTTTCAACAAAATATATCTAACTAATAAAAAAACACTCAAGGCTGTCTTTGGTGTTAGAAAATTGTAGCAACAACAAAAATACTTGTCACAATTCCTTTTGCGATTCCTGGTGTTAGCACAATGTTGTTCGAAACTCTTAGTATTGTCTTTCTGTGAACCACCAGATTCACATTGTTAACTGATATCATAGGTGCCACTGTCATGATCGAACACTTGACTACTGCAGCAAATAGAGGATTCATGTCAATAAATACAACCTAAAAGTAACATTTTTTCCATCATCCATAAATATACAGAAAAATTTAACAAATATAAAATAATAAACCGTACCATAGTTTTTAGGTGATCCATAACTCCTAGGGCATCGGCAACTGTTAAGCGCAAGCCATGACGTTCCACTAAGGAAGCTACGACTAAATAGTTCTGAACGGCTGTTCCGTATCCCAAGAGGGCTACTCTTTCACCTTCAATTAGTATCCTACCTTTCCCGATCTGTTAAAATGTCAGAACACGGATATTAAGTCATTTGTAATAAGGTTAAATATATGTTTAGTCCGTTTAAAATAATGACTTTTTTGGTCCCTATAAAAGCAAAATAAGAAGTAAAAATGAACAAAATTTATGTATGCATGACTATGGGGATATAGTCCCAACTTTACCTCAAGAGGAATGCCTTTGTATTCATTTGGGAGTTCAACACCAATGCCATTTCCCCTCGGGTATCGGAAACAACTGGGTCAATCGTCAATGGCTGTTGCAGTGGCAACCATGTGGCAAAGCTCTACTTCATCAGAATGAGCCATCACCACCATGTTGGGAAGGCATGCCATAAAAGTGACGTCGAAAGTACCACTATGCGTAGGACTGTCTGAACCAACTAATCCAGCTCTGTCCATTGCAAATCTTACAGGCAGTTTTTGTAAATCCACATCATGTACCACCTGTGATATAGACATTGGATTCATACTTTGAGCACTGATTTCAATTTTCATAGTTTATATGGTATAGTGCTATAACTAATCATATCCTGAAAATTAAAAGTAAAGAACTCGTACTGCGTAATTTTTTTTTGTATTTTGGGAGAGAAGTTCTTAGTCTACCTGATCATAGGCCCTTTGCAAGAACGATGAGTAAATTACACAAAAAGGCTTTAGGCCTTCACAAGCTAGACCTGCGGCAAATGTAACGGCATGTTATTCCGCTATCCCAACATTAAAGCATCTTGTTAGGAATCGGCGATGGAAGAGATTCATGCCAGTTCCACCTCCCATCGCAGCATGGATTGCGATAATGTCTTTGTCAGCTTTAGCTTCTGCAATGAAAGCCTCTGCAAAATATGTTGTGTAAGATTGCGTAGCAGCCTTGGCTTTGAATTGCTTTCCAAGGAAAAATATGTTCTGCAAAATATGTTCTGCAATGAAAGTCTCTGCATTAAATATATGTGAGGAATATAGCAAGTCAAAGCATATAGGTCACGAAACAAATAGATTTTCATTTGAGATAATTGAATATGCTTCTCAAGGAAAAAAGATGGATATTAATTGAGAGTATCACATTAAATATCTGAAACCAACGCGTGACCTATTTATTTTGTGAATTATGAACAGGAATAGATAAGGTCCATTACCATGGTACTTGTGATCCGCTTTCTCTACGTATGGATATCCACAGCCTTTTCCGGTGACAACATGGATCAATACAAGACCAGTACTATTAGTACTTTTGACTTCTCTGAGAATGGCGACTAAATCATCAATGTTATGACCATCAACAGGGCCAATATAATAGAGTCCAAGCTCTTCAAAAAGTGTTGATCTTCAAAAAGTGTTGAGCAGGTGTACCAACATTATCCACATATGAGCAGGTGTTGTCATACCCTAAATTTGCCCGCCATCTTTTGTAAATATTTTCGCATTTTTATTTTGCATTTTTCATTTAATTTCATACCGTTTAGACACGTGTCCGCCCCGATTGGGTATTCTTCAAATCTCGACTTTTTTATCCAATAGAAGCGCGACACATGGCCTAAGGGTATTTTTTGTAAATTTTAATCCCATGTTTATTCTCTCTTTTTTTCGTTCTAATATTTTATTTTTTATATGTTTTTATTTTAGCTTTTCATTTAGATAATCAATTTGTTTTTTATTATAATTTTAGAATAGATTTTATTATATTAAATATAAATAGTTTTTTATTTTTAGTTAGAATAGTTTATTTATTTATTTACTAACTTGTTAAAAATAGTTTTTTTTAGATTATAGATTTCATTAGATTTAAATAGTTTTTAGATATGAATTTTATTTTAGAGTTTTAATATTTAGCTAGTTCTTTAGTTTTAAAATTAATTAGATTTGATTTAATTTAGGACTATTTCAGGATTTTAAATTTAATTTAATAATTTTAGAAATATTTTAGGATTTTAGATTTAAGTTAGTAATTATAGAGATATTTTAGAATTTTAGATTTAAGTTAGTAATGTTAGAGATATTTTAGGATTTTAGAATTAAGTTAGTAATGTTAGAGATATTTTAGGATTTAAATAGTTTTTAGATTTTGATTTTTTATTTTTAACAGTTTTTAATTTTATTAGAAATAGTTTTTATTTTAAATAGATTTAATAGTTTAGAAATAGCTTTTAGGTTAAATATAATTTCTAGTGTATTTTTATTATTAAGAGCTAATTAGAGTTTTATTTTGTTTTAACATAGAATTTTATTTTGTGTGAATTTTGTTAAATTTTTTTAGAATTAGTTAGAGTTATTTAGAGTTTTTAGCTTATTTATTTATTTATTATTTTATTAGAATATTTAATTTGATTAGGGTTAATTGTTATTTATTATTTAAATTTTTAATTTTTTTTTATTTTTTTTATTTTGTACTAATTATTAATTATGATTTATGGTATTTATTAGGATTATTAAATTAAAATTAATTTATTTTATTATTAATAGTCAGATTGTATTTAGTTAAATTTTAATAATTTAGATTCTATTTTATTTGTTTATTTAGTTTAGGTTTTTTAGGATTTTGTTTTGATAGTAGTTAGACTTATTTAGATTTATATAAGTAAATATTAATTAGGTTTTTATTTTTATTATTTAGACTTAAAAATAGTTTAATTAACTTTTAATTTTAGAATAGGATTTTATTATTATTTTTTTTTACATAGAAATAGAGTTGATTTTAGATAATTGTTTACTTTTTGAATATAGTTTTTATGTTTAGATATAGTTTTTTTATTTATTTAATTTTAAAAATTATTTTCTTTTTACTCTATTTACTTTTTATTTATTTATTTATTTTTGTTTATTAGAAAACTTTTTAGTTAATATAAATCAAGTTTTAGTTTAGAGTTTATTTAAAAATAGATTTTGTTAATTATGATTTATTAGATTAATTGCTTTAGATTAGAATTAATAGGTTTATTTTATTTTATTTATTCAAAATTATTTAGGGATTAGATTATTGGTTAATTATTAGATATTATTAGTTAGGATTTGTAATTATAATTAGTCTTTATTCTTTAATTGTCATCAGTTTTAATCCAAAGTCATTAACCCTACAACATGCCACGTGGCAGCCCTATATAGGGTGTGCCACTATTCACCATCTCCCAACCTCAGAAGACAACCCTAGCAGCCAAGAAACCCTAATCCCAAAGGGAGACAACCCTAAAAAACAAACTGCAGCCTCTAACCCTTACACCTCCTTCACAAACTGCCATCTTCAATCTCCAACCCACTTCCGCGAACCAACCGCCGTTCAAACTTCATCAACTCATATCAACTTCAAAAACCTTAACCACCGAACAAAACCCCAAATACGAAACTAATCAACATCAATACAAACCGAAAACCACAGAAACGTAACCCATCCAAACTTTCCATACCCAGATCAACCCTTTTCAACACAAAATCGTCGTACGAACTCAACCTTCAACCTACCCAGAATCCTTCATCACCTCTATGAACTTTTAAACCCAGAACTTCAAACCATGAGAACCAAAACTCTCTCGCCGGAGCACATCCGTAAACCTCCATCTTCAACTTCAATCAAACTCTTTCTCTAGAAAATCAACAACCAACCACACACTTCGACCTCCACCGGAAGCAAATCTCGCAAATCTGCAACCCAGATCTCCTCCAACATAACTCTCAAACACAAACCACCACTCAAAGAATGAACAGAGAGGAAGATTCTGGAAACAGAAACGAAAAAGTTTTGATTAAGGTTGAGTGAAGCAGAAAGGGAGAAAGCGTGAACGATGATTGAGAGCGAGAGAGAAAAGCAAAAAAGCTGAGAAAGAGAGAGCGAAGCGTGAGACAGGGTGAAACGTGAGAGTGAGAGAGATAATTTGGGAAAAATTGATTCAACCGTTTTTTATTTACTGTTTTTTTTTCATTTTATTTGTTTTTATTATTTCCTTTTAAAATTTATTTGTTTCTTTTTTTATATTTTATCTACTGATTTATGGTGGCTGTTGGGCAACAAAGCCCATTTGGCTATACACACCCCTACGTTTCTTTCTCATACACCCCTTTGTTTGTTTTCTTTTCTTCTTGTTTTTTTTTTTTTTTTAAAATATAAATAATATTATTATTGTAAATATATTTTGGTTAATATATGTATATTTTAAAACTGTTATTATTAATTGTTTGTAAATATATATTATTAATTAATATGTGAATACTGTATTTATTTTGTTTTATAAATTTCTTTAAGAGTTTATTTATATATTTTTTTTAAGAAATTTTTTCGAGTTTTATTTATATCGTATAAACTTTTCTTTAGAATATTGTGTATATTATTATTATTTTAGAGTTTATATATATATTTTTTATTTAACTTCTTTTAATATTTCTTTATTATTTTTCTTCTAGGACTTTAGAGTCATTTTATACTAAAGTTTTGAGATTTATTCTTTATAGTTAGATTTTATTTCTTTTTTGTTATTGGGCATTTTTGCCCTTTTAGGTCGATGACGACGCTTCCATAAATCGATTACTAAGTCAATATTGATAAGTATCGTTGGATCTGAGACCACCTCATTCTCTTCTCATCTCTTCTCCGTTTAAATTTTATTTTGACTTATGGATCGATGAAGTCTTGTATCCGCAAGCGTCGTGTATCAGAGTTGATAACCTTCCCGATTTTAAATCTATGGGGGATGACCATTGGGGTCATCTTCCTTACTTTGGGATCGCGATAGGCTACCTTCGATTAATCGACATTTTGTTTGCAGTTAAGACGAGATCCTATTCTTTCGAGTCCCGATTCAATACACTAACCAACTGACGACTAACTTTAATTTTCTGTAAATATACAACTGCTTTACTTTCTGTCAAATATACAACTGCTTTAATTTCTGTCAAATATTAACTGTTTTATTTTTCAGTCATTTATATTATTGTATATATATTCTGTATATCATTATCTTGTATATATCAAACATTTGTATATTCTTCCAAAAAATACTTAATAAAATATCGAAACCATTAAAATTCAATTTGGTGGACTGTTGGTTTCATATTCTGTATATTATCTGTATATATCTGTCTCTGTTGTTTTTTTTTCATCTCTTTGGCAGGTACTCATCAATAAAGAAACAAATTCTTTGTATTGAATTAAAAAGAGAGGATTGGGTGTAGACCTCTTCTTCTTCGAGTGTTGGGATGCCCACTGTAGTGAGGGTGGTTTCGACACTCGTCTTTCAATACGAAGACGCTTCCACCCCTTTTCCTCCTAAAACCTCGGCTCCGCACCGAGTGCATTTTCAAAAAACCTCGGTCTCGTACCGAGTCCATTTTCAAACCATCTTTAAAATAAATTTCTCTTTGTATTGAACTAAAAAGAGAGGATTGGGTGTAGACCTCTTCTTCTTCGAGTGTTGGGATGCCCACTGTAGTGAGGGTGGTCTCGATACTCGTCTTTCAATACGAAGATGCGACTTTGTCCACCACCTCTCACTTTCACAACTTCATCCCGCAACCCTTGTCACCTAAAAACCTCGGTCCCGCACCGAGTGCATTTCAAATTATTTTCACAACAAAAACTTGAATGGTCGTGGAGTGGTTAGGCGTAGGCCTTCTCCTATCCTGAGTGTTGACATTTACCGTATGGTTCTCTGTCGCAAAGCACTTACCATTCAAAACCAAAAACATCTTTAATAAGAGAACGAAGTTCCCTTTGTATTGAATTAAAGCGAGAGGATTGGGTGTAGACCTCTTCTTCTCCGAGCGTTGGGATGCCCACTGTAGTGAGGGTGGTTTCGACGCCCGTCTTTCAATACGAAGACGCCTCGTTCGCCACACCTTTTTATAACAAAAACTTTGAGACAATGAATTGGGTACTACCCGTAGGGGTTACTATCCGAGGACCTATCTCGCCCCAAAAACAATCTCATCAATCAAACATGACACCTTGCCTCGTATGGCGAAAACCAATCTCCCAAAGGATATGTTACGTCCGTTCTACCGCAAACAGGTACGCATAAGTCTCCGAACGAGCGAGCCGCAAAACACCTAAACTGCTAGAACGTGCACGATAACATCATCCCCAAACACACCGGTTATCCGCACCATAGGCACGAACTACGTTGCTCTGATTTCTCATGCATATTGAGAATACGTAGGCATAGGATTGCAATATCCTAGCGAGCACCCTTTTTCTTTTTCACCCTTTCCCAGAAAGGCATGCTACGTCCGTTCTACCGCAAACAGGTAACGCCTAAGTCTCCAACGAGCGAGCAGCAATACACTTAAACTGCTAGAATGCGTACGATAGCATCGTCTACCAGTACACCCCATTTCCCCGCACACCGTAGGCCGAACTACGGCTGCTCTGATTCTTTACTTCTTTCAAGTAAAGATACGTAGGCACAAGGGCCACAATCCTTGCCGAGCACATTCCCCCCATATCTGTAGTTCCCCGAACTACGTCGACTCTGACTTTCTCATACCTATTGAGAATACGTAGGCATAGGACTGCGAAGTCCTACCGAGTCTGTTCTTTCTCTTTTCTTTCCTCCGTTACCTCTCTTTCCCCGTTTCTGAACCCTTCTCTCTATCTTTTGGAACAACTTTTATAGCATAATATTTTAGCAAATATAATCACACGTCGACAAACAAAAGGTTCCCATCGAGTACGATGGATGCGAGGGGTGCTAATACCTTCCCTTCGCATAACCGGCTTCCGAACCTGTTCTTGGTTGCGAGACCATCTTATCCATTATTTTCTTAAGGTTTTCTCGATATTTTCCTTTCCCCACATGGGATAAATAAAGTTCGGTGGCGACTCTTCTATCCTTTCTTTTTCGCCTTCCCGTCGTTGCGCGATGCATTTTTCGAGTAGCGACAGCTGGCGACTCTGCTGGGGACCCCTAGCGAGCCAAGCCTAATTTGTTTGTCGTGTTTGTGTTTTTATTTTCTTTATTTGTTTATGCTTTGTTCTCTAATTACTGGGTTTATTTGGTTGGTTTGTGAGGATAAAAGCTTTCTACCCGAGCTTTCAAGTACACACTAAGATTAGGAGTTAGTTTCTTTCTGATTTGCGAGACTTAGGACTCGTTGAGTTGGATCGAATTCCATCGCTCAGATGAGACCCTTTGGGATGATTATGTCTTACGTGTAGTCGTAATGGCGTCTTTATTTCCAATTTGGGAGTCCGTGACTCTGAGGACCTTTTGTAGAACCTTATTCCGAAGGTTCCTAAAACATAACTCTGTGTTCATCCTTTGAAGGGAATACCGTCTTACGAGTAGTCGTTCTGATGGAAAACTTTTGAGGGTTAGTGCATGGGACTTTGTTTAAAGGCCTTTGGGATACCCTCTTGTTAAACCAGTAGATTGCCCACCCGAGGGGAGAGATACCTTTTGTTGTTGTCTTGCAGGATCTGTGACTTTAATCCTTGATATGGATCTGTTCTCGTGTGCACTCATTGCATTGCATTGCATTTGCATAAACATCTCTGCATCATTTTGCATTTTCTTCCAAGATACCAAAAGCTTACCCATCCTCTATTCATAACCCGCAGTTGATTTCCCGATACTCCTGCTGAACTCGTGAGAGCTGTGAAGCGTTTGAAGCAAGAGGAACGTAAACGCCTTGAAGGGCCAATCAAACAAAGCAAGCTGAGATAGCTATGTCAGAGAACGACCGCCAGAATGTTGAGTCCCCACCAGGGTTTACTGTGACGAACAATCCACTGTATGATCTTCCGCCGGATGGCCATCCTCCGCAAGTAAAAGTTCCAACTCGACCCCCGAGGATGCCAAAGACTGATCCCATGGAAGAAAAGCTTCGCACCCTCGAGGAGACAATTCAAGCTATGAGAGTGTCTGATATGCTCGGCCTTGACGCTGCTGATATGTGTCTAGTGCTAGACTTGGTGATTCCTCAAAGATTCAAGATACCCAACTTCGAGAAGTACACCGGCTTTAGTTGCCCGAGGCGTCATTTGGTGATGTACTGTCGAAAAATGACCCCTTACATTCATGACGATAAGTTGATGATCCACTGTTTTCAAGAAAGTCTGAGTGGGGCATCATTAAGTTGGTACACAGATTTAGAAAGGAGTCATATCCAATCGTGGAGGGACCTAGCCAGCGCTTTTCTAAATTTTTACCAGTTCAATTTGGACACTCCTCCCATCCGCATGCAGTTACAAAGCCTATCTCAGAATGAGAATGAACCCTTTAAGGGATATGCACAACGGTGGAGAGAATTCGCAGCAAGAGTGCAACCACCACTCTCGGACAGGGAACTGATTGACATGTTCATCAACAGTTTGCAGGGCTCTTATTTTGAAAGAATGGCTGGTTGTACGCCATCAAGCTTCTCTGACCTTGTGATTGTAGGAGAGCGCCTCGAAAGCTATCTCAAAAGTGGACAAATCCAAGACGCCTCAAGCAGTCAGGACAGTGAGCTTGAATCTTTCGACGATTTCCATGAGGAAGAGAAGGATGAAACTAGCGCACTCATAGCGAACATTGGGTATCCTCACGATGTACCAGCAAAACTCTTTGGTCCCTCATCTGCTCAACAGGCATCATTACCAGTGCCATGTTATCCTTATAGGAAATCAGCCATGCCTAAAGCTTCATTCTGTAAGCCATGGGTCGCTTATCATGCAAATCAACAAGCCCATGGCCAAGGATATCAGAATCAACACCATAATCAGAATAGGCCCAGCAACAACTTGGAAAGAAGGACTGCTCCTCTTCATCCAATCCCTATGTCGCACAGTCAGCTTCTCCCACATCTGATTCAAAACTCATTGGTGGAGCCTAAGACTCTTAAGCTTATGCCAGAACCTTACCCTCTGGGGTACAATCCCAATGCTCAGTGTGGATATCATGGAGGATCCATGGGGCACTCGACCGAAGATTGCAAAGCCTTCCAAGCCAAAGTGCAACAGTTGATTGACAAAGGGTACATATCTTTTCCTGAAGGGAATTTGGTCGTTCATGTCAACCTTTCAGCTGTCTAAGCTCGAAGATTTCAAGGGTCATTTCAAGAAGCCAGTGGTCCAGACAGGCAGACGTCCTCAACATTGGCAGTCCTTGAGCGCTTTTATCATTTGCATCTTGTAGTTTATTTCCTGTTAATTGCTACTTGTGTTTAAACATTGTTGTTTTGAATGGTAATATTAATGAAGTGATTATGCATTTTCTGAATCAGTCACGTCGTATTCACTCATTATTTCCATAATCACAGACACATACTCCACTTCATCACTGTTGTTTTAGCAAATATTGGAGGGAGGATGACGAAAACGAAATACCCATAGTTGCAAACTGTATGCTTTCAGACAAAATCTCGTCAATGATGTACAGGCATTGTTTCAAATCCCCTAAACACCGGAGATATAAGGAGTTAATCCCTAGTAAACCACTTCGAGCCTAGAAGTAGGAGTTTCCTTCGGATATTCAAACCCTTACACTCAACCTGGGGCAGGGTAGTTGATCAGTTAATCCAACCACGCACTCAAAATTCAAAAAAACAAGACGGTTGTTCATCAAAGACCCATGACATGACAGTCACAATCCTCCAACAAAATCCAAAAAAAAAATCAAAAGCCTGCTAAGTCAAACACCTCAAAGGGGACTTAAGCAAAAAAAATCAAGGCTATCCCGATGGATCTGACAAGCAAAATCAGTCCATGCAAAATTTAAGGATCAAAAACAAAAGCAAAAGAGGTCCTTAAACCCTCAACAAAAACAAAATAAGATTCAGTGGCCACCCAAATCTATGGTCTACTGACATTTATCAAAATAAGGTGATTGCCATTTCAAGCCAACCTTGAACCGTCAAGCTTACACCGTCAAGGTAAGTGCAGAATTAACTGAGCGTAGGACTGGAAGTCATCAAGAAGAAGGGGTGGGTACAAATAATTCTTTGAGCCTAATATCCTTTGTTCTATAAACCATGAACCAGACCAAGTTATAACCCTCGAAAGACCTAATTGAGGCGAGGTTTATTCTGAAAGCATACTATTGCAAGGTTGCGTAACCTGACTCCCCACATATTTGTTAATCATCAGCTTTGGTGTCAATATCCTTGCTATATCTTTTACACCAATCAAATTAGCACAACGTTTGGACTAACAGTCCATTCGTCTCACTACCACGACACTCAATAAACGACAATTCTTTCAAAAAACTTGCATGAACTTCGCGTTAAAATTACCATTTGTGAACAAACAATTTTAATTGCAAGTCAGTAGTTGGCATAGAGGAAATTCCAACACGAAGCAATCAAGCAGGACTGGATCATTCAGCAGTCTGGATCAGTCTGAGGCAAATCCCCAAGCAATGGTCGATCATGGGGCAAATCATTCAAGAAGCGGTTGATCAAAAGTGAATTATACCAATTAGGGGCAGGCCACCCATAGTTTCTTTGACTTGAGGATAGATTCCTCCAATGTTCAGTCAGGATAAGTCAAGTCGCTTCAACGCTCTTTCGAGAGCAAGCTATTCTAAAGAGTACATTGAAGCCAACAACCACAAGAGTCGGTTAAACAACGATGAATCCTTTCGTGGTACAAACTCTGGGGCAAGCCATCTTGAGGTCATCTCATGGAAAGCTACTCAAGCAAGTTCATCTTCATCAGCAACTATTGAGTTCAAAACAAGTGTCAGGGAATCACACCGCCAACTCACCCAACCCTAACCTTCCGAAAAGGCCTTGCTGTCATCGGATTTTCATCCCCACAACCTATTACCAGCCCAAATGAAACCTTCAAAGTCCAGTTCTTGTCTGGCAAACCTTCAAACCAGTCCTCGTCTGGTCAACCTCCGCTAAATACCAGTTCCCGTCCGGTATATGTCAGCTTTCAAACCAGTCCCACCTGGTCTACCCTCCGCTGAATACCAGTTCCCGTCCGGTATATGTCAGCTTTTAAACCAGCTCCCATCTGGTCACCCTTCCTTTTAGCCTACCATTTAACCAGCCTACCATTTCACCAGTTCTTGTCTGGTAAACCTTATCCAAAGTCCAGCTCCCATCTGGAAAACCACAAAATCAGCCCTCCTTCAGCTTAACCTTTCGCCAACCAACCCTTGTCTGGTGGTCTACCCTCCGAATATCAGCCCTCATCTGGTACTTCAAACCCAAAGTCCAATCTACATTGGCAACCACCAAAGTCCAATCCGCCTTTGCAACTACCCAAAACCTGCCATATCGGCACTTGCATTTCCATCACCCATTTGTAATCATATGCATCATACGCATCATAGGCATACCCATAATCATATCATATTTCCTCATCTCTTGCATCTCCGTGCATTAGCATTTGCACTTGCATTTCCATTTGATATGAAACATCGTTCTCATCAAGCATCCGCGTATGCGAGGTCAGATCCAGGATTAATCTCGAAGATTTTCAAGATCATAATCAGCCCAGTCAGGGGCAATCTCTGCAAGACCGCGGGTCTCCCCGCGAAATTCAAGAATATCAAAGCAAAATTCCGCCCAGACAGGGGCACCTTTTCAAGACCATGGGTGTATCGCATGATGTATTTCAACCCCATGGTTAATCAAATCTTCAACGACAAATTTAGCCCAGTCAGGGGCATATCATTTAAAGTCAGCGATAAGTGGCAATCTCTTCGGAGAAGCTTATCTCCCTACATCCTTTTGGGTGTCAGGTTTGTCTGTATTTCATTTCTCAAATTTTTGTTTTCCTTTTTTGGACAAATTCAGGGTCTTCTTTGTATCTAATCGACTTATACCTTGAAAGATGAATGCTGCAGTAATTCATCTTACTCGGTCTAAGCCGATTAGATAGGGGCATCTGTCATACCCTAAATTTGCCCGCCATCTTTTGTAAATATTTTCGCATTTTTATTTTGCATTTTTCATTTAATTTCATACCGTTTAGACACGTGTCCGCCCCGATTGGGTATTCTTCAAATCTCGACTTTTTTATCCAATAGAAGCGCGACACATGGCCTAAGGGTATTTTTTGTAAATTTTAATCCCATGTTTATTCTCTCTTTTTTTCGTTCTAATATTTTATTTTTTATATGTTTTTATTTTAGCTTTTCATTTAGATAATCAATTTGTTTTTTATTATAATTTTAGAATAGATTTTATTATATTAAATATAAATAGTTTTTTATTTTTAGTTAGAATAGTTTATTTATTTATTTACTAACTTGTTAAAAATAGTTTTTTTTAGATTATAGATTTCATTAGATTTAAATAGTTTTTAGATATGAATTTTATTTTAGAGTTTTAATATTTAGCTAGTTCTTTAGTTTTAAAATTAATTAGATTTGATTTAATTTAGGACTATTTCAGGATTTTAAATTTAATTTAATAATTTTAGAAA
Source organism: Lathyrus sativus (assembly GCA_963859935.3). NCBI lineage: Eukaryota > Viridiplantae > Streptophyta > Magnoliopsida > Fabales > Fabaceae > Lathyrus > Lathyrus sativus. The sequence continues at coordinate 678,292,026 of OZ012740.1, forward strand.
TATTTTAGGATTTTAGATTTAAGTTAGTAATTATAGAGATATTTTAGAATTTTAGATTTAAGTTAGTAATGTTAGAGATATTTTAGGATTTTAGAATTAAGTTAGTAATGTTAGAGATATTTTAGGATTTAAATAGTTTTTAGATTTTGATTTTTTATTTTTAACAGTTTTTAATTTTATTAGAAATAGTTTTTATTTTAAATAGATTTAATAGTTTAGAAATAGCTTTTAGGTTAAATATAATTTCTAGTGTATTTTTATTATTAAGAGCTAATTAGAGTTTTATTTTGTTTTAACATAGAATTTTATTTTGTGTGAATTTTGTTAAATTTTTTTAGAATTAGTTAGAGTTATTTAGAGTTTTTAGCTTATTTATTTATTTATTATTTTATTAGAATATTTAATTTGATTAGGGTTAATTGTTATTTATTATTTAAATTTTTATTTTTTTTTATTTTTTTTATTTTGTACTAATTATTAATTATGATTTATGGTATTTATTAGGATTATTAAATTAAAATTAATTTATTTTATTATTAATAGTCAGATTGTATTTAGTTAAATTTTAATAATTTAGATTCTATTTTATTTGTTTATTTAGTTTAGGTTTTTTAGGATTTTGTTTTGATAGTAGTTAGACTTATTTAGATTTATATAAGTAAATATTAATTAGGTTTTTATTTTTATTATTTAGACTTAAAAATAGTTTAATTAACTTTTAATTTTAGAATAGGATTTTATTATTATTTTTTTTTACATAGAAATAGAGTTGATTTTAGATAATTGTTTACTTTTTGAATATAGTTTTTATGTTTAGATATAGTTTTTTTATTTATTTAATTTTAAAAATTATTTTCTTTTTACTCTATTTACTTTTTATTTATTTATTTATTTTTGTTTATTAGAAAACTTTTTAGTTAATATAAATCAAGTTTTAGTTTAGAGTTTATTTAAAAATAGATTTTGTTAATTATGATTTATTAGATTAATTGCTTTAGATTAGAATTAATAGGTTTATTTTATTTTATTTATTCAAAATTATTTAGGGATTAGATTATTGGTTAATTATTAGATATTATTAGTTAGGATTTGTAATTATAATTAGTCTTTATTCTTTAATTGTCATCAGTTTTAATCCAAAGTCATTAACCCTACAACATGCCACGTGGCAGCCCTATATAGGGTGTGCCACTATTCACCATCTCCCAACCTCAGAAGACAACCCTAGCAGCCAAGAAACCCTAATCCCAAAGGGAGACAACCCTAAAAAACAAACTGCAGCCTCTAACCCTTACACCTCCTTCACAAACTGCCATCTTCAATCTCCAACCCACTTCCGCGAACCAACCGCCGTTCAAACTTCATCAACTCATATCAACTTCAGAAACCTTAACCACCGAACAAAACCCCAAATACGAAACTAATCAACATCAATACAAACCGAAAACCACAGAAACGTAACCCATCCAAACTTTCCATACCCAGATCAACCCTTTTCGACACAAAATCGTCGTACGAACTCAACCTTCAACCTACCCAGAATCCTTCATCACCTCTATGAACTTTTAAACCCAGAACTTCAAACCATGAGAACCAAAACTCTCTCGCCGGAGCACATCCGTAAACCTCCATCTTCAACTTCAATCAAACTCTTTCTCTAGAAAATCAACAACCAACCACACACTTCGACCTCCACCGGAAGCAAATCTCGCAAATCTGCAACCCAGATCTCCTCCAACATAACTCTCAAACACAAACCACCACTCAAAGAATGAACAGAGAGGAAGATTCTGGAAACAGAAACGAAAAAGTTTTGATTAAGGTTGAGTGAAGCAGAAAGGGAGAAAGCGTGAACGATGATTGAGAGCGAGAGAGAAAAGCAAAAAAGCTGAGAAAGAGAGAGCGAAGCGTGAGACAGGGTGAAACGTGAGAGTGAGAGAGATAATTTGGGAAAAATTGATTCAACCGTTTTTTATTTACTGTTTTTTTTTCATTTTATTTGTTTTTATTATTTCCTTTTAAAATTTATTTGTTTCTTTTTTTATATTTTATCTACTGATTTATGGTGGTTGTTGGGCAACAAAGCCCATTTGGCTATACACACCCCCACGTTTCTTTCTCATACACCCCTTTGTTTGTTTTCTTTTCTTCTTGTTTTTTTTTTTTTAAAAATATAAATAATATTATTATTGTAAATATATTTTGGTTAATATATGTATATTTTAAAACTGTTATTATTAATTGTTTGTAAATATATATTATTAATTAATATGTGAATACTGTATTTATTTTGTTTTATAAATTTCTTTAAGAGTTTATTTATATATTTTTTTAAAGAAATTTTTTCGAGTTTTATTTATATCGTATAAACTTTTCTTTAGAATATTGTGTATATTATTATTATTTTAGAGTTTATATATATTTTTTTTATTTAACTTCTTTTAATATTTCTTTATTATTTTTCTTCTAGGACTTTAGAGTCATTTTATACTAAAGTTTTGAGATTTATTCTTTATAGTTAGATTTTATTTCTTTTTTGTTATTGGGCATTTTTGCCCTTTTAGGTCGATGACGACGCTTCCATAAATCGATTACTAAGTCAATATTGATAAGTATCGTTGGATCTGAGACCACCTCATTCTCTTCTCATCTCTTCTCCGTTTAAATTTTATTTTGACTTATGGATCGATGAAGTCTTGTATCCGCAAGCGTCGTGTATCAGAGTTGATAACCTTCCCGATTTTAAATCTATGGGGGATGACCATTGGGGTCATCTTCCTTACTTTGGGATCGCGATAGGCTACCTTCGATTAATCGACATTTTGTTTGCAGTTAAGACGAGATCCTATTCTTTCGAGTCCCGATTCAATACACTAACCAACTGACGACTAACTTTAATTTTCTGTAAATATACAACTGCTTTACTTTCTGTCAAATATACAACTGCTTTAATTTCTGTCAAATATTAACTGTTTTATTTTTCAGTCATTTATATTATTGTATATATATTCTGTATATCATTATCTTGTATATATCAAACATTTGTATATTCTTCCAAAAAATACTTAATAAAATATCGAAACCATTAAAATTCAATTTGGTGGACTGTTGGTTTCATATTCTGTATATTATCTGTATATATCTGTCTCTGTTGTTTTTTTTTCATCTCTTTGGCAGGTACTCATCAATAAAGAAACAAATTCTTTGTATTGAATTAAAAAGAGAGGATTGGGTGTAGACCTCTTCTTCTTCGAGTGTTGGGATGCCCACTGTAGTGAGGGTGGTTTCGACACTCGTCTTTCAATACGAAGACGCTTCCACCCCTTTTCCTCCTAAAACCTCGGCTCCGCACCGAGTGCATTTTCAAAAAACCTCGGTCTCGTACCGAGTCCATTTTCAAACCATCTTTAAAATAAATTTCTCTTTGTATTGAACTAAAAAGAGAGGATTGGGTGTAGACCTCTTCTTCTTCGAGTGTTGGGATGCCCACTGTAGTGAGGGTGGTCTCGATACTCGTCTTTCAATACGAAGATGCGACTTTGTCCACCACCTCTCACTTTCACAACTTCATCCCGCAACCCTTGTCACCTAAAAACCTCGGTCCCGCACCGAGTGCATTTCAAATTATTTTCACAACAAAAACTTGAATGGTCGTGGAGTGGTTAGGCGTAGGCCTTCTCCTATCCCGAGTGTTGACATTTACCGTATGGTTCTCTGTCGCAAAGCACTTACCATTCAAAACCAAAAACATCTTTAATAAGAGAACGAAGTTCCCTTTGTATTGAATTAAAGCGAGAGGATTGGGTGTAGACCTCTTCTTCTCCGAGCGTTGGGATGCCCACTGTAGTGAGGGTGGTTTCGACGCCCGTCTTTCAATACGAAGACGCCTCGTTCGCCACACCTTTTTATAACAAAAACTTTGAGACAATGAATTGGGTACTACCCGTAGGGGTTACTATCCGAGGACCTATCTCGCCCCAAAAACAATCTCATCAATCAAACATGACACCTTGCCTCGTATGGCGAAAACCAATCTCCCAAAGGATATGTTACGTCCGTTCTACCGCAAACAGGTACGCATAAGTCTCCGAACGAGCGAGCCGCAAAACACCTAAACTGCTAGAACGTGCACGATAACATCATCCCCAAACACACCGGTTATCCGCACCATAGGCACGAACTACGTTGCTCTGATTTCTCATGCATATTGAGAATACGTAGGCATAGGATTGCAATATCCTAGCGAGCACCCTTTTTCTTTTTCACCCTTTCCCAGAAAGGCATGCTACGTCCGTTCTACCGCAAACAGGTAACGCCTAAGTCTCCAACGAGCGAGCAGCAATACACCTAAACTGCTAGAATGCGTACGATAGCATCGTCTACCAGTACACCCCATTTCCCCGCACACCGTAGGCCGAACTACGGCTGCTCTGATTCTTTACTTCTTTCAAGTAAAGATACGTAGGCACAAGGGCCACAATCCTTGCCGAGCACATTCCCCCCATATCTGTAGTTCCCCGAACTACGTCGACTCTGACTTTCTCATACCTATTGAGAATACGTAGGCATAGGACTGCGAAGTCCTACCGAGTCTGTTCTTTCTCTTTTCTTTCCTTCGTTACCTCTCTTTCCCCGTTTCTGAACCCTTCTCTCTATCTTTTGGAACAACTTTTATAGCATAATATTTTAGCAAATATAATCACACGTCGACAAACAAAAGGTTCCCATCGAGTACGATGGATGCGAGGGGTGCTAATACCTTCCCTTCGCATAACCGGCTTCCGAACCTGTTCTTGGTTGCGAGACCATCTTATCCATTATTTTCTTAAGGTTTTCTCGATATTTTCCTTTCCCCACATGGGATAAATAAAGTTCGGTGGCGACTCTTCTGTCCTTTCTTTTTCGCCTTCCCGTCGTTGCGCGATGCATTTTTCGAGTAGCGACAGGTGTTGAATGAGAAAGAGAAGAAATGAATCAATCACCATGATCATTAATAACTGATTGAGCATGTGACTAAGGTATATTTTGCTTGCTGAATTTATAATCAGTTTCCGGCGTCTCGACTGTAGAACTGATCGAGTGTCTTTGCTGGTATATGGTGAAGAAGCTCACGAGGGAAAATACGAAGCAGAGTCCATGCAAGATCTAGGGACTGGAAGATGTTTCAGATATCATAAGCTCCTTGTGCAACAAACTTCCTCTCAAACTTGTCCAGAAATTCCATAAACGGGAGAGCGATGGAAGAACATTAATTGGTGGATATATATATGTTCAAAACAAACAAAAAGGAATCGTGTGTTTAGTTTAGGTCTGAACGAACATGATACAAATTTCAAACAATGCGAACGAAAATTATAACAGCCAGAACGTTCGATATAACTGACCTGCCTGTTATGCAGCTGCCTGTCAATATATATCTGCCCCTCAGTGATATATCCAGTAAGATCAGGAGTTGGATGTGTAATATCTGTGTAAGATGTTCAATAAAGATAATTAGACATGATTAAGAGTGCATTATGCAAGAGAGCTGAAAAGGTTTAATAATATATTTCATTACCATCGTTAGGCATGGTTAGACATAACAGCCACTGACTTCCAGCTCATCATAACTAACTTCAAAGTTTACAAACTAACTGAATCAATTCCAGCCTGGCAATGGTAACTGAATCGTTCAGAGCTTCTCTAGCAGTTTCATAATTGTAGTTCCCATGTTAAAGTAAAAGCTCTGAAAAATTGAAGAAGGAAATAGAAACTACATTAAATATGTGGTCAACACATAATCTTCCCATTTTTTACTGCATATATGATATTAAAACAATCTGGTTTCATTCTAGCAAACCTCTAGAACTTTTGTAAGGCATTGAAAGGAAGAAAAAAAGAAGAAACTGTATCACTTAGTAAACTTTATGCTCCCAACAACTTTTATTTTTCAAAAGACTTATAACCTTGAGCAGAAACATTTCTCACAGCATAAATTCTTACTGAAAAATCAATAAGAAATCATCTTGTCAAATAGAAAAGTAATCAAATGTAATATATTTATCACACAAGAAAACCTTAGAACACAAGCCAAATATGTAAAACAATGATCCAAAATAGAAGAATAAAAAATATAAATAAAATTAAACAGAGCAAAATATACCTGTAAGCAACAATAATTTTAAGTTTTTTTCGCATATAGAAACTTAAATTATTCTAATAAATATATTTTTTTGAGTTATATATATTTCGATGAAATTAATTGTCATGTATAGGTTCGTTAGTATTATTTTTAAATGGTTAAAAAAACAAAACTTTTAAATAAATTAATAATTTAGATTAATTGACAGTATAAAATATTTTTACATTGATATTGCATATCAATTAAATTCAATTTAAATTTATTCTGTTAAATTTTTTTTAATTACTTCATAAAATTTTAAAATTTTATATCTTTTATTTCTTAATCATCAAAATTATTTTTATAATATTTTTTTTAGTAAATCTTAAATTCAGTGTTCAAATACACATTTAGAAAATTAAAAAAAAAATATTGTAAGAAAAAGTCAAAAAAATTATTAGAGAAGATAAAACGAAATTCACCTACATGCAAAAATGTTTTATATTTAACTTTATATTTTTAAGTTCAATCCTTTTAACACGTTACATATTTAATATTTTTTATTACTGTTTATCTATTTTTTCCCATCAATTTTACTAGTATTGTTTATCAATTTTTCCTATTAAATATTAAATATGAACCACCTCGGTTTTTTTTGGGGCAAATAAAAATGCAATATAGTTTTTAACATTCACATTAGTTTTATTAATAATTGAAAGTAGTGAAAATAACATATTATTTAGAAAAAATGAAAGTAATAATTAACATTATATTGAAAAAAACATAATTATTGAAGCATATAAAAATTTGAATATCTTAGGTAATCTTATGATCTTAGAATTCTGAGTAGTCTCTTAATTAGTTGACCCGGTTTTGACTTAACTTATTGATCAACCCGTTTAATTTTGGGCCGGTGGCCATATTTGTTTTGGTTTTGCTATTTCCATGAATCTATAATATCTTCATGCACCCCTTGCATATTTATTTTGTTTATTGTTTTATTATTATTATTTTATTATTATTATTATTATTATTATTATTATTATTATTATTATTATTTTATTATTATTACTATTACTATTATTATTATTATTATTACTATTACTACTACTACTACTATTATTATTATTATTATTATTATTACTATTATTATTACTACTACTATTACTACTATTACTACTACTATTACTATTATTATTATTATTATTATTATTATTATTACTACTATTATTATTATTATTATTTTATTTTTATTATTATTATTATTATTATTATTATTATTATTATTATTATTATTATTATTATTATTATTATTATTATTATTATTATTATTATTATTATTATTATTATTATTATTACTACTACTATTATTACTATTACTACTACTATTACTACTACTATTATTACTATTACTACTACTATTATTACTACTATTACTATTACTATTATTACTATTACTACTACTATTATTATTACTACTAGCGTCCAAACGGACACTCCGTGCCCGTTTGTCCGCTTTTTTTTATTGCGCTAACGCGTAAAAAAATTAACTAACGTATCTTTCTGTAAGTTTGATTTTAATATTAACTATTTATATTGATTTTAGTATAAATTATTTATATGAAACTTTTTTAAACCCAGTTTAATATTATTTTTGAAATTATATACTGATATAATAAATATTTATTTTGACATTTGTTGTTGCAGTATGTGTATGTGAAAATTATCAGTTTAATATTAACTATTATTACACTAATACGTAAACATAGATATATATTTATCAATTACCTACAAACATTATATACAATTTATATTTAAAACAAAGAAACTTTTTTGTTCACCTTTTTAGTATACACACGTGTTAAAACATAAACATATTTTTTAATTTAATTTTGATCTTAAATTAACTTATTTACATAGCATTTAAACGGGCATACCCGTTTGTACGCTTAAACACAACATCTTGCAACTTATCTAAAAAAACTGTTACCAAATTTATATAATACCAATTCTTCTTTCGAGGCAAACAATATAACAATTTGTATAGCTCCTACAACTAAATAGTATAATGCATGAGAGTTCTCATTTGTGGCACTCTTAAAGAATGTCTCTGTCATAAAAATATGTATTCTATAATTTTCTTCTTCTCTTTCACGACAATAAAAGATATGAAAGTTATCTTTCAAATCCTTCTGAAGTTACTAATCACACAATATTTTAAGGGTTTAAAGGTATTGCACTGTCAATGTTATACAATTTTACACATACAAGTAATTAAAATGTCTATAATTACCATGTAATATCAGTAATTTTAGAATAAAAATATGTTTTATTCTAATTTGTTCCAATATTTAAAAAAGTATATATATATATATATATATATATATATATATATATATATATATATATATATATATATATATATATATATATATATATATATATATATATATATATATATATATATATATATATATATATATATATATATATATATATATATATATATATATATATGAAAGATTTGCATAGCATGACCTTTGTCATTTCTTTATGTATAAAACAAATCAATTACTAAACTTTAAAAGATAAGATAGACACTTTGTCTATTTTGGTTTAAAGATAGTAACTCATTTTCATTGATATTACCAATTGAAAACTACACTTTTGTTTACTCAACACCATTTTTTTTCGTTAACATACAATTATAATAATTGATGTATGCGGAAGAATAAAAATGGAATGATGAAAAGATAGTCAAATTTAAAGTCACACACTCTCTTAGTATTTTTTTTCCATTTTCTTTCTCTTACACTCATAAATTCTCTCATACATCACACATTTTGTATTTATTTTTAAAAAATATGATCTTCTATATTCATAGAGATTCACTCCACTTTAAAAAAATCTTTTTATATAACCACTAATCAATTCACTATGCTACACTTTCTTCACCTATTAAAAATTAAATGGAAAAGTAAGAGAACCATCCATTTCAATTTGGATTGAGATTGTAAATTGGAAATGCAACTTTCAAAAATTAATGATATTTAGAAAAATTAATGATGATTAATGAATTAAGCATCCTACATGGATGATCCAATAACATTAATATTTTATTCATTTAAATTAATGGGGAAATTTAAATTTAGATTCCTTTGAATTTTATTGAAAACTTCTCCTAGTAAACAATTAATAGGAAAATTTGTTTATTTCTCTTTATTGTTCTTAAAACATATAATAGGCAAAAAAAAACTATGTTATTTGAAATAGTTATCTTTGAAATTCAAAATTATCTCTTTTGATGATGAAATGCTAGTGTAATAAGACCAGACAATATACGCATGAATTACTTTTAATCTTGATGTTGCCCTCTAATACAAAAACAACACAGAAGCAAACATTGGAACTTCCATAGAACTTCTAATACAAACAATGACAAAGAAGCAAATTATTAACCACCCACAAACCATAAATTATGAAGAATCATTGGATGAAACATTAAATGAACATGTTTTATTTACTCTCTATAAATTTGTATTTATGTTATGCATCACACCTTGAGAGGTTTATATATAAAAAATAAAATAAAAAACCAACTCTAGCTAGTAGTTATGGAGTTACCACAATTCAAAATAACTACGATCATTTAATAAAAACTTCATTTTTTATTTGTATTTTAGTTTTTAAAACTAACTAAATTAAATTTTAAATGATAAAATAGAAATAAAAATAGGTCAGTCTAAAATACCATGTTCCCTTTATATATAGTTATAGATAGATTATCTAATTTTAATTTAATTGTAAATTATTTATAAAATAATTAAAGATAATGATATGAAAAATAATAAACCGTTGGCGGTTAATAAACCGTTGTGTAACCGCCGTTGTGAGAAAAAAAATAAAAATTTAAAATAAAAATTGAAAAGGGTAAATTTGAAAGAAAAAAAGGCTACACCAAACTAATGTTTTGCCTTTATATTAGTATAGATTATTACTACTATTACTACTACTATTATTACTATTATTATTACTACTAGCGTCCAAACGGGCACTGTCCGCTTTTTTTATTGCGCTAACGCGTGCAAAATTTTTATGGTGTTTTTGAGATATATTCCATTAAAATTAATATTACTTTGGACCAATTATAAAATATATAAGGATACATATTAGCTTTCAATATGTTTTAGTAATGTCTTCAGAAAAATTTAGCACTAAAAAAAATATCTTCAGATCAATTTAACAATGCAAATGTCAACTTAAAATTAACTTAACAATCTAAAGAGTAGAATGTGAAAATTAAAACTTATCAGTAAATTAAATGTTACATAAAATAAAAGTATGTTGTTTAATGTCTTAAAATTTTAATAATATTACAATGTAGAAATCATACAAATTATAAATGGATATAAAATAACAAAAAATAATATTCATATATTTTATGATAAAAAACATTAATAATGTTACTATTATTTTTCATGCTCGATGTTGTGTTCAATAAAAAAAGGTATATTTAGAAAGAAAAAAAATAATAATTTGGTAGTTGTTCTTTGTTTTTGTAACTTACCCGTTTCTTATAACTTATATGTGGATGTTGCCACTAATACCTGTTCTCTCTCTTTCTTTTTCTCACTTTCTCATCCCATATATCGCGATTAATCCCTCCATTGTTAACAATAATAGTTTATATATATATATATATATATATATATATATATATATATATATATATATATATATATATATATATATATATATATATATATATATATATATATATATATATATATATAATTCTTTTTTATTAGTTTTTTCGGATCGAATTGTGTCGATACGTTATATGCATATCGGTGTGCATGATGCGTGACAGTTGTGTTAATTCGATCCGGTTGTAATGACCGCATTCTTGAACTTTAGAATCAAATACAACATATTCCACATGATGAGACACAACTAAAGAAAGATAACTTTAGAATCAAATACAACATATTCCACATGATGAGGCACAACAAAGTTACTTGAAAGATGTCTACACCAACTCAATCAACTCAGCCTGAAGCAAGCCAATCTGCACCAACTCAGACCACCCAGCCTGAAGAAAGTATGTATGCACCAACTCAGACCATCCAGCATGAAGCAAGCCAGTCTACACCAACTCAGACCATCCAACCTGAAGCAACTACATTATGATCTACTTAGGCTCTTTGTATTAGTGTCATTTAACACAAACAATCTATGTAACTTGACCTTTTTATATTAGTGTTAATGAACACTAAATTCTGGTCTTTTGTATTAGTGTTAATGAACACTAAGTTTTGGTCTTTTTGTATTAGTGTTAATGAACACTAAATTCTAGTCTTTTGTAATAGTGTCCATGAACACATATGTAACAATGATTATCATGATGCAAATGAAATTTTGTTCTTATATTAAATTGTCTTTTCATTATGTTTGCTTTAAGATGAACACCATGATGGTTGTGATAAATAACATGCAACATGGATGATGTATTTGTAGTTTGGTTATAGCATAAAATCTAATCATATAAATTTCGACACGGTCCCTTATGTATTAGTTTATTTCAGTTAAGTCTCTTATTTAATATTACAGACCATATTTTAATCCTTCTTCTACAATATTACATACCACTTTATATCATACATAACACCTTTGTTATAACATAAATGATTAAATAGAGTTAATGCAATATTACATACCACATTTCATTTAACCAACACTGAGATTAAATAGTTTCATAACATCAAATTACACACTGTTTTGAGCACAACCCTATTTAAAATACATGGTTAAAAATACTAAATTAAAACCTAAACTAATAATGCCAAACACCATTACAATTTTCAACGTTCCTCTTATGCTTAAAACCTCATTTTTCAACTTAAATATTTTCTTCCTTTGCCTTTCAATCTTTAAATCCCTTTCATCAACAATTTCATCTCCATTTGATTTTTGTAACTCCTACAACCCTAAACTTTCTTCCAACATTAACGTTGTTTAAATCTGTAACAGTACGCATAATACACTCTTCTTGAATCACTAATGAAAGTACATCCTTATTATCATGTCACATTAGCCTAGTTAACCTTTTTTTTTTTTACAAATTTAACAGAATGAATTAACTTAATAAATGAAATCATTCTTAAAAGACTAAGTAGTAACATTACTAAACCGAAATCTAAAATTAAATTAACATATTCCATTACTAAATAAACCTTTTAATTTCCTGACATTTTGTAAGTATAGGTAGTAAAAAGTGTTTTTATATTTTCCCGTCTTAATAAAACTAGCGTTCGAGTGTCCGTCTGTCCGCTTTTTAGTGCGCATAAAAATATAAACGATATTTTTTGTTAAAATAATTTTTAAAAAAAATACAATATATGAAAGTTAATAATAAAAAATTACGTAAAAGTTAAAAATAATAAATTATGTGAAAGTTAATAATAGAAAATTATTAAACAAATTACACAATAAAATAAGAGTAAAAAATAATAGAAAACTAAGCTACACCAAAATAAACCTTGAGAAATAACCTAGTACATAATATGAGATGTTGTTTTTTATGGTGTTTTTGACATATATTCCATTAAAACTAATATTACTTTGGAACAATTATAAAAAAAATAAAAATATAATGATACATATTAACTTTTAATATGTTTTAGTAATATCTTCAGACCAATTTAGCACTAAAAAAATATCTTCAGACCAATTTAACAATGCAAATGTCAACTTAATAAGTACACACATTAACTGTTTTTTAATTTAATGTTTTATCACACTTTTAGAAAAATGGGGTGGCTCCCCACGTTTGATCTTTTCTTTTTTTTCTTCTTCTACTTTTTTTAATGCGTATAAAAAATATAAACGATATTTTTTTAAAATAATTTTTTTAAAAAAATATTATGTGAAAGTTAATAATAAAAAATAAAAAATTACGTAGAAGTTAAAAATAATAAATTATGTGAAAGTTAATAATAAGAAGTTATTAAGTAAATTATACAATAAAATAAAGGTAAAAATGGTAGAAAAATAAGTCACACCAAAACGAAGTATTTCTTTCATATATTGTAAGAAACCAATTTTAAATATTGAACTGAATAGTTTATTTACTTTCTTTTAAATGACACATTTGTAAAAAAGGTTAAAGCTTAACACATAATTGCATTATTTACTTTCTTTTATATTTGAATATTGTACAAAGTAATTAGGTATTTGAAAAGAAAACTCACTTTAACTTCTAATTAAAAACTATATTTAAATAGCTTATCCTTATAAGTTATGTCTTTCATTTCTAACTCATTGAATCCAAAGAAGTAAAAAATGGAGAAGAAGAAAGCCTGCACGAGGAAAATTGAAATCAAGACAATGTTCACGATGATGGTAAAAAAGAGAAATCTACAATTTGCAAATGCCATAATATGGATTGTGAATGACGCAATGATTTCTGTTACCGTTAATTATTAGGGCATTTAGATTTTTCAATCTAATTTTTTGATTTGGTTTTTTTATTTATTTTCATTTACTGTTTTGTTCTTTTTACATAAACAAATCCATATGTGAAATTGGGGTTTGAAAATTGAGATTATTGAATTTTTTTTAATGTCTAATACTTTAATATTTTCTCCATTCTAAAAGAAAAATGAATCATTATCTCTTACGAAAGAAGAAAAAAAATGTGTTCTAATTTTTATGATCAAATAACAATGACTATTTTTATTAAATTTTTTGCATGCAGTTTCTAATAAGTTGAGTGATTCACGTACAATTCATATTGTGTGAATAAAATGCACTTAAAATTTATGACATTTGTAACAAGGTTAAAATTCTAGCCATAGTCTTAAAAATTAATAGCAATATTTAAGAGAATGTCCTTCAGTAGAACTGTAACAATTGTTATAGTTCCTTTAGTAGTAATGTTATCTCTCGCCTCAAACTATTAATTGTTTGTAATAACATCAATTGGAATGTGATAGTTTCTGCATGCAAATTATTATACTACTATTATTTTTCTCTCAATTTGTTTCTTACATAAGCAAGCCTACACTATAATTTCTGCATTGAGAAGCATTTATGTAATTTTTTTTTTATGTTGGGGTATATTTTTTTTGAAAAATCTGCATAACAGTTTTTTTTACTATGACAAAAATACAGCCCCTTTCATCCTCTCCATCTCTTTCTTCCAATTTTCTAATTCTAGCAGCCCATTACAACTATTATAAAGTGATAAAGTGGAGAGAGAGATATTTAACCATGATATATATTTATAACAAAATAATATATACTAAGAAAGAAGGTGTAAATGTATAAATTGCTAATACAATTTAACACTTGCAACCCAAATACATAATAGAAGTCACCGTATTTTACTATATTTATATTTCATTTTTCATTTTCAAAATCCTATAAAAATACATTAAAGTTGTTATTTGTCTTTGATTTTTTATATGAAAAATAAATAAAAGTTGAGTAGAGAGAAAATAAAGAATAAATAGATAACAACTCATGTGTACGTGGGAATCAATTAATTCATATTCATATGAAGAGAATAAAGTACCTGATTTTCAAATCTTCAGTTTTTTTTCTTCAGATTTTCCTGTCATCAAACAATCGAGTGAGAGTTTAATAAGTGAATGATTGATGAAGATGAAAAGAGATTATGAGAGAGAATAAACATGACTCTTATATATTGAATGCATAACATTGAATGTTACACCACGGCCTACAAATTTTTTTGAAGTTAAATTTATTATATGTGTATTTAATGACAAATGAAAAATTGTAGTACATAATTTGAATTAAGATACCAAGACATATTGAAATGAATGCGCATGGTGGAAAAAAAAACTCACCAAATATGTTTCTACAAACTAAAATATTGCTATTAATTTTTATTAATAAAATACTACATTATTTTTATAAAAAAAACTATAACAATTGTTATAGTTCTATTTTCATTTTAGAAAACCCAACTTTGGTATTTTTGCTTAAACCAACTTTTACAATTTTTCTGTTCTATATTACTTTTAACTAAAAACTATATTAATTTCTAAAATACAACCTTTGAATAATGAGATGGAAAGAAGAATGCAATCACCCTAATTTTTTTATAAAATCAACA
This sequence comes from Lathyrus sativus, assembly GCA_963859935.3. Classification (NCBI taxonomy): domain Eukaryota; kingdom Viridiplantae; phylum Streptophyta; class Magnoliopsida; order Fabales; family Fabaceae; genus Lathyrus; species Lathyrus sativus. Next base: position 678,307,265 of record OZ012740.1, read on the forward strand.
ATTGAAATGAGTTTCTTTTGCAAGGATATGAGAAGAAGATACTATGAAAAAAATATGTAATGATACAAACACAAATGAAGCTTTAGACAAAAAGAACAATTCTAAATAAACAAAGATACACTCCATGCATTCAAAGTGCTCCACAACTTTATCACGGCGAAACAATAATCCAAGCATTTATAGTTATGTTGACAAAAGTTACCATAAAGATAGATGATTTTGGGAGGGTGTTCGTTTTGTGTGTAGCCCTTCAGTTAAGAGAGTTTTGTATGCAATTCGTCAACATTAATTTCATCGAGAGAGAGTTATTTTTGCAAAAAAGAAGGAAAGGTTATAAAGATATTATTAGAATGGAAGTTAGATTTTGAGAGGGTTGTGAAAAGTTGTAAAAACCAACTTCAGTAGTTACGCATTTTTAAAAACCAACTTCAGTAGTTACGCATTTTTAAAAACCAACTTTAGTAGTTACGCATTTTTAAAAACCAACTTCAGTAGATATTATTAGAATGAAAGTTAGATTTTGTGAAGGGTGTTAAAGGAATAATAGTGTGAATTATTAGATAAAATTGGAAGAAAAAAAGCTACACCAAAACCAACTATTGCCTTTATATATTGTTATATTGTTATCTATATCTATAAGAATATATAAAGGCAATAGATTGTTTTGGTGTAGCTTTTTTTTTTTACTTCCAAATTTACCCTTTTCAATTTATTTTTTTAAAATTTTTATTTTTTTTCTCACAACGGCGGTTACACAAAGGTTTATTAACCGCCAACAGTTTATTATTTTTCATATCATTATCTTTAATTATTTTATAAATATTTTATAATTAAATTAAAATTAAATAATTTATCTTGGGAACATGGAAGTTTAGACTGACCTATTTTTATTTCTATTTTATCCTTTAAAATTTAATTTTAGTTAATTTTAAAAACAAAAATACAAATAAAAAAAATGAAGTTTTTATCTATAATCTATAACAATATATAAAGGCAATACATTGTTTTGGTGTAGCTTTTTTCCTTCCAATTTTACCCTTTTTAGTTTTTGTTTTAAATTTTTTTTTTCTCACAACGGCGGTTACACGACGGTTTATTAATCGCCAACAATTTATTATTTTTCATATTATTATCTTTAATTGTTTTATAAATAATCTATAACTATATAAAATTAGATAATCTTAACAATATATAAAGGCAAAACATCTTTTTAGTGTAGCATTTTTTTTCCTCTTTTACCCTTTAAAACTATTTAGAAGTTACACAAATAAAAGTTAACTACTCCCTCCATTTTATATTTGAATATTGTACAAAATAATTAGTTATTTGAAATGAAAACACACTTTAACTTCTAATTAGAAACTATATTTAAATAGCTTCTCCTTATAATTTATGTATTTCATTTCTAACTCATTAGATCCGTAGAAGTCAGAAATGGAGAAGAAGGGAGACTTCCTGAGAAAAATTGAAATCCAAACAATGTTCATGATGATGGTAGAAAAGAGAAATCTACAATTTGCATATGACATAATATGGATTGTGAATCGCACAATGATTTCTATTACAGTTGATTATCGGGGTATTTAGATTCTCCAATCTAATTTTTTGATTTGCTTATTTTATTTATTTTCATTTACTATTTTGTTCTTCTTACATAAACAAATCCATATGTGAAATTGGGATTTGAAAAAATTGAGGGTATTGGATTTTTGTTAATGTCTAATAATTTAATTTTTCTCTCCATTGTAGAAGAAAAATGAATCATTATCTCTTAGGAAAGAAAAAAAAAGTTGCGTCTTAATTTCTATGATCAAATAAGAATGAGTATTTTTATTAATTTTTAAAAATTTTGTTTCCTCTGTTGAATCTTTATCTATTATTTTTCCAATTTTACCTTTGTAATTTGCAAAAATTTTAGAATATAAACAATATCTCGATTTTTAAATTGTATAATTTTTACAATGTGATGTAAACATTAAACTATACATATCTATACATATGGATAAAGATGACATAGCATTTTGGGGTAACCTATATTTGTTACATATTTGACCTTTAACTGTTATTTTAAAACCAACTACATATACAAAATAAATTTAGTAAATCATAACAGTTTCATTCTCAATTTAAAACTTCCACAATTTTTTTTATCATCCTTATCTTTAACTTCTTAAACAATTATCTCTCTTTCACTTGCAAGTTATTTTTCTCTCTCTCACGAATAATTAATTTTTACTAAATTCTCTTTCACATGCAATTTTGTCTTTCTTTCCATTACTATTGAATCTTTAAATTGTGTGAATTGTGTATACTGCCAATGTGTTTTTGTGATTGCCTGTAATGCAAACATAAAAAAGGTTTTATAGAAAGTTGGAATTGCTACAAACCATTGTATATCACTGTATATTTTACTAATTATCAATCTAAGATATATATATATATATATATATATATATATATATATATATATATATATATATATATATATATATATATATATATATATATATATATATATATATATATATATAGAGAGAGAGAGAGAGAGAGAGAGAGTCAAACATGTATTGTTTTTATTATTAACTTATTGCAACTATTTAATTTTCTACCATTCTAAGCACATTCATCTCTTCTGTTTCCTACTTCTGAAGGTATGACAACCTGCATTTTGTTTGTAATCTCGATAGACATTCATGATTGCATTAACTTCTTGTTCCACGCACCATTCTCATCAGTCAAGTCACTTACTATAACACCGTTCAACTCCTTAGGAATACAAACTTAAATTATATTTTTTTTTAATTTTTTTTCTTTTTATCAATGCATCAGAAAATAATTGATCATTTTTAAAATATCCAAAAAAATATATGATACCTAATTATATTGTGTAGGTTGTTATTGAGATTAATCTCTAATCTTATCATCTATAAGACTCACATTCACAAACAAAACTACAGTTTGTATCAGATAATGTTAAATATAGGCTTTAGAGTTTTTTGTTGGTATAATGTCAAGTCTAAGGCTATAAATGATATTAAGGGTTGAATATCGTTTAAAGATTGAAGGTATTTGTGTTTATGTTTTCATCATGATTTTTCGTTTAATGATAACCAGTTATCAACTACTTAACAAAACAAAGAAAGATGAACAAATGAATGTCATGTGCAAAGGAGATTGAGATATATAGAGAGGTAAAGAGACTGATGAGTGATATAGAAATAGTTAGAGAGAGACGAAGAGAAAGTGAAAAAAAAGAAAGAGAGGGAACACGTATTAGTGGCGACATCCACAGATAAGTTATAAGAAATGAGTAAGTTACAAAAACAAATAACATCTATCACATTATTTTCTTTTCTAAATATACTTTTTTTTATTGAACACAACATCGAGCATGAAAAATAATAGTAACATTATTAATGTCTTTTATCATAAAATATGTGAATATTAATTTTTTGTTATTTCATATCCATTTATAATTTGTATGATTTCTACATTGTGATATTATTAAAAATCTAAAACATTAAACAACATACATTGGTTGTCTTCTTACTTTTATTTTTTCTAATTATGTAAATAATATTATTTTATGTAAATTTAATATATTGATAAGTTTTAATTTTCACTTTTTACTCTTTAGATTGTTAAGTTAATTTTAAGTTGACATTTGCATTGTTAAATTGGTCTGAAGATATTTTTTTAGTGCTAAATTGGTCTGAAGATATTACTAAAACACATTAAAAGTTAATATGTATCATTATATTTTTATTTTTTTTATAATTGTTCCAAAGTAATATTAGTTTTAATGGAATATATGTCAAAAACACCATAAAAAAAATTACACGCGTTAGTGCAATAAAAAAAAGCGGACAAACGTGCCCGTTTGGACGCTAGTTAAATGATAGTAGTTATTTTGAATCTATAACAATATATAAAGACAAAATATCTTTTTGGTGTAGACTATTTTCTTTCCTCTTTTACCCTTTAAAACTACTTAGAAGTTACACAAATAAAAGTTAACTACTCCCTCCATTTTATATTTGAATATTGTACAAAGTAATTAGTTATTTGAAAAGAAAACTCACTTTAACTTCTAATTAAAAATTATATTTAAATAGCTTCTTCTTATAATTTATATCTTTCATTTCTAACTCATTAGGTCCATAGAAATCAAAAATAGAGAAGACGGAAGATTGCATGAGGAAAATTGGAGTCCAAATAATGTTCATGATGATGGTAGAAAAGAGAAATCTACAAGTTGCAGATGACATAATATGAATTGCGAATCAGACAATGATTTCTATTATAGTTGATTATTAGGGTATTTAGATTCTTCAATCTAATTTTTTGATTTGATTATTTATTTATTTTTATTTATTGTTCTGTTCTTTTTACAGAAACAAATCCATATGTGAAATTGGGGTTGGAAAGTTGAGATTATTGGATTTTTTTTAAATGTCTAATACTTTAGCTTTTCTCTCCATTGTAGAAGAAAAATGAATCATTATCTCTTAGAAAAGAAACAAAAGACGCGTCTTAATTTCTATGATTAAATAAGAATGACTATTTTTATTAATTTTTTAAAATTTGGTTTCCTCTCTTGAATCTTTAACTATTATTGTTCCAATTTTACCTGTGTAATTTGCAAAAAATTTAAAATATAAACAATATCTTAAATTTTAAATTGTATAATTTCTACAATGTGATGTAAACATTAATTTATATCTATCTCGATAGACATTCATGATGGCATTAACTTCCTGTCCCACACATCATTCTCATCCGTCAAGTCACTTACTATAAAACCGTTCAACTTCTCATGAATACAAACTTGAATTATATATTTTTAATTTTTTTCCTTTTTAATCAATGCATCAGAAAATAATTAATTATTTTTAAAATATCCAAATATATATATATATATATATATATATATATATATATATATATATATATATATATATATATATATATATATATATATATATATATATATATATATATATATATATATATATATATATATATATATATATATATATATATATATATATATATATATATATATATATATATATATATATATATATATATATATATATATATATATATATATATATATATATATATATATATATATATATATATATATATATATATATATATATATATATATATGATACTTAATTATATTATGTAGGTTGTTATTGAGAATAATCTCTAATTTTGTCATCTATAAGACTCACATTCACAAACAAAATTACAGTTTGTATCAGATAATGTTAAATACAGGCTTTAGAGTTTTTTTTTTTTTTTTGTATAATGTCATTGATACAAAACTACAGTTTGTATAACATAATGTTAATGATATTAAGGGTTGAATATTATTTAAAGATTGAAGGTATTTGTGTTTATATTTTCATCATGATTTTTCGTTGAATGATAACCGGTCATTAACTACTTAACAAAACAAAGAAATAGGAATAAATAAATGTCATGTGCAAAGGAGATTGGGATATATAGAGAGGTAGAGAGACTGATAAGTGATATATAAAAAAAGAGTTAGAGAGACGAAGAGGAAGTGACAAAAAGAGAGAGAGGAAACGTATTAGTGCCAACATTCATAAATAAGTTATAAGAGATGGTTAAGTTACAAAAACAAATAACAACTACCACATTATTTTATTTTCTATATATGTCTTTTTTTATTGAACACAAACATCGAGTATAAAAAGTAATAGTAACATTATTAATGTCTTTTATGGTAAAATATGTGAATATTAATTTTTTGTTATATTATATCCATTTATAATTTGTATGATTTCTACATTGTGATATTATTAAAATTTTAAGACATTAAACAACATACATGGGTTGTTTTCTTATTTTTATTTTGTTAAATTGTGTAAATAATATTATTTTATATAACATTTAATGTATTGATAAGTTTTAATTTTCACATTCTACTCTTTAGATTATTAAATTAATTTTAAGTTTACATTTGCATTGTTAAATTGGTTTGGAGATTTTTTTTTTTAGTGCTAAATTGGTCTAAAGACATTACTAAAACATATTGAAAGTTAATATGTATCTTTATATTTTGATCCGAAGACATTACTAAAACATATTGAAAGTTAATATGTATCTTTATATTTTTATTTTTATTTTTATAATTGTTCCTAAATAATATTATTTTTAATGGAATATACGTCAAAAACACCGTAAAAAATTGCACGCGTTAGCGCAATAAAAAAAGCGGACAAACGGGCACGGAGTGCCCGTTTGGACGCTAGTTATTATAATTTTTATTGGATATTAAAAATAATATAAAATAATACTAGCCTCTTATCAATCCATAAATATATTAAAAATGGTATAAAACAACATATTAGATATTAATAATTATATTTTCAAAATTTGAAAATCTAATGTTTCTATAAAAAAAACGTATTTAAATATTATATTTAGAAGGATGAAAAACAAAATTATTATAATTAAAGTATTAAAAACATATTTAATTCTTTAATTAAATGTTATTCAATATTAAATTTAAATTTAAAATAAGTATTTAATATAGTTGATCAAAATTAGTTGAATAATTTAATATCAATATTGTTAATTTATATAAATATTAAACTTCCATTTAAATTTCGAATATTTACTTTTAAATTTCAAATATTAAGTAACAAAAAAATATAGTTGATTACTTTTAATTTTAATTTTTCATTTTCAAATTTTAATTACTTTACACGTGTATTACAGTAGTATTCCAGAAATAAAATTCTAGATATTACTTCAAGAAACAATTATTTTTTTGTAATAGTAATAATAATTAAATAAATTTATAACTTTTCATTAGAAATAATTAAGTATTCAACATCACATGTAATACACTAGCTCATTTGGCTAAAATATAGTGAGCAAAAAATTTATGAGCTTTAATATATAATAATATTTCTAATTATTAAATCATATTTAATTAACTAAATTTATATAATTATTTACTTATTTATTGATTAAAATATGATTTAGTAGTTAATTATTAATTAAAATATTCTAATCCTATAATGTCTCTGGCAAGCTTTTCTCAAAAAAACTATTTCTATTCATTTATTTATTATAGAATAATTTTTTTAACCATAAATCGTTAAAACAAATTTATGTGGATATTATAGAATAATCAATTTATGTATTGAATCTTTCAGTATCATCAAAACTATCAAAAATTTTCATATTGTATAAAAAATCATTGAACTTCCTCAAAATCGAATCTCACAACTTCATCAAATCACTCGTTAAATCCAAATCTTTCTATAATTCTTCAAATCGAACCAAAATCCCAAATCAAACCAGAATCCCAAATATTCTATAATTCTTCAAATCTCTCGTCAAATCCGTCCCAAATCGAACCAAAATTTTGATCATTCCTCAAACCCAAATCACTACTGTAAATCTCAATCTCACATACTCTTCAAACCCCAGAAGAGCTTCCTGTTGCTCATCTTCCTCAATCCCAATCTTGATCGGTAATGATTCTTCTCTTCTTCATCCTTCATTTATTTTTTATTTTTTATTTTATAAAAAAAATGTGTGTTTGTTAGGAAGAAAAGTTATGCTCATTGGGGGTAGTTTGCAACATGGGACGTCTATTTTTATTTCTGCATATTATTTATATTATTGACTAGGTAAAGAATTATGATTATGAGTGATTTCTTCTTTACTTTTTTTTGCCATAAAACAGTGTACAACCTTAAAATTAACAAAATTTTACCTAAAACAGTGAAAAACTAAGCATTAGGATAATAAAAGTTATACGTGTAGTTTATAAATTTGATTTAACAACCTATAACTATTTGATAAATATGTGAGTTTGATTGAAATGCCTTTTATTTTATCCATAATTTATGGTTTTTGTGTGATTGGAGCATTAGCTCTCATATGGGTAATAGTGGTGATCTTTCTCTCTATCTTTATGTGTTTGTTGACCTTTTTATGGATTATAGTTTTATTGTTTGTAATGTTTTGAGATTTATTTTTATGTATTTGTTTGAACAAATTTCAATTTGACAAAAACAATTATAAGATGAAAATTGTTTTATTTCTACAAATTGTTTTCGAATTGATTTTCAATATTACAAAAGCAATTATGATGCATTTTATTTTATTTTATTATGCAGCAAGGTATCAATGATGTTGAAAAGGACGATATAAATGATGAAATTCAAAAGGATGACGTAGATGATGGATTTCAAGAGGACGCTGTAGGAGACAAATTTCAAGAGGAAGACACGGATGTAGATGATGAATTTCAAAATATGTAGATGATGGATTTCAAAAGGGTGATATAGATGGTGAATTTCAAGAGGACGACGTAGATGAAGAATCTTTGGAGGGCGAAATATGTGATGAGTTTTAAGAGGACGATATGGACAATGAATTCCATGAAGACAAACTTGAATGAGTTGGATGATGTCTTTCTTTTGGCTTGTAGTTGAAAGCATTAAACTCAAATTATGTTTTTGTTATTTTGCTAGGGTCATCCTTCAAAGTATTAAACTTATTATTACTAGCGTCCAAACGGGCACTCCGTGTAATTTTTTTTATGGTGTTTTTGACATATATTACATTAAAACTAATATTACTTTGGAACAATTATAAAAAAAATAAAAATATAATGATACATATTAACTTTTAATATGTTTTAGTAATATCTTGAGACCAATTTAGCACTAAAAAAATATCTTCAGACCAATTTAACAATGCAAATGTCAACTTAAAATTAACTTAACAATCTAAAGAGTAAAAGTGAAAATTAAAACTTATCAATATATTAAATTTACATAAAATAATATTATTTACATAATTAGAAAAAATAAAAGTAAGAAGACAACCAATGTATGTTGTTTAATATTTTAGATTTTTAATAATATCACAATGTAGAAATCATACAAATTATAAATGGATATGAAATAACAAAAAATTAATATTCACATATTTTATGATAAAAGACATTAATAATGTTACTATTATTTTTCATGCTCGATGTTATGTTCAATAAAAAAAAGTATATTTAGAAAAGAAAATAATGTGATAGATGTTATTTGTTTTTGTAACTTACTCATTTCTTATAACTTATCTGTGGATGTCGCCACTAATACGTGTTCCTTCTCTTTCTTTTTTTTCACTTTCTCTTCGTCTCTCTCTAACTATTTCTATATCACTCATCAGTCTCTCTACCTCTCTATATATCTCAATCTCCTTTGCACATGACATTCATTTGTTCATCTTTCTTTGTTTTGTTAAGTAGTTGATAACTGGTTATCATTAAACGAAAAATCATGATGAAAACATAAACACAAATACCTTCAATCTTTAAATGATATTCAACCCTTAATATCATTTATAGCCTTAGGCTTGACATTATACCAACAAAAAACTCTAAAGCCTATATTTAACATTATCTGATACAAACTGTAGTTTTGTTTGTGAATGTGAGTCTTATAGATAATAAGATTAGAGATTAATCTCAATAACAACCTACACAATATAATTAAGTATCATATATTTTTTTGGATATTTTAAAAATGATCAATTATTTTCTGATGCATTGATAAAAAGAAAAAAAATTAAAAAAAAATAATTTAAGTTTGTATTCCTGAGGAGTTGAACGGTGTTATAGTAAGTGACTTGACTGATGAGAATGGTGCGTGGAACAAGAAGTTAATGCAATCATAGATGTCTATCGAGATTACAAACAAAATGCAGGTTGTCATACCTTCAGAAGTAGGAAACAGAAGAGATGAATGTGCTTAGAATGGTAGAAAATTAAATAGTTGCAATAAGTTAATAATAAAAACAATACATGTTTGACACTCTCTCTCTCTCTCTCTCTCTCTCTCTCTCTCTATATATATATATATATATATATATATATATATATATATATATATATATATATATATATATATATATATATATATATATATATATATATAGTGATAATTAGTAAAATATACAGTGATATACAATGGTTTGTAACAATTTCAACTTTCTATAAAACCTTTTTTATGTTTGCATTACAGGTAATCACAAAAACACATTGACAGTATACACAATTCACACAATTTAAATATTCAATAGTTGGTCCGAGTTGGATGATGTCAAAATATTGGTCAAAATATTGGTCCGCATGCTCTGCTTAAGCTCGTCATCGTACGTATGTTTCCGAAGCATGTCAACGATCTCGGATTTGGAATGCGAGTTGAGAAACTCGGCTTCAGCTTCGTCGGTATCGTTTTCGACGCCGCCGAGGCTCTTACAATTAGTGACAGCGTCTTTTCCACGGAATCTCAAGGCGGCGATATCGTAGGCTCTGGCGGCTTCGTCTTCTTCATTGAACGTACCAAGCCATACGCGCTGATGTTTCTCGTAAATCTGAGCTCCCCAGCGTCCATTCGGCTGTGGCACCACGCCTTTGTATTTTGTGTTAGATAATTCTTCTATGTCGAATGGATCCAGACTGAATCGTGAACGAAATCACTTTCCTTAAAAGTATTTCAAGCACACTCTCAGATTGTCTTAGAGTTGGAACGGCCTGAATACCCAGGATAAGTCAGCCTTTTTCTCAAAACTGCACAAGACTGATGAAGTTTCGAATGCAAGGAAAATGTTGGAATTATATGGAAGAGGATTTCAGAATTTGGAGTGAATGATTTCGAATTATGAAGCATATATTTATAGCCATGCATGTGTCTTTTCAGAAGGTTGCAATTCTTCATAAACGCACTCTCTAATGAGCATTTGCAATGGTTCACATAAAATATCATGCACCACTTCGTCAAGTGTCATGTATTTCAAATTCAAATTCAAAATCAAACTCTAGGCAGCGAATAAGTCTGAGCGATAATTAAAAATTAAATTCGCAGTATACCGGCCGAAGGCCGGTCCGCCCGCCGGAGGCGGCCGGAGCGCCACCGGCGCCGCGAATAGCCCGATGCGTCGTGCCTAAGGGCTCAAGTGCCGTCTACAAGCCGCCACTAGCGCCTCTACGCCCACGCCCCCGGTTCCGGTTCCGGAGCCGGAGCCGGAGCCGGAGCCGGTGTCGCCGGTGGCGACACCGGCGAGGGGTGTTTTGTATGAGACAAGTGACATAAGTTTTGGCACCACCACATGTGACTATGTGGCACTTTATCCTTTTTGGCTCTTTTGGAAATTACATTGTTCCAAGTGCCTTATAAATGCTATTTAATTTTACTCCTCTTCCAATGTGGGACTAAGCATTTATTATAACACCCACTTTGTCATTTTGGAACAACTTTAATGGAAATAAATTATTATTTCCAACATTTTGACGACGGGAGTTTACGAGATTCAACTTCGCCGGAGCCGACACAGTTTTCAGGATCGATAACAGCGCTAGCACCGCTTCCAACGCGACTGAGTGTGTTCATCGGCGGTGGTGGAGATAGTTTCGCTGGAATAAGAGATACCGAAAGAGAAAGAGAGTCATTGCTTGTGGTGGTTTCATCTGTGCAACTACCTCCTCCTAACTCCATACTTTTTTGTTATCTATTATAAACTAACTTTGATTTGTTTTTCTGAATATAACTAACTAAATAGTTAGTTAGAAAAAGTAAAGGAAATAGTAAGATGAACTCAAAGGGGAAGAAGAAGAATGAGAGAATAGGTGGTAGGTGTTATGTAGGATTGTTTTGGGGATGGATATATATATAGGAGGAACTTGTCCTGAATCTGTTATTTTATTTTTCTTTGAAAATGGATATAAAACCAAATGGAGTTTGGGATAGTTTAGGGATTATGGATAATTACCAAATATAATTTTGTTTCATTAATAGTTGGATGACGTGGCAATGTGTGGGTCAACTTCATTTGGAAATAGAGGAAGATTCAAGGTACTGAAAAGAGAGAGAAAAAGAATGAGTATCCATATATGGCAAAGAGAGAAAGGATAAGATCACATGAGAAATCACTTCCTGTGGGTCAATACTTGATTTTTATTTGCTGGTATTAATCAACAACATAATTATATTTGAAACTAAGGAATTTTCTTAACAAAAAGGTGGAATTGTATATAATAGAAATTTTTTTATTGTTTTGATAAAAAAAAACTGAAAATTTATTTATTTAGGTCAAAAATAAAGTTTTTAAATAATATTTTATTATTCAAATATTTACAAAAAAAAGGTTTAAAATATAATACAATGAGATACATAAGAAGTATGGTCAATGAAACAATATTTGACAGAATACATCAGCAATTTATTTTTTTACGTATTCAATAAAATTATATGATATAAATATTTGTAAAAAAATTAGAAATTAGTTTATTCTTAGAACTTTAAAAATATATCACTTTTAGTTTAACTATTTTTAAGAGAACCTCTAAGAATAATTGCAATGGTAATATAACTTTTCTAAAATATGTTATAAACTAAAAAGAGTTTAAAGGTAATGTATTTTAAGTGTAAATTAATATTTTACACATTATTAATATATTTAAATTTATTAAGTTATTTCATCTCAGTATTTTAAAAATAAAAATATGATTATTAATATTTATATTTTTTTGCATACTTCTATTTCTTAAATAAAAAATAATGTAATCTGATCATATTCGTGTTAAAAAAATTCCACACTAAAATCATACCATTTAATCTTTTATTCTAATGAGAAAATGTATATGTAGTGTTAATGTAAAATGTTTTTACATTATCAATTAATTAACATTTAGATGACCACTCACGTGTCTGTCTGTCCATTTTTTATAATACTCACACGCATAAAATATGAATCGTATCATTATTTTTATTTAATTTTAATTTTATTATTTATTATTTATAGAATAGTAGTAATAGATAATGGTGTAGAAGTTAATAAATTATCACATAACTACCATTTATTAGAATGAGAAATTAAAATTTAAAATAAAAATTGAAAATGGTATATTTGAAAAGAAAAAAGACTACACCAAAATCATGTTTTACATCACTCAATATTTACTACATTGGTTTTGTAAATCTATAAATATCAAAATACGGTTATGGAAATATTTACTAAATAAACTTTGATTTACGCATTGGTTTTTTACATCACTCAATAAATTTGATGCAAAAAATAATTTTACTATTATTAAGGAATGCATCTTGGTTAGGTAACATGGTCTTGGTAAGGAATGCATCAAATATTAAATATTATTTTATCTGGTATACCATTTGAGTATTAAATATATTAAATTTTGGGTATACTCAAATTCATAAAAAACCAATGTAATAAAAATATTATTATAAATGAGTATATTAGATAAAATTCATAAATATTAAATATTATTTTATCTGGCATAATATGTGTGTCGTACCCTAAATTTCACATTTACCAAATATATTTGTGTCGTACCCTAAATTTACTACATTGGTTTTTTACATCACTCAATATTTTGACCAATTATCACATACGGTTTTACATCACTCAATATTTACTACATTGGTTTTACATCACTCAATATTTAAATCATGTATCAATATTTACTAAATTGGTTTTGTAAACAATTATCACATACGGTTTTACATCACTCAATATTTACTACATTGGTTTTACATCACTCAATATTTAAATCATGTATCAATATTTACTACATTGGTTTTGTAAATCTATAATGTATTATATATTTAATACTTGAATTATATTACAACCGCTTTTTAAATATTCAATATTTTGACCAATATTGGTCAAAGTATTATTTTGACCAATATTTAATACTTGAATGAGTTGGATGATGTCTGTAGTTGGTTTTAAAATAACAGTTAAAGGTCAAATATGTAACAAATATAGGTTACCCCAAAATGCTATGTCATCTTTATCCATATGTATAGATATGTATAGTTTAATGTTTACATCACATTGTAAAAATTATACAATTTAAAAATCGAGATATTGTTTATATTCTAAAATTTTTGCAAATTACAAAGGTAAAATTGGAAAAATAATAGATAAAGATTCAACAGAGGAAACAAAATTTTAAAAAATTAATAAAAATACTCATTTTTATTTGATCATAGAAATTAAGACGCAACTTTTTTTTTCTTTCCTAAGAGATAATGATTCATTTTTCTTCTACAATGGAGAGAAAAATTAAAGTATTAGACATTAACAAAAATCCAATACCCTCAATTTTTTCAAATCCCAATTTCACATATGGATTTGTTTATGTAAGAAGAACAAAACAGTAAATGAAAATAAATAAAATAAGCAAATCAAAAAATTAGATTGGAGAATCTAAATACCCCGATAATCAACTGTAATAGAAATCATTGTGCGATTCACAATCCATATTATGTCATATGCAAATTGTAGATTTCTCTTTTCTACCATCATCATGAACATTGTTTGGATTTCAATTTTTCTCAGGAAGTCTCCCTTCTTCTCCATTTCTGACTTCTACGGATCTAATGAGTTAGAAATGAAATACATAAATTATAAGGAGAAGCTATTTAAATATAGTTTTTAATTAGAAGTTAAAGTGTGTTTTCATTTCAAATAACTAATTATTTTGTACAATATTCAAATATAAAATGGAGGGAGTAGTTAACTTTTATTTGTGTAACTTCTAAATAGTTTTAAAGGGTAAAAGAGGGAAAAAATGCTACACTAAAAAGATGTTTTGCCTTTATATATTGTTAAGATTATCTAATTTTATATAGTTATAGATTATTTATAAAACAATTAAAGATAATAATATGAAAAATAATAAATTGTTGGCGATTAATAAACCGTCGTGTAACCGCTGTTGTGAGAAAAAAAAATTTAAAACAAAAACTAAAAAGGGTAAAATTGGAAGGAAAAAAGCTACACCAAAACAATGTATTGCCTTTATATATTGTTATTATAGATAAGTAATATTACGTTAAGTATTTTATTATAATACAACTTTTATGGATGTACGGTTAAATTTGATCTTGTTTAAGTTAGAATCTTTATTTTTTGAAGCCATTCATCATCAACTATATTATTTAGAAAATAATTACAAAATTGTATATTTTATAGGGACATTGTAAAAGCAATCCTCCTGATTCAGAAGGTGGGGACACTTTAATAACAATCCTTCTTATTTTATGGGGAAACTTTAAAAATAATTCTCCTGATTCATATTTAAGGCAACACTTACTAATTGTAACCATATTTGGAAACACTTGAAAAGCGTTAGCTCAGAGGCCACGAATAATCGTCCCTTATTCTTTTTGTGGCAACACTTTAAAAGCGTCACCTCAGGGGGCACGAATAATCGTCTCCTATTCATTTTGTGGCAACACTTAAAAATCGTTGCCTCATAGGCCACAAATAATCGTCCCTTATTCCTTTTATTTAGGCAACGCTTTTAAAAATCGTGCCCAAAGATCATGGAAAAACGTCGCCTTAGACAATAGGCAACGCTCGCACAGGAGACACCTAGAAAACGTCCCCTATTCTTTTAGGCAACATTTTTCAGATTTTTGGCAACGTTTTTCAGTGGTTGCTGGAGAGTCTAAATGTTGTAGACTTTCCTAAGAGTACCAACTAAAGAGGATTGGTATTTTGACAGTGGCTGTTTCAGGCATATGACTGAAAGTAAAGAGTATTTGACAAATCTCAAACCTTACTCTTCAAGTCATGTAATCTTTGGAGGAGGAGGCAAAGGAGAAATTACAGGGGTTGGACAACTAAACACCAATGATAATCCAAGTCTGAGAGATGTATTGCTAGTGGAGGGACTGAATGTGAACCTTATAAGCATAAGTCAATTATGTGATCAAGGTTTAAAAGTGCATTTTTCAAAAGGTATGTGCACAATTGTCAACAATGAAGGTAAGGAGATAATGAGAGGGCCTAGATCAAATAATCACTGTTACCTATGAGAGTCTAGGACTAACAAAACAGGATTGATCAATGAAAAAGGAAAGGAGCAAACTGGAATGATTAAAATCAGAAAGCAACAAAAAGTAAGAAAGACCATAGTCAAGAAATCTGGAAATATCATTCCAAAAGGCCTGCTAGAGAGGAGAACTGGTGGTGACATGCAAGAAGGATACTCCAAGAGTGGCTATCAAGGTGAGATAGACAGGTTGTACTGGAATCTGATGAAGTGCATGAAAGCTACTCTACAGGAAGAGAAGAATGTCATTCCTGATGTCATAATGTCGTGCTGTGACATTAAGGGTACAAGGGAGATCAAGAAAAATTAGCAACTAAAAGGGAATTGTATTTTGAAAACCGCATATACTCTGAGTGGTCAAAATATTGAATTCCCCCCTTTCTCACAAGGAAACCCTTCTACTGCCTGTTACTTCCCACACTTCATCCCTCTACACTTCAGCAAACCTTTTCCGGCAAATTTAACTACTATGTCTCAGCAACATATTCCCACTTCTCCCAATCATACAGCTGCGCATCAAAGAAGCATGTCTCTGGAAGATATCATGGATATTCTGCCTCTTAAGATGGTTAGAAGAGCCAAGGTATCAGCATCTGCGCATGCACACAAAGAAGGTACTAACTCCGAATCCCTCATGGACAACTACGATAATGTATCTGTAGATGAAATAGTTTCAAGAATTCTTCATGAAGGACACAATGTACCTGGAATCACTATTCTATTGGCTAGGGTTGATCCATCAAATGATGACTCTGAGGATCTCTCCAAATCTACCTCTGGTAGGGTAAACCCTAACACTGAAAAACTAGAATCTCTGGCAGACTGTGTGGTACAGGAAGAAAGTCAAGGGAAAGATCAGCAAGATAGTAAAACCAAGAGGGTTGACAACAAAGAGAAGATGAGTAAAGCTGAGGGCAAAGATGAACATGTTATAGATGTTTCATCTGATGATGATCTCATCAAGAATGTTGTTCCTGGAATAAGCAGGAAACTAAGGAACAAGGAAAACAGAACTGAAGGTGATGGGATCTCTTCCAGAAGTCATAGAAAAAGAGCTCCTGAAGAATCATTCAAACCATCAGGTGCATCTAAGAAGAAGAAAATCATTTGTGCTGAGTCTGAAGAAGATGTTGTAAAAGATGTCCCTGACATATTCAACATGAGAAAGTCATTGGGTAAGAAAACTATGAAACCCATGCCAACTGCACCCCTTAACAACATCTCTTTTCACTCCATTCATAGTGTTACCAAATGAAGGTGTGTCTATCAAAGAAGAATAGCTCTTGAGAGAGAACTAGGAAAGGATGTACTAGAGATCAAGGAGGTGATGGAACTCATCATCAAAGCTGGACTATTCAAAACAGTCTCTGGATTGTCCAAATGCTACGAAGGTATGGCAAAGGAATTCATTGTAAACATTCCTGAGTCAATCACAAACCGGAGGAGCAAAGAATTCATGCAGGTGTTTGTCAGAGGAAAGTGTATACAATTCTATCTTGAGGTGATAAATAGATGTCTAGGAAGAGTGAATGATGGTGGCACAGAACTGATTACTTCAGATGATGAAGTCTGCAAGATCATCACTGCTAATCAAGTGACTAAATGGCCTTCCAAAGGGAAGTTATCTGCAACACTTTTGAGTGTCAAATATGCCATTCTTCATAAGATTGGATTAACAAATTGGGTCCCCACCAACCACATATCCAACATCACTGTGGGACTTGGCAAATTTATCCATGCCATAGGTACTAAGATTAATTATGACTTTGGGTTGTACATTTTTGATAAAATTGTGAAGCACTCCACAACCAGTGCTATCAAGTTACCCATTGCATTTCCATCTCTCATCTGTGAGATCATTCTGAACCAACATCCTGAGATTCTCAATCCAAGTGATTCTGAAAGCAAGAGGGAATCTCCACTGACTCTGAACTATAAGCTCTTTGAAGGAAGACATGTCCCTGACATGAAATTTACTAAGGATGAGAAAGCCAGCATCTCTAGAGAAGTGATTATTGCTGAATTAAAGAAAACATGTAGGGATTTGGGGGAAACCATTAGCACATCTATTACTAGGAAGGCCAAGCTGGAAGCCTTTATTCAAAGTCTTGAAAGCAACTCAGCTAGGTTGGATGATGAGATAAGGTCTGGTGGACAGTCTGATAAGAATGCCTCAACCAGTGCCAATAACCTTGACTCTAGTTCTGCATCTGAAGAAGAAGAATGATGAGCTGGTAAGCTGGAGTGGAGCTTAGGTGGATGGATCTCTAGTTGATTAAGAAGACCAGGATCAAATGCTCGTGGCATTTTTGGTTGTTATTCCCTAAAGCTTTTAAGAACAAATGTGTACCTCTGAACAATGCATTGCTACAATATTTTGATCTGTTCTAATTGTCAAAATTAAGATCATAATTTGTGGCTAAAAAGGGAGATAACGAGTACAGGTTCTGGCACAACAGTAATGGCTGAAAAATTGGCTGAAAAATTGAATGCATATGTGCATTGCATATGTGATGGTCAGGCAGGTGGAAAAGCAGGTGAAGATTGAGCAAGTTGGCTCACTAATGGTCAGGCAGGTGGAAGAGCATGTGAAGATTGAGCAAGTTGGATCATTATGTGTGCATTTAATGACTGTGATAATCTGCTACAGGTTCTGATTTGGTTGTTCTGAACTTGTGTATGTGTGTGCTAGCATTTGTTTTCTGAATTCTAATTATTGGTTAGAGCTAATTAGGATTGTATGTTAGATGTGTGTCTATCTGCCAAAGTGAGCAGATTGTGCTGTATAGCTGCCAAGATATGGCAGAATGTGTGTGTATCTGCAGGCTAGGCAGATTGTGAATGTGTAGTGCACCCCTGCAGGGGGAGTAACTGTAATCAGTCCACAAGCTAGTAAGACTGATGAAGGATAAGCTAACAAATCAGAGTGTTAGGCTTAAAAATATGTGATCAGTCCACAAGCTGTGAGACTGCTGAGAACTGAGCTAACAAGAGAGGGTTAGACTTAGCATTGTGTGAAAACTCAGGATGTCTTTCCTGATGTTGTAACATCCAAACAGGCTGGATGTTGGTAAGTGACTCTGACTGCTAGCAATGCAGATTGTAACTCAACTAATTTGAGCATTATTTTGAGGGGGAGTGACCTTGTATGGTACTCAGTGTATATGACTGCAAGATTAGACAGATTGTATCTCAACTGATAAGTGCATCAGTTTGAGGGGGAGTAACACAGAAAGTTACTTTGTTTGTGTAACATCTGCAGTGACAGCTTGCAGATGTGTGTGAGCAGCTTGAGATGGTAAGCTAAGAGCTTACTGAGTGTGAATCCAACAACTTGCCTGTTGATTGGTAAGTCTTCTGCTGTGTGTAAATCTCTGGTTTCAGACCAAGGGGTTTTAGCCAAAAATTTGCCAAAGGGGGAGTTTGTAAGTGCTCTTGATTGGCTACATTTTGTGGCAAATCATATTAGTATGTATGCAGGTAATGTCTGTTATTAGAGCATACTAATTTTGGAATGTGCAGGGCAAGTTTACTTAGCTATTTTAATAGTTAAGTTTGTATGTCACAGTTAGATGTCACAACATGAGTCGTGTGACATCAAGCACAGAGTTAGTTTCTCTGATTGCTGGAAATCAGGAGAACAATCAGAAACTCAAGCTGGGATTCAAGAAACATTTTAGAAGCTTGAAGAAGACTAAAATGTCCCTGATTAAATGAAGAAGGCGGGCAGAACTGTTGAAGGCTAGGTTTTGCATAAAACCCTAGTATGATGCGCCCAGGCCCATGGACTATGCTGCTGCTATAAAAGCAGAAGGAGGAATCCTTATTCTGCAGCTCTTACGTATTTGAAGACCAGCAGTGTGTGAGTAAGAGTCCATTGTGAGTGAAGTTGTTCATGCTTCACGTTTCCATTGTGTCTTAGGATTTCTTGTAATTCAAGCAATTAAGCTTTTGCATAATTGTCTTGATTAGGTAGGTCCTAGGCTGTGTGTAACACTCAAAGCTTTTAAGCAAAAGTGATGTGTTCTTGATCCAAAAATGTGAAGTAAGGATCAAGGTGTTTTGTTTTGAGGTGTCTCTTCAAAACTGTTTTTGCAATTTGTAATTGTATTTGATACCACTGTTGTGTGGTTGTAGGGGAGTGAGTGGGTATACTCAGGTACTAGAGAGTCTCTAGGTTGAAGTGTCATTGGGTAGGGATTAAGTGAGGAGTGTAAACTGAAGGTTTAACTCTGAATTAATACTGCTGATAGTAAATTTCCTCCCTGTCTTGGTAGCCCCCAGATGTAAGTATTGTTGACACTGAACTGGGTGAACAATTGTTGTGTGTTCTTATCTGTTTTTAATTACTGTTAATATCCCGTTAAGAGTTCAATGTTACAGTTGATGTTATAACATCAGGTATAACATCAAGTCTGTGTGCAAGCAGAATTTCAAATATCATATTCCCTCCCCTTATATTATTGATAAATGTGGTTTAAATTTGGAAAATTCTGCAAGACTCCCCAGCATCACTTGGGGATAGTTAGTACATAGGGCGTAGCATAGGGGCACCTACAGCATTACAGCAAATGTTGCACTGCAGACAGTGCTTTTTCTTTATTTTTATTGATTTCATTCTTAAGGGAGCTATCACAAAATGAATGACAGCAATTGAAGAAATGGCAGACATGGATGTCTTATGCAGTGACAAAACCGGCACTCTTATGCTGAATCGCCTGTCTGTTGATAGAAATCTTATAGAAGTAGGTACTTGAAAACTACAAATGAAAATACACTATCCATATTGTTGATGAAACAGTTTATCTGAGAGGTTTTGTCATAACTTAGAGTTTCACACCTGAAGAATTTACTTGTGAAATAGGTCTTCAACAGAAACATGGACAAAGATATGATTGTTCTATTGGCAGCTAGATTGGAAAATCAGGATGCCATCGATACTGCCATCGTTAATATGTTGGCTGATCCAAAAGAGGTAGAGTGTAAAGAAACATGGGCTACAATACAAAATTTTTTCCAATACTCCTTTATTATACCAAAGCAATGGCATACTAATGAAAGAAAAATGTTTTCCCTCTTTTCTCTGCAGGCACGTGTGTCGCTACTGCGAAAATCAGGTGCCGGCTAGACAGAAGAGTCGCCACCTTTCGTTATTTATCCCTCGAGCGGAAAAGGAAACGAACAGGAAAAACCTCGCGAAAACGGGACAAGACCAGTCATCGCAACCAAATCTTAGGGTTCGGGAGTCGGTTACGCAAGGGGAAGGTATTAGCACCCCTCACATCCATCGTACTCGATGGGATCCATGCTTACTTGTTTGTCTAAAAGATGCAAAAACAATCTATCTAAGGCTGCTAAATCTAAACGGAAAGAAACTGAAAGGACTCGACAAAGTGTCGCGCTTTGGGCCTACGTATTCTCATCAGAGAAAGTCAGAGTCGTCGTAGTTCGGGAAACTACGGGGGAAAGGTTGCTCGCCAAGACTTCACCGTCTTGTGCCTATGTATTTCTCATCGGAGAAAATCAGAGCATGCCGTAGTTCAGGCTAACTACGGGTAAGCAAAGGTGTTCTCGATCACACACGGGTGAGAGATTAGCTTGACAATACTAGCGTACGCATTCCAGCAGTTAGGTGTATGCTGCTCGACCATTGGAGACTTAGGCTACATGTTTGCGATAGAACGGACGTAGTATGTCATTGGTGTAAAGGTACGGGGAACCTACGGGAATCTAGAACTACGGTCTAGTCTCGATTGCGCAAGGGCAAGAGAAAGAAACTCGAAAAAGATTGAAACGAGACACACACGCTAAATCCTAAACGTAGGAGCGAATGCGTCGATTGTCACCCAAAGGGTGTCACCTAAACATCCAGGTTGTGTGAAAGAACTCTCCCACAACCTTTTCCTTCGTATCTAACGATCTCACAACACTCGACGGTCGCGGAAAAAGGAAATGAAAGAAATACGGGTAAACGTCTCGATCGCACAGTAGCGAGAGGAAACATAAATTAGTCGTTAGTGTTAATGTGCTCGCTAGGATATCACATCCTATGCCTACATATTCTTGTCTGGTACAAGAAATCAGAGCAGCTGTAGTTCAGCTACTCTCGGGACCACAGCTCAAATCTCGTTTTATTGATATTCTGAAAAATGGTTACAATGATTGAATGCGGAAAGTAAACTCCTAAAAATATCCTATCCAAATTTCATGGAAAATCAAATGGAAAATAGAAAATGGAAAGAGTCCCCTAACAAGTGGACTTCTAATTCCACCTCTAAAAATATGGAAGTAAATTCTATGAAAAATATACCCTAAAAGAAATTATCACCTAAATCTACGCTAAACATTAAAATGTATTAGTAAAAAATACTACCTTAATTCTCTAAAAGAAAATTAACTAATTTCCTAAATGCAAATATAAATCTCCTAAAAATATATTCTAAGAATTAAAAATGAAGCTACTATTTTTATATCATTTTCTCTCCATATTTTTCCATATACTCTTTTTCATATTCTTTATATTTCCTTTTCACTGTTTTTATTCACATTTCTTTTTCAATATTTTTCTCATATTTCTTTTCAATATTCCTCAATATTCTTTTCCATATTCTTTATTCTTTCCTTTTCCTCATATTTCTTTTCAATATTCCTCAATATTCTTTTTTTAATCATATTCTTCTCTATTGTTTTTCTTCATATAAAAGAATTAAAAAAAAAAGAAAAAATAAGGGGCAGGGGTGTACACAGTTACAGGGGGTATATAAGTAATAACAAACAAAGCCCAGCCCAACGATTTCAGCAAAAAAAAAAGGGGGGGGGGGGTTGTATACTGAAACGGAGGGCAGTGGCCAGTAAAAATGAGTTGGGCCCAGAGCCCAAGGTCCATCCAAAGAAAAAAAACACAGAGGGGGGGGGGGGGAACAAAAAAGAGGCGTGAATTGGGAAAGGACTTGGGCCCAAAGCCCACGAACACTGAGTCCACCCTCACTCTTCACTTGATCAAACCCTAGCCCTTTTCCCCTTCCCCGTCACTGTTCACACGCCGTCCTCAGGCTCTCTCTCCCTCGTTCTTTCTCTCAACCTTTCCCTCAATCTCCGCCTCAACCTTCGCTCTCCTCTCCGTTTCAACCTTTTTGATCTTGAAGGCTTGAAAGTTTGCTGAGGATCCACGCATGTCGATGGGGTTTGAAGACCTTGTTGAAGATCGGTGAATCTCTGGAGAAATCATGAAGGTTCTTGAGTCTTGATGCGTGCTGGTATGACGAAGGTTGGTTGAAGATTCAGGACAAAGATCTTGAAGAATGTTGCATGAAGATCTTGGATCGGAGAATACGAAGTTGTTTGAACAATCGAGATATGGAAAATAATCGGATGAAGAACATGGAGATCCTTGAGCGTTTCTGGAGAACACACGGGTGTTCTTGATGAATGATGAACAAAGATGAACTTGGAGGAGGTTTCTGGAGAAAGGACTGAACGTACGAGTTTCTTAAGTGTGTTAGAGATCTGGAAGAACGAAACCAGAAGGTTGTTGAAGATTGATGATGATTATTGATGATGAACTTTGAAGATTCTAGAAGAATAATGAAGTTGAGGATGCATGCATTTCTTGATGATCTGATGAGTTTTCTGGCAAATTCGTGTCTCCGGTGACGGTAGTGATGAGTTCTTGACGGATCGTAACAAGCTTTCCGGCGATGGGCGAAGATGAATCTTGATGATTTCTGGTGTTGGTGAGGATTCTGGTGAGAATCAGTTCTCCGGTGGAATGTGCCACAGCGAGGTTGTTAGGGTGGCTGCATGGCCGGCGGGAGGGATTCCGGCGAGGACAGGTGGTGTGACACATGGCGTTGTGCATGGGAAGGGAAACGGATGTGTGGCCACGTGTGGAGAGGGAAGACGCATGAGAGCCACGTGGGGTATGGCGTGGCGTGGGGAGTGAACGTGGCACGGAGAGAGAGGAACGAAAGTGAGGTGGGAGCCCTGAAAGTGGACGTGTGGCGTTGGTTTTATATGACACATGGCAAATTCTGGGCTTTTGAAGATTGGATAATGGGCCCAACGATTTGCACTAAGGACTGATAATTGGACTACTCTGATGGATTAACAAGCTGAAAACATGATTAAACGGATTGGATCAAAAGACTAATGACTAATTAGATGCTAATGAACTAATGAAGAATTAAATGCTAATGGAAATTAACGTGAATGAACTAATGACTCAATTAACAATTAAACCTAATTAATCTATTATTCTAACTAAACTAAACAAGCTATATTAATATCTATTAAAAGAAAAATATTCTAATATTCTAAACTATCTATTTAATATCCTAGAAACCAAATACAACTATTAATATCTATAAAACTAATATTAATAAAACTAAACTATTACATTCTACAAAAACGATTCTATTAATTTCTATAAAGAGATTTACAAAATTAAAATCTATCCCCTATTTAAATTCTATTAAATGCTAATAATATCTAAAAACATATTAAAGCTACTAATATCTAATATCCTAAAAAGAAAATCTATTTAAAACTATTTAAATTCTAAAAAAGACTATAAAAGCTATTAACTTCTATATGCTCTAAAAAAGTTTATAACAATATTAATTTCTAGTAATTCCTATTAATGTCTATTAAGAAATCTAGAAAAAGGCTAATAATATCTACAAAATCCAAAAAATCCACCATAATTCCCGAGGGAACAAAAACAGTACGAAACGACAAATAACATTGCGAGAGCGCAACAAAATAACCGGTAAAAATCAACGGACGCCGAAATACCCCGAAAAATAACAGCGCGAGCTGAAAACACCGGGAATAGCACGACTTTCCAAAAATACGATTCTACTTATCTGAACTTGATTAAAAATACCTGAAATGCGAGAAGAGGGCTGTGATCCCGATAAAATTAATACAACTGGAAAACTGCACTATATGCGGTATGCGAATGTGAAATGCGTCGAAACATGAACCAAATACGAGAACCGGTTGGCCAAATTTTGGGGTGCAACAGATGCCCCTATTCAAACGGCTTTGGCCTGATGGTTTTCAAACAATCTAGGCGAAAGACGGTTGAATACAAACAAACCCGAAAATTTGCCAACCGCAGAAATAAACTGCAAACTCTGATCTGGGGATGAGAGGTTTAACCGAGCACTCTCCAATCTGGGGATCACACTCAGAAACTGATAAATGCCTTCAAATATTTCCGTATACTGAGTTCACCGTAGAACTTCAACATCAAATCCGTAGCATCCAGGGTCACTCATGACTCCGGTGATGATGTGTAATCTTGCCTTCAGGCAACTCTCCGAGGGACTTCCTCGACATCAGTCTGAAGAAACAAAATCCTGAGTCACTCATGGCTCGGGGATCTGTGAACTTGCCTTCAGGCAACTCCGTCTTGCTGGGGAGAAACTTTGACATCAGTCAAAGGAATACTTCGGCCTTCAGTCCGAAAAGAGAATCCTTGGTCACTCATGACTCCGCGGGTGTTGCACCCCAAAATTTGCTTAACCTTGTTGAGACTTGGTTCATTGTTTCATTGCATTCATTCATACACTAGCATATGCATTGCATTGAGATGTGTGCAGGGATCAAGGGATGTGATCATCTTTTGAAAGCCAATGAAAGGTTTGAGAACCTCTTGAAGAATGTCTTTGAAGTTCATAAGGGTCGATATCCTCCTCAATTGAAGATGAAGATCCTCAGAGATAGGGTTGATTGCAAAGTTGAATGTCTCCTAACTTGAAAGTTATTGAAGCTACTCAGATGATTCTGGAGCTACAAGTGGGATCTTGAGGTCTTGCTAGAGCTCATATGATGTCTTGAGAGCCATCATGAGGCCTAGACAAGTCATTGATTGAAGATTGAAAAGTTTTACCATGAGTGGTAGAATTAGGGTTTGACTGGTCAACCCTAAGTCAACAGATGAATTTGAGGAAGGTTGAGACCTATCCCCAATACCATATGGTCTTGGATTGATGCTTTAAGATGCCTAGTGGATGATTCCAAGGCTACTTGCTCATGATTGAGAAGTTTGAGAAGTTTGAAGGCTAGGGTTACTATGCTTGCCAGTGTAAAATCCCCTAGTTTGATGCTAACTTCAAAGGAAGATAAAATGAAATGCAAGCCTCATCTCACTTTGGAATGGTCACTCTGAATACATCCATACGCAGTCGTTTCATTTAAATTGGTGATTGGGCTTAAGTCGAGTATTGTTACCCACACCCCCGTTTCCAAAGCCCATTTGATTTGAACTGAATTTGGTTTCTTTTCGCACCAAATATTTTTCTTTTTCTTTTCATTTTACTAATTGATTTTCTGGTTTTAACATGGGCCTACGCGCTTTGATATTAACACCCCCCTTCCCAGGCCCAGGTGCATAATACACTGATTAGAATTACTAGTTGCACCACTTCCTTCTCATTTTGTTTTTTAATTTCTTTTATTTTCTTTAATGTTTGAAAATTCATATAAAATAGGAAATTATATATTTTTACATGGGAGTTTTTTCTCCCATTTCATATTTTTGTGAAGAAAAATATTAAATAATAAAATAGGCATTTTATTTCTTTTTAATATTTTTAGTATATTTGTGCATTTAATAGCTTTTAATTCATTTCATGTTGATACACATATTTTGTGATTTTTGTTTGGATAGCTCCTTTCACATTTTCATCCCATTTTTTTTAGGGTAGTTAGTTTAGGATATCAAATTTCCTCTAGAATTTATTCCTTGATTTTTGAGATTTATCTTGAGTAGTTTTGAATGATGAACATTAGGCTAGTTAAAACTAGGTTAAACATTGACATAGGTTCATTAAAATACATAGAATTTGATTTTCTAGTTTGGATTGGGTTATGGGACCTATGGGATATTACGGGTAGATACTTAGGATCCCCTAGAATTTATCTTGGATTTTTGTAGGGTAGTTTGCTATTTTTAGTGGATTTTGCAAGTTGTGCATTATTTGTGTGGCCTTGAGGGTACTATCTTTTGTCTGTTTTGCTTGTGGTTTCCTTCCTTGTGCTTGTGGAGCTTGGGATTGTCTAGAGGAGTATAGAGGAGCATAGAAGGAGCTTGTTGGCTTGTTGTTTTGTTTTTGTTTTAGGAGAATAGGACATAGGGAGAGCACTAGTCAGGATGAATCCTTTCTTAAACATGGATGGTATCATTCACCTCCATTCCTCTCTATGACATAAAGTCCCTCTATGGTACTCACCTTCCTCCTTTGGAGGGATAAGTGGCCTTACCTATGAGGTAGAACTTTGAGAGAGTCTCTTCCCTTTTGATGTTGAATCCTTGCAGGCCTCCTTTGGTGGTCAGTAAGCATTCTAACATCCCCAGCTTGTCCTGTTGACTGTTTTCCTTTGGTTTGTTGGAGCATTGGGATGTTGAAGATAAAGAGTCCATTGAAGACTGTTGAAGATTCCATTGAAGATTGCATTGAAGATGATTGAGGTTTATTTGAAGTTGTTGAGGTTAGGAGCTGAAGCTCTGGAGAGGATGATTCCTTGAAGATTGTTTGAGTCTGAAGACTTCATGAAGATCAAGTTGATACTTGTGTTAGAAGCTGAAGCTTTGAAGAGGATGAATCCTTGAGCATTGAAGTTTGGCTAGAGATTGATGAAGAGCTTGAAGATATTAGAGCTTGTGTTTTCTTGTGCTTAAAGCTGAAGCTTAGAGCAAGGTGTTTTGTTTGCATGATCAAGTTGAAGCTTGAGGAGGTTGAAGCCTTGAGAGGTGAAGGATACAAGTTGAGACTTGTATTAGCTGCAGTCAAAGCCTGAAGAAGCAAGTTGAGACTTGCTGTTGAAGACAAAGCCTGAAGGTGGAGTCTACAGTTGAAGATAGCTTGGAGCTGCTGAAGCAGAGTCTCCTGTGTTGCTTTTCTTTTGCTGTATTGTTTGTTTGCTTGAGAGCATTCCCCATAGGCTTGAGTGGAAGCTAGCCTTCCCTTGCCTCGCTTGTGTTGTGCCTAGCATGCATCTTTACTGTTGATTATTTACTGTTTATCTTACTGTCTGTTTGTTCACCATTGATATGGTTCCCCCCAGGTTCTCACTCTTCTCTGATGGGAAAGTGATGATTAGACTTTTAGGCTGAAGCCTTTGCATGATAACTTCTAGGAGTTCCTAGTTCAGACTCAACCTTAGGATGAATCCTTAGTTGCGTTCTTTTCTCATCTACAAACAGTTTAAGATACAGTAATCATGAATGATTTCTTTCGTACGCTACGAGCCTTAAGCTATCTAGGAAACAGCTGTCGGAGAGTTTCTTTCCAATAGTTGGGATGTTTAGTATGGTACCCTTTGGGTGACATGCGACGCATTCACTCCTAGGTCCTAGTCTTTAGTGCGATTGAAATTGCAAACACAATAAAAAACACTTCTTGCGTAAAAGATTGAAAACAGACTGAAAATCATTTTCCCTTTGGGGTCAGCAAATTAATGAAGACTTTTCTGAAGAAGAGAGTGTTGTTAAACTTCAGCGCCACCGCAAACAGGCTTTTGTCCCTAACTGCTGGAACTGTTGTTTAACCCTACTCAGGTAAAAATTGTCTGAACAACCCGTGTTCCGTTTTTTCCCGAACTACGTTAGCTCTGATTTTCTCTGATGAGAAATATGTAGGCACAAGATGCGACGTCTTGGCGAGCCACCTTCCACCATCCACCCGTAGTTAGCCGAACTACGTCGACTCTGATTTTCTCATGACAGATGAGAATACGTAGGCCCAAAGCGCGACGCTTTGTCGAGTCCTTTTTCTTTTCTTTTTAGTTTAGTTTTGTTTTAAACCAACCTTGATATTAGATTAACAATCCGTCCAGACAACAAACAAGCATGGATCCCATCGAGTACGATGGACGTGAGGGGTGCTAATACCTTCCCCTTGCGTAACCGACTCCCGAACCCTAAGATTTGGTTGCGATGACCGGTCTTGTCCCGTTTTCGCGAGGTTTTTCCCGTTCGTTTCCTTTCCCGCTCGAGGGATAAATAACGGAAGGTGGCGACTCTTGTTGTGTCGACACCTGATTTTCGCAGTAGCGACAGCGGGAATCCTCAAACTTTGCCTTCAGGCAACTCTGCAGGGACTATCTTCGACATCAGTCTGAAAGAATATGAACTTGCCTTCAGGAAATTCTGTCTCTGCTAGAAAATCCATGACCTCAGTCAGGGAGATACTTCGAACTTCAGTCCGAAAAAAGAATCCTAAGTCACTCATGACTTTTGGGAATAACCTTGCCTTCAGGCACCTCACATCAGCTAAGGAAATCAGTGACATCAGTCAGAGAAGTGGTATTCTGAGCCATTCATGACTCTGGGGATTCAACATTTTGCCTTCAGGCAAACTCCGCTTCAGCTGGAGAACATCTTCGACTTCAGTCTGAAGAAACACTAGTCCGGTTATACCATAGCGTTCAGGCCTCGACATCAGTCGGGAAAACCGTTAGTTGAGTGGTACTATAGCCTTCAGGCCTCGACATCAGTCGGGAAAACCACAATTTGCTCGATCACAATCAGTAACCATCAGGACAACTGATTTGGTCATCAGACCAATACGAATCACTTTGCATACAAAAGCTGCACCTGCGAACTTTTGGCATTGTCCTCAGACAAACATTGAATCATCAATGGGGAACCTGAATCCACAGGAACTTTTTGCTGACACCTTCAGGTGTTGAAGTCAATCATCACATCTGACATCGCCGTCAGAGCAACATATCACGCTGCTATAAAAACGAACACCGGTTCACCGGAGATAACCTTCAGATTACAATCCCGTTGGGGAGGAAGGAAGGGTTCACCCAAACAATCCTAGAGACTTCGCTGAGGAAAGACGAAATAGTTCACTCAAACGTTTCCTGCAAACTTCTGGGAAACAGAGATACTTCTGCTGAAGAAACGGTAACCACCTGGTTCATGTTTCACATGCACATGCTGGGGAATGCATGAGCGTAATGCTTCGTGCAAAACGGAAATGCTATGCTTTTTGGTAAATGCTATGCAATCATGCAATGAAATGCTCCAGCAAAATAAATGCTGGAAAGAGGAATCATCCTCTCGGGGGAGAGTAACCACTCTGCTGAGGAAATAAGCTACCCATCAGGGGGACCGCAACCTGCGCCAATCTCAACTGGACTTAGACTTGGGGATGACGGACTCCTCCGGGAAAATTCAGCCTTCAGGCTGACCAACACACTATCCTCTGCTCCACTGGGGAAACACACATCAGTTTGCTGAACAGTCCTTCAGAATCTGCTTGGGGAAAACTCTTCATTTTCCAGTCATGGCCATACGCGGCTGGGGAGATTCATCGACCTGCCAGAAACAACCGCTGCTGAGGGAATGCCATCCACCTGCTAGGGAGAGGGCTATACTCTGTCGACGATATCAATATTGACCTGCTGAGGATAACTCTTGCACACGTCTCACGGAGACCGACCCTTGCTGGGGACAACCGTGGGACTAATCAAGTCTGAGAAATACTAGTGCATCAGCACTGCTGGGGATATCAATCCTTAGCTACTCAGCTGGGGAGAAGCGCCACTCCTATCAAGGATATGTCTTGGCAACCTCCGAGGATATCAATCCTGACTTTCTTCGTGACTCCGGCTGGATATGCTGAACCTGTCAAGGAACTGCTCTGGCGATCTCTGAGGGGAAACGAGTCAAACTTGGACTCTGTGGGGATACAACATTGCATCGGACCCACTGCTGGGGAAATAAACCCAAATTTGTCTGTCAGAGAAAACTCCAATGTCAACCCACTGGGTATACGCAATCAATCTTCCCGGGATGGCCACACTCTGCCTGGGGGATAT
This sequence comes from Lathyrus sativus, assembly GCA_963859935.3. Taxonomy (NCBI): domain Eukaryota; kingdom Viridiplantae; phylum Streptophyta; class Magnoliopsida; order Fabales; family Fabaceae; genus Lathyrus; species Lathyrus sativus. The sequence continues at coordinate 678,338,025 of OZ012740.1, forward strand.
CAATCCAACTCGCCGAGGATAATCTTGATCCTGCTCTAATAGGGAATACGTGTCATCTCAACTTGCTGCAATCTTAAACTGCTCAAGGGGAACCATCCCAAACCGTACGTCTCTGTTGCGAACATATTTCTGATTCAACAACATCCACACAGGGAATACAAAACACCAATCATGGAGAACCGGTATCAACCGAGCTTTGTATCGGGGAACGTGACACCACATGAGTCACTGGGAGTTATCGTGTCAGATACACTTTTAGGCTTCTTCTGGTTACCAATTCAATTGGATTTTACAGGGACAAATACTAGACGGGAACTAGCATTCTAGTGGACTACCAGACGAGAACTGATAGCAACATAGGTTAGGTCGTCATACGATAACTGCTTTCTAGTTTGCCAGACGAGAACTGGACTTTAAAACTGTGTTGGCCAGACGGGGCTAGTTGAACAATAGTTTAACAGAAAAGCGACCAGAAGAAATGGTTTCTGGTTTTCCAGACGAGAACTGGACTTTGGAAACGGTTTGGTTACAAGGTTCTGACAAGTAACAGGTTTAAGTTGTCGGATAACGATCCCATGACAGCACGGCTTCTTCAGAAGGCTCAGGTTTCCTGGGTAGGGAAATGACACAATTCCCCGATACTCAACTCTGGCGGGGGGTAAACAGACTGGCTTGAATAACTTGCCCTAGTACACTCATCTTGCTCCAATCTAACTCTTGGGAATGTTCACTCTGAACAGACATCAGCCTGTCGTGAGACGATCTCGAGACGTCTTGCCCCGACATCTGTACAACGCGGGGATTCATCCCCAATTAACCAACTCTCAGCACAGTTGATTTCGACATAACTCGGAAGTGACTTGCCCCTGAATGAGCGTACAAGCGACTTAACTTGATCTGATCTTACACTGAAAGAATCTGCTTCCCAATCACAACATTCTGACTAATTGCCCCTGATCGGCTCTCGAGAAGATTCACTTCTGATCAACTGCTTCCCAAGCAAACTGCCCCTGATCAACTGATGCTTCGGGACTTGTCCCCAGACTAACTGATTCCAAACTTACTGAAAGTCAATGCCCCTGATTCACAGGATTTCACAACATACGTCATTCTGATCCAGACTGCTGAATTACCCGGTCCTGTTTGACTGTTCCCTGTTGGAATTTCCTTCATGTCAAATACCAACCTGCAATTAAAATCATTTATTTGCGAATGGTAATTTTAATGCAGTGTTCATGCAAATTTTGAAAAAGATGCGCTGTCACTCATTTACATGTCATGATTGTGAGTGACGAATGAACCAGAGTTCAAACATAGTGCTGATTTGGTCAGTGAAAAATACAACAAGGATATGACTAACAAATCATGAAGGAGTCAGGTTACTCAACCTTATCGTAATGCGCTTTCAGAATAAACCCTACCTCAATTAGGTATTTTAAGGGTTGTATCGTGGTCGTTTTCACGGTTCGTGAAACAAAGGATATTTGGCTCAAATTATAATTTGTACCCACCCCTTCTACGTGATGATCTCCGATCCTAAGGTTCAGTTAACCTGGCACAAGCGCTTGCCTCTTCGAGAGGTATGTTGAATGGTAAGAAACACAGTTAAGGAACTCACAAGAATTTCGGAGTGACAGTTACTCCTTTTCGTTTTCGGTGTCTATATCTACACGGCTTTGTCCTTGCTCGAGGATTCTTCTTTTGATATCCTTTCTTTTTCATTCTTTTGATTCCCTAATTTTTGCCTGGACTGACTCTTCAGAGTTCTTTTCGATTTTTGAAGTCCAGCGGGATGCCCTGATTTTTGCCTAAGTGTTAGCTTTCCAGCTTTCTTTCTTTTTACTTAGCGGGCTTTCTTTTCTTTCTTTTGGAACAAAGTCGTGTGACACTGGTTGTCTTGATTGCTCCGAAAGGATTGTAACCGTCCCACTCCTGATTGGTGAGGTTTAACCATTGTGGTTGACGAGGTACGACCTCTTGAGAGGCATAAACTGTAATTGGTCCTCGAAGGACAACACACCCCTGTAAGACTTGAATGCTCGGTCAAGCTAACTGACAACTACCCTGCCCCGGGTTAAGATGTGAGGGTTTAAAAGTCCGAAAAAAATTCTACTTCCTGGCTCAAAGTGGTTTACAAGGGACTAACTCCTTATATCTCCAGTGTTTGGGGGATTTGAAACAATGCCTTGTACGTCATCGGCAAGGTTTGACCTGAAAGCATACGATCATCGGTTATGAGTTTAGTTTCGTCATCCTCCCTCCAATCTTTGCTAATCACAGTGACAAAGTGGAGTGAATAAAATGCAAGTGTCAGTGCAATGCAGTAAATGAGCGACAACGACATGATTAATTCAGAAAATGCATAGTCACTTTATTATTATTACCATTCGAAACAAACAATGTTTAAAAGCAAGTAGTAACTAACAGAAAAGAAACTACAAATGCAAATGATATAAAATCTGAGGACTGCCAATGCTGAGGGCGCCTGCCTGTCTGGACCACTGACTTCTGTCGGGAATACTCTCTGAATTTGCGAGCTTAGACAGCTGAGAGATCGTCATGAACCACCAAAACTCCTTCTGGAAAGGAAATGCACCCTTCGTCGATCAACCGTTGTACTTTCTCCTGAAAAGCCTTACAATCTTCAGTTGAATGCCCCGGGGATCCGCCTTGGTATCCACACTGAACGTGGGGATTGTACCCAGGAGGGTAAGGTTCTGGCACAGGCTTAAGAGCTTTGGGTTCCACCAAAGAACTCTGGATCAAAGCTGGTAGCAATTGGCTATACGGCATAGGCACTGGATGGGAAGGAGCATTCCTTTGTTCCAAGTTGTTACGAGGTCGATTCTGATTCTGACGCTGATTCTGATAACCTCGGCCACGAGTTCGTTGACGTGCGAGAGAAGCGACATGAAGTTCCTGATGTGGTGCCCTAGGCACAGTTGTCTATCCAGAATAGCAAGGCACAGAAGATACTGACCGCTGAGGAGATGAGGAGCCATCAGATTTCACCGATTCATCTACATTGATCACGATTCCTTCTTCAGTTCGGTGGTTACCGAGAGATTCAGTTTCACTAGCCTGACCGCTTGAAACATTCTGGATTCTTCCAACTTTTACGCCATGCTCGATGCGTTCTCCTGCTTTTACCAATTCCGAGAAATTTGGCGCATTTCCAAGCATTCTTTCGAAGTACGGACTCTGCAGGGAGTCTACAAACATGTCCATTAACTCTCGGTCTAGGAGCGGCGGGTGCACTCTGGCAGCAAATTCTCTCCACCTCTGAGCATACTTCCTGATGGGTTCATCGTTCTCTTGAGACAGTTCTTTCAACTGCATGCGATGAGGAGCCACGTCTAGGTTGTAGTCATACTATTTCAGAAAAGCTCTGGCTAAATCCACCCATGATCGAATCTGACTACTCTCTAACTGCATATACCACCTCAAAGATGCCCCAGTCAGACTATCTTGAAAACAGTGGATCATCAGCTTGTCGTTTTGCGCAAACGAAGTCATTCTTCGGCAGAACATCACCAAATGTTGCTTCGGACAGCTATCTCCTCTGTACTTTTCGAATCTAGGTGCTTTGAACCTAGGAGGTAACACCAGGCCAGGAACCAAACACATGTTTGCAGCATTCAGGTTAACAGCATCTTTAACTTTCAAGGCTTTAACTCGTTCTCCCAACACTTGGAGCCTTCTATCACACTCAAGAGCTCTTGGGTCTACAGTCCTTGCTACTGGGATATCTCTTCGTGCATTTGGCACAGGGAAAGCAACACCCTGATAATCTGGTATATCAACAGAAGGATAACGCTCCCTTCGGACAACAAACGGCTCATGTAGATCTCGGTCTTTAATAGAAGGCTGCACAAACTGGTCTGCAGTAAGGTTGTTCACTTGTGGGAAATCTTCGTCATGCATAGAACCATACAGAGGATTGGACGTCACAGTGAAACCTAACAAGGTATCAACAATCTGGAAGCTGCTCTCTGACATAGCTGCCAACAGTCTTCAACCGACTGATTCTGCTCAAGCTGCTTCAACCCCTTGGTCGTCTTCTAACAATCAACAGTTGCTCAGGCCAATCACCGGGTAATCACCTTCTGCGACCAAACAACGGCTGGATAATGTCGCTACTGTGAAAATCGGCGCCGGCAATACAGAAGAGTCGCCACCGTGCGTTATTTATCCCAAAGGAGGGAAAGGAAACGCTCAGAGTAAACCTCACGCAAATACGGGAAAGGTATGGTCATCGCAACCCAAACCTGGATTCAGGAGTCGGTTACGCAAGGGGAAGGTATTAGCACCCCTCACGTCCATCGTACTCAATGGGATCCACGCTTGTTTTCTTGTACGGATTGTATTTCTATCTACTCTAGAGGTTGAGGGTTAAGAAGAATGAAAAAAGTGACTCGGCAAAGTATCGCACTTTATGCCTACGTATTCCCGTCTGGAATGAGAAATCAGAGTCAACGTAGTTCGCCTAACTACGGGTAAAGGTGGGGGAAGGTTGCTCGCTAGGACGTCGCATCCTATGCCTACGTACTTTCATACAGCATGAAAGATCAGAGCAAACGTAGTTCGGGCTACGTACGACACAAGTCTGTCTTGATTGTTTTTATCCTTCTGAAAAGGTTTTCTCCATGATTATGGGTCCAAGCGGACAAAATGACATTTTTGATGAGTTCACAGTCTTTTACGGAAGAACTGTCTTTGTTTGTGTTTGAAATCTTATTGTGTTTTTCTGTTGTTTTGAGGTAAGAAGAGAAACGGCAACTCTAAAACCTATGGTTGAAAAGGGAATCAAAGCTATCCTAATGTTATCATGCATGTATTAACTCCTAATGTCTGTCATATTCCTCTCTTGCACAGAGAGAAACAGAGCTCCTAAGGGACAAGTAGAAACAGAAACAAATATATACAGTAAACGGTAAACATGAATGAATGCAACAAACAAGCAAGGCAAGGGAGCCAAACTCTACCTCGAACCTGAAAACAATAGGCAAAAGTGAAACAATATTCACTTTAGACCTAGGGGAAGTTATTAAACAAAAATATAGTAAAGAAGAATGAAACCCCCAAGCTCTGACAGCAACACCAACTCTGAAGACAGCAAACTCTCAAGCAAAAACCTCCAGTAAGACCCCATTATCCTCCTTTAGTAATCCTCCAAGCTTGAGCAAGCTAAATGAAATCCAAAATAGTAAACACTCCCAAAACAGACAGCTTCAGACAGCAACATCCCCCAAATAACAGTAATCCCTGGCTTTGCACAGCTACACAACCTCATCCTTATCAACCTTCAAGGTAAACACCTCCATCTCCAATGACTTTGGGCTTCCAGCAAACACTCCAGTAGAGAAATGAACTGATAAAATGAGTTGCAATGCTAAACAGCTTATTGGCAACCAAAGGAAGCCCCTAAGAGTTTAGCATTAAGAGAGGCAGGTTCCCACAAAGCTCTGTCTTCAAGATGGGCCACTGATCCCTCCAAAGGAGAGAGGTGAACATCTCAAAAGAGCTTTTAATCATAGGGAGGAATGGAGGTGAAAGATGCCTTCCATATTTAAGAAAGAAATTAGCTATCTAAAGCTCTTCCTAGGTCTCCTATTTCCTAGATCTTCAACAGCTACAGGCAAGCAACAATCCTTATCAACTCTTGAACTTGATCTTCAATTCTTGTCTTCATTATGCTCCATCTCCAATGCTCTTCAAAGCCAAGCCCAAGCCCCCAAGAAAGCCCCAATAAAACTCAGACAATAACCAAAATGGCTTTCCGCACAATCACACCATTGCAAAATATACTAAAAAAATGGTAAAATAGTGGTAAAAATTCTAATGTTAATTCTAAGGGATCTACTATACTTACCCTACATACCCCATAGGTCCCATAACCCAATTTCACCTAGAAAACTAAATTCTATGCACTCTGATGAACCTATGTTGCATTTTAACCTAATTTTATCTAGTCTAATGTCAACTAATCAAACTACCTAAAATAAAACCCTAAAAATTATGAACTAAATTCTATGGGAAAGTTAATACCCTAAACTAACTACTCTAGAAAGAATGGGGCAAAAATACTAAAAGAGATGCCTAAACAAAATTCACAAAAATCATGTATTAACATAAAACCTCTAAAAAGTCATTAAAAGGGAAAATATACTAAAAATAGTAAAAGAAAATAAAATGGAAATTTTATTATTTATTATTTTTCTAGACAAATATATGAAATGGTAGAAAAAACAAGCACTCAAAAATATTGAATTTTCAATTTTATATGAATTTTCTAACATTAAGAGAAATTAAAAGAAATTAAAAAAAATGAAAGAAATGCTAAGAGGTGCAATTAGTAAGCATATTAGTTCAATACACGCTTGGGCTTAACTGGGGAGGTGTTGATATCATATGCGCTAAGGCCCAAAGTCCAGTAAGGAAATTAAAAGAAAATAGAAAAAAAAAGAAAAAAGCTGTGGTGCGAAAAGAAGAGGAAATTAGTTCATTTTCAAGTGGGTCGTGCGTGTGGGGTGTGGAAAGGAATTTGGCACTAAAGCCCACGAGGCACAGTTTAATGAAACGCCTCATTTCATTGCATTCAGTTTCCCTCTCAATCTCGTTTAAACCCTGGCCGTTGGATGCGTTTCCCAGGTCAATGGTCTTGGCATGATCTAATGGATGTGGACTCATCTTCAACCTTGAGACCTAGGGTTTACCATGGAACCAGAGTTCATGCATTACACTTCTCTCCACTCGTGCTCCCTCGAATCCTCATCAAATTCAAAAGTTTAAAATACTAAATCACTCCATTTTCTCCTCTGAACACACTCATGGCATTAGTTCTCATTGAATCCTACCCTAATCACGAACCCGATAGTGAAACTCTCCTTGACACTCAAACTTCAACAGTGATAATTCTTTGATCTCTTTACACTAAAATGATCCCTATGCTTGCCTGGTTCTAACATGCTATCATACATGGATTGTAACTCATTATACTAACAATTCTTGCTCATTAAAGATTTGATGTCACATGTTCAACCTTCATGAAATGATCTCTAAGTTGCCAGAATTGATCACCTACTTGTTGCTAACAGTTCTGAACTAATAACTCAATCTATCAATGCATAAATAAGGGTGTAGAGAAGAAAATGCAGACCTGAGGTTCTTGTATGGCAGGTGGTGAAATTGCACACTTCAGCACTTGTGCTCCTTCAGAGATGATCCTTAGATGATGGTATTGTTTCTGTTTGCAAAAAAAATAGAGGGAGAGTGCTTGTTCTTCAAGATTCGAGTGTGACTTGATTCTTCCAACTTTCAAACCCTAGCTCTTCAATCTTCCATGAATTGACCTCTAAACCAGCATGCCTACACTCAAGAGGATCAATGGAGTGTGTATGGATGGAAAGAAGGAACTGAATTGAAACTGAATGTGGAATTGCACTCTTGCTTGCAATGGAAGCAACTATGGAGTACCTCTCTCTCCTCTCTCTACTCACCAACCTCTGCATCAAATGACCTCTAACGCTTATATAGATCTTGATAGAACCCTCCATAACTTTCTGGAACAATCCAATGAGAGTTTGGAATATCTCATGTCAAGATACTTTGATTTCATCTCATCTCATATGCCAATCCAAGCTAGAGCACTTACAGCCATGAGTTTTTGCTTGAATTTCCCCTTAGATAAGATTTATGATCTGTTAGAATGCATAGCCAGCTGGTACATTGCTTTTCCTTGAGTTTTGCATTTGAACCTTATTATGCAAGCAATCAATTTCCAAAGCAGCCCCATGATCTAGGCCTCAATTCAAAAAAGTGGTTGAACCATTGTTTTTATAATATGCTTTAGACTCAAAATGATATATTACATGCCATGGTTTGGATGTGTAGCTTGAAAGTTTCAATTTCCAACTTCAACTTATTTAACTTATGCCTCCATTTTAGGTCATTTTTTTACCATTTTTTGCTACAAGCCTTTTCAACATCTCATGACCTCCTTACTAACCCTAAAAAATCATTCTAAGCAAGTTTTATGTTGAAGATTTTTCCATTTGAAGCTTAGAAGTAGGAGATATGGCCTTATGCTTGAAATGACCCATAATCACCAAATGACCAAAATGCCCTTGACTTGCACAAGCTATAAGTTGAGTTCTACAAATCAGATGAAGGCATACCATACCTTTTTGGAAAGGGGATACCATGAGGAACAACTCTTATGTTTGCCAAAAATCCATTTGAAACTTCCTTGAGGGTCAAAAGTTGCTTGGAAGACAGACAACTTTCATAGACAAATTTCAGTGTCCTCAGATGACCTGTAACTTGCAAAGGCCATAACTTGAGTTCTATAAATCTCCTTGATGACTTCCACCACTCAAATTAAAGGTATTGAGATGATATACAAGTTTCATATTGTCCAGATATGCATTTGAGACTTGTATTTTGAATTATTTTGCTTGGAAATTTGACCTAAATCAGGGGATTTTACACAGAAACCCTAATTTAGAACCTTCTCTTCTCCTTGATTTCTTTTGATTTCTCCTTGGCACAACACCACGTCCATATCCCCATATCAAATGATGAATCCCCCATCCTTCAAATAGGCCTTGATGCCCTTCAATCAAGCATTTGACCTAGGGTTGACCTAGGGTTGACCCATATGAAACCCTAGTTGACTGCCTTCAACTGTAGCTCTTGTAATCACACCAATGACTTGCCTCATCTTCAAAATGACCCTCTAGGTCCTCCATTATGTCTATACACATCACATGCTCTCAGCTCATAGCCCACAACTTCTCTGACGATCTTCAAACAACCTCTAGATAGGAGAGAAGCCCATTGATTGATCTACTAACTCCTCAAGGCTCAAACTCTTTCCTGATGACCTGGGTAGCCTTGAACTTGAATTAAACCCCTTGGATATGCTTCTCGAGATAAGAATGGCACTTGGTCCCTTGTTGGATGGCTTGCCCATGCTATGCTATGCAAATGAATGAGCTATGTACATGATCTATTATGCAAATGATAAAGCTATGGAAACATGAATTAGGTAAAATAAGTTGGTCAAATTTTAGGGTGCAACAACTGCCCCTATTCAAACGGCTTGGACCCGACTGGGTGAAGAGCGAACGGCCTTCAAACAATCGAGGTACGAGGCGGTTGAATACCAAGTAAACCCGAAAATTTGCCAACCACAGAAATAAACTGCACCATCGCTTGGGAGTACTAATCCTCTGGGTAGCACCACAGTCCTTGAACTATATATTTTTTCTTCACAAAATGTCTTTATCCACAGCTGGACTAACCCTGAAAAGATCCTGTCATTAAAAAATAAATTGGCATGTCCACGTCAGGACCTACTGTTATGTCCCTCTAAACTAAAACTATCTTCTTTAGAACTCATAGTCTTTCCTTGTTAGGACTTCGTAAACCGTCTTTGTTGAGAATCATAACTTTCCACATTAAAACTTGTATTCATCCTCGTTTAGCACCACAACCATCCTCGTTCGGGAACGTAACTACCTTTGTTATAATCAAAAACTATCCTCGTTCGACAATTAAAAACTGTCCTTGTTCGGCGATCACAAACTGTCCTCGTACGGCAATCATAAACTGTCCTCGTTCGGCGATCAAAAACTGTCCTCGTTCGGCGATCAAAAACTGTCCTCGTTCGGCGATCAAAAACTGTCCTCGTACGGTATCAAAAACTGTCCTCGTTCGGCGATCAAAAACTGTCTTCGTACGGCGATCAAAAACTGTCCTCGTACGGTATCAAAATTATCTTTATTCGGCAGAAACTATCCTCGTTTGGTCTTCGAAATTGCTCCTCGTTCGGTATTCTCTAGACTTTCTCTTTTTGGAACCCATAAACCATCCTCGCCCGGACTCAACATTATCTTCGTTTACAACTCAAACCTATCCTCGTTCGGAACTATAATCCTTCTTCGTTCAGAATCCATATCTATCCTCGTTCGGACTTGAAATCTTTCTTCGCTCAGAATCAATATCTATCCTCGCCCGGAACCATCCTTGCTCGGAACTGTAACTCATCTTCGTTCAGAATTAATATCTATCCTCGCCCGGAACCAAAAATCTTTCTTTGTTCAGAATCATATCTATCCTCGTTCGGACCTATCCTCGTTTGGAACTGTAATTCTTCTTCGTTCAAAATTAATATCTATCCTCGCCCGGAACCAAAAATCTTTCTTCGTTCAGAATCATATCTATCCTCGTTCGGACCTATCCTCGTTTGGAACTGTAATTCTTCTTCGTTCAGAATCGGCATCTATCCTCGCCCGAACTTGTACTTTATCCTCGCTTGGAATCAATATCTATCCTCGCTCGGAATCCAAAACCTCACCCTCGTTTGGAAACGAAATTCATCATCGTTCGGAAACACAATTTATCCTGTTAAGACCATCCTCGCTCGGAAGTCGAAAGCTATCCTCGATCGGACTATGCTGGGGGAAATGTTATCAACACGAAAAATAAATCCGTCAAACCAAAAACTATTCTTATATACACCGACTTTGTCCGCGTATGGACACCCTTTGTCAATGTAAGGCAATCCCGACGACCTTGCTGGGGATAAACTCCCTTCGTCCAGTAATACATCAATTCTGCTTGACCTTTGTTGTAGCTGACTCTACTAGGGATACTTCGGAAATATGCTGCCAGGCACTTGTTTCGACACCAAGTAGCCACTTCTGAATTCTTCGAAACCTTGATATTATGAAACCCTGACATGTTGACGTGACAGTACTCTGGCCGATTCGCTCCGCTGACCGGATAAAAGAATCCTCAACCCGTAACTCTGTGGGGAACATGGTAAGGTGAACTATATTTGAGCCGTAACTCCGTACTCCAAGACCTCGATTGTCTAGATATATCTGAGCCGTAACTCCCTACTCCTGTTGAGAAGACCGCCTGAAACCAAAAGATTAAACGTCCTGACCCATGTTTCAAAATGCATATGTTTGACAATGGCGTAATGCCCCATTCGACATGGAAATGCTACGCGTTTTTGGGTAGATGCAAATATGACGCTATATGCAAATGCAAGTGCAAGCTCAATACACTAAGGAGACTCTGATAATGCTGGCTTCAACCACCGCTATTGAAGACAAATACAACCCTGCTGGGGAATAAACGGGTATCATACAATATTCCAGCAAAATAAATGCTTGGACATACAACCAACTCTGCTGGGGGGAGCTTTAACCTTCAATTTCCACTGGGAGGAATGAATAACACCTGTTGAGGAGAGGACGATCCACTGGGGAAGTAGCGACTCTCTCGGGGAAAATAAAACTGACTCCGCTGGGGAGAATAAATGACCCTACGGGGAAGGGAATCTCTGTTGGGGAGAATAAACTGTATGGATACAATTTATCAACTCAAACTCATCGACTCCGAGGAGGACGAACGACCCCGCTGGGGAAATTAAACCATCTGGCTATAGTTTACAAATTCGGGACCATCCATGGTAGGATTCCTTCTGAACCAAATCTGACTTGGTTAATCACCGTGGGAATGTATCTGCACATATTCGACTCTCTGAGGAGTACGCACTCTGCGGGGGATATTAATCCTGGAGATATCCTCTAGGGGACAAACTGCGACTGGCTGGGGATTAGTGTCAGCCATAATCCAATCTTTCATCAGGCACCCCTGGCTGGGCCATACTGATTTTCTTTTATTTGCTTCAAACGGGCAAGGACCCTGCAAAACAACACAAACGAGACAAAACAAGTCTACACAACCAAATCTATTCGGGTTAGTGTTCATGACATTTCAGTCAACTCAAAGTTTTAGCAATTATTGGCAAGAGCCAAGCAAAGTTATGCATATGCTAGTTTTATAAAAAACAACCGGCGTTTTTCCACATACAAAACAACAAAGAACAAGTATCAAATACTGAATAACATGTTTTATTGATTAGGCCTCTGAATAGGCGAGTTTTGTACACTGGATGTAACTCCTGAAAAGAGGAAGTTACGCACAAACAAACAAAAATACAAGTATGCACAGGAAGCATAAATACTAACACAAATTTGTACACATGTCGGCAACGTGGTGCAGACAATCATCATGAGCTGATCCTCCTATGACTCGCCTGACTCTGGCGCTTTCCCGGTATTCAATTTTCGGAAGAGGTTGTATCTGATAAATGAACCCCCAAGGTATTCTCCAAACCAACAAGCAATGCAATATCAAATTCGGACCGTAGTCATTTGCTTTTAAAATCCCTAACTTTTGCGTGAATCGCCCTTTGCGAGTTTTCAATTCACCGGGATACCCTTTTTTGCCGAAGCCGCCCAGTGTAGGTTTTCGACTTCGCGGGTGTACATCTTTTCAATTTTATACCTAACTTTTGCCCGAACCTTTTATTCTGTCTTTTGTTCGCCAGGATGCCCCATTTTTGCCTGGACTCTCCCTTTTTTTTTTGTCCAGCGGGTCAATTTCAAGCAAAGTATTTTTTAACTGCGTCCGAATTCACAGGTGACGTGAAATCTTCTCCTTCCATGGTGGACAACAACAATGCCCCTCCTGAGAAGACTTTTCTAACAACGTATGGCCCCTCATAGTTTGGCGTCCATTTGCCCCTGTGATCTGTTTGTGGCGGGAGAATCCTTTTCAGCACAAGGTCGCCCGTCTGAAAGCTGCGAGGACATATTTTCTTGTCGTATGCTTTCTTCATTCGACTCTGATACAACCGACCGTATGCTAAAGAATCTAACCTCTTCTCATCCATTAAACTCAACTGATTCAACCTATTTTTCACCCATTCTGCCTCATCGAGCTGGACATCTCTCAATACCCTCAGGGAAGGAATTTCAACTTCCAATGGTAACACTGCTTCCATTCCGTATACTAGTGAGAACGGAGTTGCCCCGGTTGATGTGCGTACCGTCGTACGATAACCGTGCAAAGCGAAAGGTAGCATCTCGTGCCAATCCTTATAGGTCACAACCATCTTTTGAACAATCTTCTTTATGTTCTTATTGGTCGCTTCGACAGCGCCATTCATCTTGGGTCGGTAAGGAGAAGAGCTGTGATGCTCAATCTTGAAATTCTGGCACAACTCTTTCATCATCTTATTGTTTAAATTCGAACCGTTGTCGGTAATAATCCGCTCGGGGACTCCATATCTGCAGATAATATCTCGTTTGATAAACCTGGCTACCACTTGTTTGGTCACATTAGCATAGGAGCCTGCTTCCACCCATTTGGTAAAATAGTCAATTGCTACCAAAATGAACCGGTGTCCGTTCGATGCCGTCGGCTCGATCTTTCCAATCATATCAATCCCCCACATCGAGAATGGCCATGGTGACGACATCACATTCAGAGGATTCAGAGGTACATGGATCTTATCCGCATAAATCTGTCATTTATGACACCTCTTTGCAAACTTGAAACAATCAGTTTCCATAGTTAACCAGTAATAACCTGCCCGCAGCAGTTTCCTTGCCATAGCATGCCCACCAGCATGTGTACTAAATGTACCCTCATGTATTTCCTCCATGAGCAACTTCGCCTATTTCTCGTCTACACAGCGTAGCAACACCAAATTGTGGTTTCTTTTGTATAGAACACCGTCCAGATTCAGATAGAAATTACCAGCCAATCTCCTGAGAGTCTTTTGATCACGACTGGATGCCCCAGCCGGGTACTCCTTGTTCTTCAGGAAATTCTGGATATCAAAATACCAGGGTTTATCGTCAGATGCTTCACCAATAGCAAATACGAAGGCAGGCCTGTCAAGCCGAGATATAACAATCCTGGGAGCCTCGTTCCAGAAGTTAACTTTATACATGGAAGACAAAGTCGCGAGTGCGTCAGCCATTTGATTTTCTGCTCTCGGTACGTGATGCAATTCAACCTTGTCAAAGAAAGGCAATAGTCTCCTCGCATAATTCATGTATGGTATCAAATTGGGCTGACGTGTCTCCCATTCTCCTTTTATCTGATTCACCACTAGAGCTGAGTCTCCGTATATATCCAAATTCTTGATTCGCAAATCAATGGCCTCCTCGAGCCCCATGATGCAAGCTTCGTATTCAGCTTCTTTATTGGTAACTGGAAAGGTCAATCAAGCAGTAAATGGGATGTGCGACCCCTGTGGAGTAGTGATGATTGCCCCAATTCCACTACCATAGGAATTTACAGTTCCGTCAAATATTAACTGCCATTTGGAACCCAACTCTGGTCCTTCGTCCGGCAACGGTTCTTCACAATCCTTCATTTTCAGGTACATGATATCCTCGTCAGGAAAATCAAACCTCATCGATTGGTAATCCTCAAGAGGCTGCTCAGCGAGATACTCCGACAAAACACTTCCCTTAATAGCCTTCTGAGACACATATTGGATGTCATATTCGGTTAACACCATCTGCCAACGGGCAATTCTCCTGGATAACGCCTGTTTTTCAAATACGTATTTGATAGGATCCATCTTCGAGATGAGCATGGTTGTATGATTCAGCATGTACTGTCTTAAACGTTTGGCGGCCTAGGCTAGCGCACAACACGTCTTCTCAAGCATTGAGTATCTCGACTCACAATCAGTAAACTTCTTACTCAGATAGTATATTGCATGCTCTTTTCGTCCTGTCTCGTCGTGTTGACCGAGAACACAACCCATACTTCCCTCAAGAACCGTCAAATACATGATCAAGGGTCTGCCTGCCACTAGAGGTATCAAAATAGGAGGCTCCTGCAAGTATTGTTTTATTTTGTCGAACGCCTTTTGACAATTTTCATTCCAAGTCACAACTTGGTCCTTTTTCAACAGTTTGAATAATGGTTCGCAAGTAGCTGTTAGGTGAGATATGAACCTAGCAATGTAATTCAATCTCCCTAAAAACCCTCGCACTTCTTTTCCCGTTTTAGGCGTCGGCATTTCCTGTATTGCTTTTATCTTTGCAGGATCAACCTCTATTCCTCTTTCGCTCACAATAAACCCCAGCAGTTTACCCGATCTCACCCCGAAGGTGCACTTGTTAGGGTTCAGTCTCAACCTGAACTTCCTAAGCCTCTTGAATAGCTTCAGCAGATTCACCAAATGTTCTTCCTCCGTCTGGGATTTGGCAATCATATCATCAACATATACTTCAATCTCTTTGTGCATCATGTCATGAAAGAGAGTTGTCATTGCACGTTGATATGTTGCCCCAGCATTCTTCAATCCGAAGGGCATCACTTTGTAACAAAATGTTCCCCAAGGTGTTATGAAGGTGGTCTTCTCCATGTCTTCGGGCGCCATTTTAATCTGATTGTAGCCTGAGAAGCCATCCATGAAGGAGAATACGGAGAACTGAGCAGTATTATCGACCAGGACATCAATGTGAGGAAGCGGAAAGTCGTCTTTCGGGCTCGCTTTGTTCAAGTCACGGTAATCTACACACATTCTGACTTTACCGTCTTTCTTAGGCACTGGCACAATATTAGCGACCCACGAGGGATATTTTGTAACAGCTAGGAACCCGACATCCCACTATTTTTGAACTTCCTCTTTGATTTTCACTGCCATGTCAGGTCTAGTTCTTCGGAGTTTCTGCTTAACTGGTGGGCATTCTTCTTTCAATGGCAAACGATGCACGACCATATCCGTGTCCAATCCGGGCATGTCTTCGTATGACCAAGCGAACACATCATTATACTCTCTGAGCATTTCAATCAACTCTCGCTTGATATCGCTCTGTAGCGCGGCCCCTATACGGATATTCCTTTCAACCCCTTCCGATCCCAAATTGATGATCTCGATTTCTTCCTCGTGAGGCAGAATGATTCGTTCTTCATATTTCAACAGCCAGGTCAATTCTTCTGGAACTTCGCTATCTTCAACAATCTCTTCCTCAGCCTGAAATACCGGGTGCTGGAAGTCGAAGTGAGTCATAGGCGGTTCATAGATGTCATCTGAAAATGTAATCCTGCAAAAGAAATGGTTAAATGTTTCAAAACAGATATAAAGCGAATAGCCACATTGCCATTTTATTGTTAAAGCAAAAACAGGAAAAACAGGGATCACAATATTTGTACATGAAAAAACGCCTTTATTTAATGATTAACAATGCAATGTACATAACCAAACGGTCCTAAGAAAAACCACGATGCCCCAGGTAGGACACCGGATTATTCAACAATTAAGAAAACAAATCATTACTGTTTAGTTGTCACAGGAACAACCTCCTGAATAGACCAATTGCATAGTCCTTGTCCTGGCACGCTAGGCTGAATCCAGGCGTCCATATCACAATCGCTGTCTCCTTCTTCGGAATCTGAAACAGCATTGATGCTTTCGTAGCATACCCCACTGGACGTGATCGTCACTGGCCCTCTGAACCTGGGTACTCTGGGAGTAGGTGTCGACGACGAAGGGCGATATCCAAGTCCGAACTTGTCCATCTTCACAGGAATATCTGGTACCTGACCCCAACCTTTGGTCTCTCCTGCTTGAACCAGAGCCTGCGCTTCTTTATACGACGATACAGCCACACATGGCGCTTTGCTGATAACTGGAGCTTTATCCTTGATTTTCAATCCTTCAAACCCCTGGCAGGGGGTCTCATGAATTTCTCCGTCGACTTCTACGTATTTAAACGAAGATAGATGACTCACCAAAATATCTTCTTCCCCACAGACGGTGACGACGCTGTCCCCAATCATGTACTTCAACTTTTGATGCAAAGTAGACGTGACTGCCCCTGCAACATGGATCCAAGGACGCCCCAAGAGGCAGCTGTAATCTGGATGAATATCCATTATATAGAACTCCAATTTGAATACCTCTGGCCCCACTTGCAACGACAATACTAGAGATCCGAAGACAGTCTTTCGCGCACCATCGAATGCCCAGACCACCAAGTCGCTAGGCGTGCAGATTATGCCCCTGACATCCAATTTCATCATTGCTTTCTTTGGAAGTACGTTCAAAGAGGAACCTGTATCCACCAGCACGTGGGACATGACCGTGCCCCTGCGTTCCACTGATATATGCAATGCCATGTTGTGCTCTCTCCCCCTCGGGGTCAAATCGAAGTCAGTAAAACCCAAATTATGGCCTGCATTCACGTGGGCCAGT
The DNA here is from genome assembly GCA_963859935.3 of Lathyrus sativus. Classification (NCBI taxonomy): domain Eukaryota; kingdom Viridiplantae; phylum Streptophyta; class Magnoliopsida; order Fabales; family Fabaceae; genus Lathyrus; species Lathyrus sativus. The sequence continues at coordinate 678,355,111 of OZ012740.1, forward strand.
ACCCCCTCCAACTGATTTACAGACACGTCCTGAGGTACGAATGAAGTATCCAAAATCTTCAACAGTGCATTCCGATGAGCTTCGGAACATAATAACAACGATAGTATGGATATCTTCGATGGCGTTTGCTGAAGATGTTCAATAATTTTGTAATCACTTTTACGAATAAGGCGCATGAATTCTTCCGCATCCTTCAGTGACGTTTCTTTCTCGTTCCTCTGTACAGGCATACCCTCGTTCACTTTTTTTTCCCCTTTGCCAATCGTTGAGCTTCTACCTCTGGCGATACAAAGATCCTTCCGCTTCTGGTCATTCCTCATGTACCGACGACATTATCTACAGCCCCAGCTGGCTGCTCGTTGACATCAATTCTTTTGCCATCACAATATATCTCAAGCCCATAATTCCATGGCACTGCTTTAGTACTTTCAAAAGGGACTGGCCCTGCCTTGGTAATGATGATCATCGGCCGCTTGGCTGGCGCCGTTATAGTTACCGCTTTACGGGGAATTGTCACCATTGCAACATCATTCCGTTCATCAGCAAATACCTCTACAGGTTCCTCCATTGTTGCTCTGTCAAACTGTAATACACCTTCATTAATCATGTCCTGTATGCCTTTTTGCAATTCCTCACAACCCCTAGCCTGGGCCCAACAATCCAGACAATATTCATCACAGCCTGGGTAAACACCCCCCTTCAGCAGTCTACTCTTGATTTCACTCAGCGGTGTCTGCAGCTCATCAACATTCATTACTAGATTCAGCCCCTCCTCTGTTAGGATAGCATTTGCCCCATGATTGGGCATAGGCAGCTGTACTATGTTTGGAGTCGCCTGTCCAAAATTGATTAGCTTACTGTCCAACAGATCTTGGACCTTATGCTTAAAGGCATGGCATCCCTCGAGGTCATGTCCGGGTGCCCCGGAATGAAACTCGCAATTTTTATTGGCATCGTACCCAAAGGGAAGTTCTGGTCCCGGAGGCGGTGCCAACGTTCTTTTCTCGACCAAATCCAACTTCGTTAATGCTTGAAATAATTCTGTATATGTAGTCGGCGGCTTATCGAAAACTCTCTTCGGCCTCGCATTAGGAAACCTCCTCTGTCCCTGATTTGGCCTCGGATGTTGCTGTTGTTGCTGCTGTGGTGGTATCTGCTGCAGTGGTATTGGCTGTTGATGAAATGGAATCGTGACGCTTGCCACCTGTTGCGGATGATTGTACTGATTCCATCCTCTACCCCGGCCTCGGCCCCCGAATACCACACTCGCGTCACCCTGACGGTGACCACTATAAGCTTTTCTGTTACTCCCAGCAGAAGTGGATTCCTCAGCTTGGAATCTCCCTATTTTGATATTACTTTCAATCTTTTCTCCCATCAAGATTAGATCCGAGAAGCTGCCCAAGGAAGCATGAAACAACTTATCATAAAACATACCGGTGAACGTTCCTATGAACAGATCATTCATCTCCTTCTCAGCCAGAGGAGGATGAACTCGTGCAGCCATATCGCGCCATCTCTGCGCGTATTCTTTGAAGCTCTCGCCCTTCTTTTGGGCTAATCCTTGTAACTGGACCCGGTTTGGTGCCAAGTCACTGTTGTATTTATAATGCGCCACAAACGCCTCGGCTAGTTGCTTCCAAGTCTTAATCTGCGTAGGCTCCAACCCCATGTACCACTCAAGGGAAGGACCAGACAAGTTGTCCTGAAAGAAATGCATCAGCATTCTTTCATCATCCGAATAAGCCGACATCCTTCTATAGTACGATCGCACATGTACCTTGGGACAGGTATCTCCCTTATACTTGTCAAAGATGGGAGCCTTAAATTTCAACGGTACCCTCAAGCCAGGCACCAGTCCCATTGTGGTCATATCCAAACCAGAAGCGCTTTGATTCACAACACCTTTCATTTGCTCCTCGAGCATCTTGATTCGCTGAGTGTTGTCTACCGGACCTTCAAAACCTCGTCCAGAGAAGGCATCATCTTGCTGATCTTCGTTCCAGTTAACATTTTCATTACCATATCCATCATACCCCACATTACGGCCAAACCCAGTCTGATTCATCATTGGTCCTCGAACTCTGTTTCCGTATCCCTAATTGATACCAACCGGCCCATACCCAGTGTTAACAAATCCAGCACCGTTACCATTATTACCCGGTCCGCCAAAACCCTGATTAGCTATACCAGCACCATCATATCCGAAGCCAAATTTGCCATCCTGACCACCGTAGTCAAATCCTTGGTCCCCATATCTGAAACCAGCGTTTCCGAAACCATTGACATTGTTGTTATTGAAACCGCCCAGATTGGCGTCTCCGAATCCGGCATTAGCGTCTACGAACCCGCCGTTGTTTCCATTTCCTGCACCAGCGCCATTGTTCACGTTCACGACAGGTATGTTCCCCACAGGTGTAGCTACAGGCGTGGGCGTTCCCTCGCCTTGAAGGGTTTCATCCCGTACAGAGTTACGGTCTCCACTTCCATTCCCAGTGTTCTTTGCTAACAGTGGTTGTACCAGGGTCTGAAGGTTCTCCTGGCCCTTGGCGACAGCTTCCATGGTTTGCATGAGCAGGGTCATCCTGTCACGCATTTCCTGCATTTCGACCTGTACGCTGTCCATGACCCTCTTGTGGTTGGTTCTGGTAGAATAACGGTGGACCCGCTGATCTGCAATTCTGAAAATACCTGAAGAAACGGATGCAGGAGATAAGGCACATAGATCACAGACCTGTAATGCAAATATGATTTATGCAAGTAAATATGCAAAGATGCTAACGTGTATGCATGCAACAGGCTAATTCCCCCCGATTCTAGTTCCGAGAGAGAAACCAACAATAATGGAGTCCCATATAGCCAAGATAAGGAACCAGAAAACCTCATATATAAACAAGGAGCCAAGATAGGCAGAATACACAACACGGCCAATAAGACCTCGTCCAACAAGCCTGGCGATGGTCAAATACAAATAGTATAACAGGAAGCAAAAGAAAATACAAAGCTGATCATGGTGGATGGCGCGCCCGGAAGTCTTCCACTAATCTCATCATCTCTGAGTGGCTTGGTTTAGAGAGCATACTCTGCACTAACACCTTGTACTGCTCAATAGTAGCTTGCAGATTCCTGGCATCTTCTATGCAAGTGCCTGGGCCAAAACAGGCATCCAACTTGCATCTCTTGAAATCTCCCCTCACCTTGCAGCTTTTCAATTCTTTGACCATACTGCTTAGCTTACGCTTAGTATCCTGTCGCAACAAGGACGCCTCTGCAATCTTCGCTTCTGAAACCTCGAGCTGCGTCTTCAGCTTGGCAATCTGCGCATTAAACTCGTCTTCACGCTCCTTGCGCTTAGCAAGCATATCTTTCCAAGAAGATTCCCATCTGGAGATCTGCATGTAAGCTGTGTCTAAATTCGCCTTCTTAGTAGCTAGCACGCTACTGACAGCTACCATGTCCTGACCTAGCTGCTTTCGTTTCTTGATCTCAGCAGTCAATTCCTCCCTCATTTGGCTTACCGTCTCTGTCTGCTCCCGCAAAGCATAAGTAGCCTCAACCTTCTCGCTCCGGAGCTGCGAAACTTCCCTCTCCAACTCTGCATTGGCCTTTTGCAGCTCTTCGTTCTCAGCTAGAAGCTTGTTATACTTTTCAACTTCCACAGTAACAGGTGTTTCGATCATTGGCGGATATGAAGGCTCTACGGTAGGGAATGGCATCAAGGACTTCTCCACTCTTTCGTGGACCCAGAGGCGATAAGAATTATAGGCTTGACAGTCGCAGTCACCCAACAAAGTTTTCCCTCTTCTATGGATGTTACTCCATGCGTGCTTCAATCTGATTAGGACGTCTGATTCCGGAGAGCCTGTGAGATACAGAGATTCCTGTATCTCATCTTCAGTAGGAGCATCATGTAATGTATACCCAAACTTCCTTATCAGCAAGGCAGGGTTGTAGTTAATACATCATTTCCGTCCAATTAGTGGGACGTTCGGGAAACCACTACAACTGTAAATAGTGTCTGCTCCACGCATCTTCCAATTAGCCCATTCTATGTTCTCAGCAGACAACCCCATTAATTTGACACACCACTCTTCGGTGTCGGCAGAGTCCATAAACGACCCGGTCTTTGGCAAATGACTAGAAAACCATCTGTATAGCACGGGCACACAGCAAAAGACCATTTTACCTCTACGTCTTTCGTTCTTGTAATGCAGAGAGTAGTAAAAGTCTCCCAGAAGGGTAGGTACTGGGTTCTTCGACGCCAAGAGGAAGAACGCATCTGAATCCACGAAGTCGGGTACGTTGGGAAACAGAACGATCCCATAAATGCACACTGCCAGGATAGCGTTAAAAACAATCCAACACCCATTCTTTGCATAATACGCATCCCTATCAACCAAGAAATCCAGAGGGAATCCATAAGCTCCATTAAGTCTGACTAGCCTTCCGGAAAACTCTGAAACGTCTATACTGACAATCTCAGCAAGCCTCACCACATCGGGTCTAGCGTCGTCATGGACAAAAGGCATCTGTTTCAACACTCGGATACCTAGCGTAGCAGAGAACTCCTCTAGAGTAGGTGCCATGATATAATCGGGAAACAGAAAGCACCGCAACTGGGGCTCGTAAAACTGCATCAACGCGTACATCCCATTCATCTCAGAAACAGAAGTCTTGCATACTAGACTGAGAAGCCTCCCGTACGACTCTTTGAAATCAGCTTTTAATTTCTGATCGGCCATGGCAATTAGCTCCAACAAAGAACTCACGTCTGGAGTAGGCAGCTTGTACGCAACGGTTTTCTTAAGGGACCCCATGTCTGGTAATAAGATCACTAGAAACCGGAAGGGGAATCACACCTGCAACATAAATACACGTTAATGATATGCAATATGAGAATGCAAATGCATTGTGCAAAACAAAGGATCAAGTGCGTGATGTGCCGTGCTGCAGCAATAATAATCGTGAAGTCGGCGTTCTGTAACATGAGAAACATCCAGAACTCCACTACAGACAAAACCGATGTTCAAGAACCATAGTATCACAATCAGACTGACGAAGAACACACCGGTAATCTGAGGATTAAGGTTTCCTGCAAAAAGCCCCAACCCTCTCACAGGTATGTACTTATCCCGCCGACGAGGTATGGCATCCTATGCGGTCGTCAGCGTCACAGACTTTCAAGAGTAACGATGCGATACCCAGAAGGTGTGGCATCGTCATCTCTTGAAGTGGCCTCACTTAGCTGACTTCCAATTGATCGGTCCCCAGAGTCGACAATCCTCGGGTCAGACAACTTGTCGAGCCCAAAGGGCCAGGCAAGAAGCATCAAAGAGAATCTCGTCCGAGCGCAAATTTCGCAGCAAGCTAGTACATGCAAAGCATGTAGGATTTACCACTACTCTCCACTTCTAAGTCTAAATGTATACTCAAGCCCAGGTCCGACTTATCTCTCAATAATAGAACACCCGTCACAACCCCAACACAGCAATAATAACAATAATATAATGCTGAAAGTAAATACATAAATGTAAATCCATACAAAACCCACGACGGGAAAACAAGCGCTAGGATTGACTCGCGTAGGGAACCGTTGGAGTCCCCAGCAGAGTCTCCAGCTGTCGCTACTGCAAAAATCGACGCCGGCAATACAGAAGAGTCGCCACCGTGCGTTATTTATCCCAAAGGAGGGAAAGGAAACGCTCAGAGTAAACCTCACGCAAAGACGGGAAAGGTATGGTCATCGCAACCAAAACCTGGATTCGGGAGTCGGTTACGCAAGGGGAAGGTATTAGCACCCCTCACGTCCATCGTACTCGATGGGATCCACGCTTGTTTTCTTGTACGGATTGTATTTCTATCTACTCTAGAGGTTGAGGGTTAAGAAGAATGAAAAAAGTGACTCAGCAAAGTATCACACTTTATGCCTACGTATTCCCGTCTGGAACGAGAAATCAGAGTCAATGTAGTTCGCCTAACTACGGGTAAAGGTGGAGGAAGGTTGCTCGCTAGGACGTCGCATCCTATGCCTACGTACTTTCATACAGCATGAAAGATCAGAGCAAACGTAGTTTGGGCTACGTACGACACAAGTCTGTCTTGATTGTTTTTATCCTTCTGAAAAGGTTTTCTCCATGATTATGGGTCCAAGCGGACAAAATGACATTTTTGATGAGTTCACAGTCTTTTACGGAAGAACTGTCTTTGTTTGTGTTTGAAATCTTATTGTGTTTTTCTGTTGTTTTGAGGTAAGAAGAGAAACAGCAACTCTAAAACCTATGGTTGAAAAGGGAATCAAAGATATCCTAATGTTATCATGCATGTATTAACTCCTAATGTCTGTCATATTCCTCTCTTGCACAGAGAGAAACAGAGCTCCTAAGGGACAAGTAGAAACAGAAACAAATATATACAGTAAACGGTAAACATGAATGAATGCAACAAACAAGCAAGGCAAGGGAGCCAAACTCTACCTCGAACCTGAAAACAATAGGCAAAAGTGAAACAATATTCACTTTAGACCTAGGGGAAGTTATTAAACCAAAATACAGTAAAGAAGAATGAAACCCCAAGCTCTGACAGCAACACCAACTCTGAAGACATCAAACTCTCAAGCAAAAACCTCCAGTAAGACCCCATTATCCTCCTTTAGTAATCCTCAAAGCTTGAGCAAGCTAAATGAAATCCAAAATAGTAAACACTCCCAAAACGACAACTTCAGACAGCAACATCCCCCAAATAACAGTAATCCCTGGCTTTGCACAGCTACACAACCTCATCCTTATCAACCTTCAAGGTAAACACCTTCATCTCCAATGACTTTGTGCTTCCAGCAAACACTCCAGGAGAGAAATGAACTGATAAAATGAGTTGCAATGCTAAACAGCTTATTGGCAACCAAAGGAAGCCCCTAAGAGTTTAGCATTAAGAGAGGCAGGTTCCCACAAAGCTCTGTCTTCAAGATGGGCCACTGATCCCTCCAAAGGAGAGAGGTGAACATCTCAAAAGAGATTTTAATCATAGGGAGGAATGGAGGTGAAAGACGCCTTCCATATTTAAGAAAGAAATTAGCTATCTAAAGCTCTTCCTAGGTCTCCTATTTCCTAGATCTTCAACAGCTACAGGCAAGCAACAATCCTCATCAACTCTTGAACTTGATCTTCAATTCTTTGTCCTCCTTAGGCTCCACCACCATGGTCTTCAAAACAAGCCCAAGCCCCCAAGCAAGCCCCAATAAAACCCAGACAATAACCAAAATGGCTTTCCACACAATCACACCATTGCAAAATATACTAAAAAAAGGGTAAAATAGTGGTAAAAATTCTAACGTTAATTCTAAGGGATCTACTATACTTACCCTACATACCCCATAGGTCCCATAACCCAAATTCACCTAGAAAACTAAATTCTATGCACTCTGATGAACCTATGTTGCATTTTAACCTAATTTTATCTAGTCTAATGTCAACTAATCAAACTACCTAAAATAAAACCCTAAAAATTATGAACTAAATTCTATGGGAAAGTTGATACCCTAAACTAACTACTCTAGAAAGAATGGGGCAAAAATACTAAAAGAGATGCCTAAACAAAATTCACAAAAATCATGTATTAACATAAAACCACTAAAAAGTCATTAAAAGGGAAAATATACTAAAAATAGTAAAAGAAAATAAAATGGAAATTTTATTATTTATTAGTTTTCTAGACAAATATATGAAATGGTAGAAAAAACAAGCACTCAAAATATTTAATTTTCAATTTTATATGAATTTTCTAACATTAAGAGAAATTAAAAGAAATTAAAAAAAATGAAAGAAATGCTAATAGGTGCAATTAGTAAGCATATTAGTTCAATACACGCTTGGGCTTAACTGGGGAGGTGTTGATATCATATGCGCTAAGGCCCAAAGTCCAGTCAGGAAATTAAAAGAAAATAGAAAGAAAAAAGAAAAAAGCTGTGGTGCGAAAAGAAGAGGAAATTAGTTCATTTTCAAGTGGGCCGTGTGTGTGGGGTGTGGAAAGGAATTTGGCACTAAAGCCCACGAGGCACAGTTTAATGAAACGCCTCGTTTCATTGCGTTCAGTTTCCCTCTCAATCTCGTTTAAACCCTGGTCGTTGGATGCGTTTCCCAGGTCAATGGTCTTGGCATGATCTAATGGATGTGGACTCATCTTCAACCTTGAGACCTAGGGTTTACCATGGAACCAGAGTTCATGCATTACACTTCTCTCCACTCGTGCTCCCTCGAATCCTCATCAAATTCAAAAGTTTAAAATACTAAATCACTCTATTTTATCCCCTGAACACACTCATGGCATTAGTTCTCATTAAATCCTACCCTAATCACGAACCCGATAGTGAAACTCTCCATGACACTCAAACTTCAACAGTGATAATTCTTTGATCTCTTTACACTAAAATGATCCCTATGCTTGCCTGGTTCTAACATGCTATCATACATGAATTGTAACTCATTATACTAACAGTTCTTGCTCATTAAAGATTTGATGTCACATGTTCAACCTTCATGAAATGATCTCTAAGTTGCCAGAATTGATCACCTACTTGTTGCTAACAGTTCTGAACTAATAACTCAATCTATCAATGCATAAATAAGGGTGTAGAGAAGAAAATGCAGACCTGAGGTTCTTGTATGGCAGGTGGTGAAATTGCACACTTCAACACTTGTGCTCCTTCAGAGATGATCCTTAGATGATGATATTGTTTTTGTTTGCAAAAAAAATAGAGGGAGAGTGCTTGTTCTTCAAGATTCGAGTGTGACTTGATTCTTGCAACTTTCAAACCCTAGCTCTTCAATCTTCCATGAATTGACCTCTAAACCAGCATGCCTACACTCAAGAGGATCAATGGAGTGTGTATGGATGGAAAGAAGGAACTGAATTGAAACTGAATGTGGAATTGCACTCTTGCTTGCAATGGAAGCAACTATGGAATACCTCTCTCTCCTCTCTCTCTAATCACCAACCTCTGCATCAAATGACCTCTAAGTCTTATATAGATCTTGATAGAACCCTCCAGAACTTTCTGGAACAATCCAATGAGAGTTTGGAATATCTCATGTCAAGATACTTTGATTTCATCTCATCTCATATGCCAATCCAAGCTAGAGCACTTACAGCCATGAGTTTTTGCTTGAATTTCCCCTTAGATGAGATTTATGATCTGTTAGAATGCATAGCCAGCTGGTACATTACTTTTCCTTGAGTTTTGCATTTGAACCTTATTATGCAAGCAATCAATTTCCAAAGCAGCCCCATGATCTAGGCCTCAATTAAAAAAAGTGGCTGAACCATTGTTTTTAGAATGTCCTTTAGACTCAAAATGATATACTACATGCCATGGTTTGGATGTGTAGCTTGAAAGTTTCAATTTCCAACTTCAACTTATTTAACTTATGCCTCCATTTTAGGTCATTTTTTTACCATTTTTTGCTATAAGCCTTTTCAACATCTCATGACCTCCTTACTAGCCTTAAAACATCATTATAAGCAAGTTTTATGTTGAAGATTTTTCCATTTGAAGCTTAGAAGTAGGAGATATGGCCTTATGCTTGAAATGACCCATAATCACCAAATGACCAAAATGCCCTTGACTTGCACAAGCTATAAGTTGAGTTCTACAAATCAGATGAAGGCATACCATACCTTTTTGGAAAGGGGTGACCATGAGTAACAACTCTTACGTTTTCCAAAAATCCATTTGAAACTTCCTTGAGGGTCAACAGTTGCTTGGAAGACAGACAACTTTCACAGACAAATTTCAGTGTCCTCAGATGACCTGTAACTTGCAAAGGCCATAACTTGAGTTCTATAAATCTCCTTGATGACTTCCACCACTCAAATTAAAGGTATTGAGATGCTATACAAGTTTCATGTTGGCCAGAGATCCATTTGAGACTTGTATTTTGAATTATTTTGCTTGGAAGTTTGACCTAAATCAAGGGATTTTACACAGAAACCCTAATTTAGAACCTTCTCTTCTCCTTGATTTCTTTTGATTTCTCCTTGGCACAACACCACGTCCATATCCCCATATCAAATGATGAATCCCCCATCCTTCAAATAGGCCTTGATGCCCTTCAATCAAGCATTTGACCTAGGGTTGACCTAGGGTTGACCCAGATGAAACCCTAGTTGACTGCCTTCAACTGTAGCTCTTGTAATCACACCAATGACTTGCCTCATCTTCAAAATGACCCTCTAGGTCCTCCATTATGTCTATACACATCCCATGCTCTCAGCTCATATCCCACAACTTCTCTGACGATCTTTAAACAACCTCTAGATAGGAGAGAAGCCCATTGATTGATCTGCTAACTCCTCAAGGCTCAAAGTCTTTCCTGATGACCTGGGTAGCCTTGAACTTGAATCAAACCCCTTGGATATGCTTCTCGAGATAAGAATGGCACTTGGTCCCTTGTTGGATGGCTTGCCCATGCTATGCTATGCAAATGAATGAACTATGTACATGATCTATTATGCAAATGATAAAGCTATGGAAACATGAATCAGGTAAAATAAGTTGGTCAAATTTTAGGGTGCAACAGATAAGAGCTCTGGCTAGCTGGAGAATGACATGCAATATAATGCAAAGATGCTTATGCAAATGCAATGCAAGATGCAGCAAATACGGGATCACAGCCCCACAACACGCTCTGAATACTGATGCGCTGCTGACGGAGTACGCTCGCTCTGAAGAGAATACCAAGATAACGGGTAGGCTGGAAGTCAAGTTTCCTGCAAAAACCCTCCCGCTCATGGGTGTGGACCTAACTCTGGCAAGGCACGACATCCTATACGGTCGTCAGCGTCACAGACTTTCAAGAATGATGATACGATACCCAGAAGGTGTGGCATCACCATATCCTAAAGAGGCCTCACTTAGCTGACTTCCAAGTGATCGGTCCCCGGAGTCGACAATCCAACTAACCAACAACCCACTCAACCCAAAGGGTCGAACAAGAAGCCAACCAGAAGAACCTCGTCCGAGCGCAGATTTCGCGGGACACTAGCACATGCAAAGCATGTACGCGCCCACTACTTTCCACTCTAAATCTAAGGTGCACTCAAGCCTGGGTCTGGCTTCTCACTCAAAGGAACATCCACCCAACAGCACAACAACAACAGATAATGGCAAAGGTGCGTAAATCGTAAATACAGTAAAATACAACATACAACACACAAAAGGTAAACATCCAAAAGACAAGCAAACAAGCGCTAGGATTGACTCTCTGAAGAGACGTTGGATCCCACATGCATGGGGAACTATCGCAGTCCCCAACAGAGTCGCCAGCTGTCGCTACTGCGAAAATCAGGTGCCGGCTAGACAGAAGAGTCGCCACCTTTCGTTATTTATCCCTCGAGCGGGAAAGGAAACGAACAGGAAAAACCTCGCGAAAACGGGACAAGACCGGTCATCGCAACCAAATCTTAGGGTTCGGGAGTCGGTTACGCAAGGGGAAGGTATTAGCACCCCTCACGTCCATCGTACTCGATGGGATCCATGCTTACTTGTTTGTCTAAAGGATGCAAAAACAATCTATCTAAGGCTGCTAAATCTAAACGGAAAGAAACTGAAAGGACTCGACAAAGCGTCGCGCTTTGGGCCTACGTATTCTCATCAGAGAAAGTCAGAGTCGCCGTAGTTCAGGAAACTACGTGGAAAAGGGGGAAAGGTTGCTCGCCAAGACTTCTCCGTCTTGTGCCTACGTATTTCTCATCGGAGAAAATCAGAGCATGCCGTAGTTCAGGCTAACTACGGGTAAGCAAAGGTGTTCTCGATCACACACGGGTGAGAGATTAGCTTGACAATACTAGCGTACGCATTCCAGCAGTTAGGTGTATGTTGCTCGACCATTGGAGACTTAGGCTACCTGTTTGCGATAGAACGGACGTAGTATGTCATTGGTGCAAAGGTACGGGGAACCTACGGGGAATCTAGAACTACGGTCTAGTCTCGATTGCGCAAGGGCAAGAGAAAGAAACTCGAAAAAGATTGAAATGAAACACACACGCTAAATCCTAAACGTAGGAGCGAATGCGTCGATTGTCACCCAAAGGGTGTCATCTAAACATCCAGGTTGTGTGAAAGAACTCTCCCACAACCTTTTCCTTCGTATCTAACAATCTCACAACACTCGACGGTCGCGGAAAAAGGAAATGAAAGAAATACGGGTAAACGTCTCGATCGCACAGTAGCGAGAGGAAACAGAAATTAGTCGTTAGTGTTAATGTGCTCGCTAGGATATCACATCCTATGCCTACATATTCTTGTCTGGTACAAGAAATCAGAGCAGCTGTAGTTCAGCTACTCTCGGGACCACAACTCAAATCTCGTTTTATTGATATTCTGAAAAATGGTTACAATGATTGAATGCGGAAAGTAAACTCCTAAAAATATCCTATCCAAATTTCATAGAAAATCAAATGGAAAATAGAAAATGGAAAGAGTCCCCTAACAAGTGGACTTCTAATTCTACCTCTAAAAATATGGAAGTAAATTCTATGAAAAATATACCCTAAAAGAAATTATCACCTAAATCTACGCTAAACATTAAAATGTATTAGTAAAAAATACTACCTTAATTCTCTAAAAGAAAATTAACTAATTTCCTAAATGCAAATATAAATCTCCTAAAAATATATTCTAAGAATTAAAAATGAAGCTACTATTTTTATATCATTTTCTCTCCATATTTTTCCATATACTCTTTTTCATATTCTTTATATTTCATTTTCACTGTTTTTATTCACATTTCTTTTTCAATATTTTTCTCATATTTCTTTTCAATATTCCTCAATATTCTTTTCCATATTCTTTATTCTTTCCTTTTCCTCATATTTCTTTTCAATATTCCTCAATATTCTTTTTTTCAATCATATTCTTCTCTATTGTTTTTCTTCATTCTATAGAAATAAAAAGAATGCTATAAAAGAATTAAAAAAAAGAAAAAATAAGGGGCAGGGGTGTACATAGTTACAGGGGGTATATAAGTAATAACAAACAAAGCCCAGCCCAACGATTTCAGCAAAAAAAGGGGGGGGGGGTTTGGATACTGAAATGGAGGGCAGTGGCCAGCAAAAATGAGTTGGGCCTAGAGCCCAAGATCCATCCAAAGAAAAAAAAACACAGAGGGGGGGGGGGGGAACAAAAAAGAGGCGTGAATTGGGAAAGGACTTGGGCCCAAAGCCCACGAACACTGAGTCCACCCTCACTCTTCACTTGATCAAACCCTAGCCCTTTTCCCCTTCCCCGTCACTGTTCACACGCCGTCCTCAGGATCTCTCTCCCTCGTTCTTTCTCTCAACCTTTCCCTCAATCTCCGCCTCAACCTTCGCTCTCCTCTCCGTTTCAACCTTTTTGATCTTGAAGGCTTGAAAGTATGCTGAGGATCCACGCATGTCGATGGGGTTTGAAGACCTTGTTGAAGATCGGTGAATCTCTGGAGAAATCATGAAGGTTCTTGAGTCTTGATGCGTGCTGGTATGACGAAGGTTGGTTGAAGATTCAGGATAAAGATCTTGAAGAATGTTGCATGAAGATCTTGGATCGGAGAATACGAAGCTGTTTGAACAATCGAGATCTGGAAAATAATCGGATGAAGAACATGGAGATCCTTGAGCGTTTCTGGAGAATACACGGGTGTTCTTGATGAATGATGAACAAAGATGAACTTGGAGGAGGTTTCTGGAGAAAGGACTGAACGTACGAGTTTCTTAAGTGTGTTAGAGATCTGGAAGAACGAAACCAGAAGGTTGTTGAAGATTGATGATGATTATTGATGATGAACTTTGAAGATTCTAGAAGAATAATGAAGTTGAGGATGCATGCATTTCTTGATGATCTGATGAGTTTTCTGGCAAATTCGTGTCTCCGGTGACGGTAGTGATGAGTTCTTGACGGATCGTAACAAGCTTTCTGGCGATGGGCGAAGATGAATCTTGATGATTTCTGGTGTTGGTGAGGATTCTGGTGAGAATCAGTTCTCCGGTGGAATGCGCCTTCCGGCGAGGTTGTTAGGGTGGCTGCATGGCCGGCGAGAGGGATTCCGGCGAGGACAGGTGGTGTGACACATGGCGTTGTGCATGGGAAGGGAAACGGATGTGTGGCCACGTGTGGAGAGGGAAGACGCATGAGAGCCGCGTGGGGTATGGCGTGGCGTGGGGAGAGAAAGTGGGGAGTGAACGTGGCACGGAGAGAGAGGAACGAAAGTGAGGTGGGAGCCCTGAAAGTGGACGTGTGGCGTTGGTTTTATATGACACATGGCAAATTCTGGGCTTTTGAAGATTGGATAATGGGCCCAACGATTTGCACTAAGGACTGATAATTGGACTACTCTGATGGATTAACAAGCTGAAAACATGATTAAACGGATTGGATCAAAAGACTAATGACTAATTAGATGCTAATGAACTAATGAAGAATTAAATGCTAATGGAAATTAACGTGAATGAACTAATGACTCAATTAACAATTAAACCTAATTAATCTATTATTCTAACTAAACTAAACAAGCTATATTAATATCTATTAAAAGAAAAATATTCTAATATTCTAAACTATCTATTTAATATCCTAGAAACCAAATACAACTATTAATATCTATAAAACTAATATTAATAAAACTAAACTATTACATTCTACAAAAAGGATTCTATTAATTTCTATAAAGAGATTTACAAAATTAAAAGCTATCCCCTATTTAAATTCTATTAAATGCTAATAATATCTAAAAACATATTAAAACTACTAATATCTAATATCCTAAAAAGAAAATCTATTTAAAACTATTTAAATTCTAAAAAAGACTATAAAAGCTATTAACTTCTATATGCTCTAAAAAAGTTTATAACAATATTAATTTCTAGTAATTCCTATTAATGTCTATTAAAAAATCTAGAAAAAAGCTAATAATATCTACAAAATCCAGAAAATCCACCATAATTCCCGAGGGAACAAAAACAGTACGAAACGACAAATAACATTGCGAGAGCGCAACAAAATAACCGTTAAAAATCAACAGACGCCGAAATACCCCGAAAAATAACAGCGCGAGCTGAAAACACCGGAAATAGCACGACTTCCCAAAAATACGATTCTACTTATCTGAACTTGATTAAAAATACCTGAAATGCGAGAAGAGGGTTGTGATCCCGATAAAATCAATACAACTGGAAAACTGCACTATATGCGGTATGCGAATGCGAAATGCGTCGAAACATGAACCAAATACGAGAACCGGTTGGCCAAATTTTGGGGTGCAACAACGTGCAAACATCACTGAAGTTCATTTTCTACCATTCAATCCTGTAGACAAGCGTACCGCAATAACATACATCGATTCTGATGGTAGATTTTACAGGGGCAAAAGAGCACCGGAACAGGTATCAAAATTCATGAAAGATGTTGAATACATATAGAATGTTTTTAGGTTGTATAACCTAAGTTGAATATAAAGATATATAAATCTCGCTATACGTTGAATATAAAATCTGAGGTTGTACTCTTTTGAAAATCGATTGAAAGACATCTATTTTTTTATCCATTTTTTAAATCTTTAGTAGCGCTTTTATAGAAAGCTCTGTCTTTATTGTGCTGGCAAAAACCATTTTTGGCATAGTGGAGAAAAGGGATCCCCGGTCTTAAACCCCCTTTTTAGCTCTCAAAACCTTTGTATGCTCACCATTGATAGAGAATTTATAAGAGACTGGTGTAACAATCATCATGATCCATTGAATATATTGCCTAAGGAAGCTCAACTCTTTCATAATAGTCTCTAAAACATTCTAATCTACAGTGTCATAGGCCTTTTAGAGGTCCATTTGCAACATACATCTAGGGGGGCCTTTTAGTTCTATACACTTTGATAAGCTCATAGGCTAACAAGATATGATCCTGGATATGTTGGCCAGCCACAAATACAACTTGGCTTTGGTAGATGATGTTGTCAACACTTTGGATATAATTTTATAGATTATGGTGCGGCAGAAGATTAGCCTATTATCCTTGATAGTGTGGGTTGTAGAGGTTTTAGGGATTAGGGTCACCAAATTGCAGTTCACTGCCCTGTACAACTTACTCTTGTCAAAAAATTCTCTCACTGCCTTGATCACATCCCTTTGGATTATCTCCCAAGAAGCTTTAAAGAATTTTTTTCTTCCCAATTTTTCTAGTCATACAAACCATACATAGTATAATTGTTTAATACTAATCAATTAATTTAACTTAATTTTTATATTAATTTTTTAACTAAAAATTTGAACTTAAATGTTTCACGTTGTTTATGTAGAAATAAGTCACTAAAAATTAAAGTTGGCGGCATACACGAGATATTTATTTATGACTAATTAATTGGTTAATTTTTTTTTATATATTCATTGTAAAAATTACATCAATCAAAATATTTTATTTTTAATATCTTATAAAAATCATACAAAGAATAAATATTTTATTAAAAAATAATTTAAACATTTTATTTTTAGGATTAAAAATTATTAATAAGTTAGGTTTATCTTTTTTTATGAGAATAATTATCCAGAAAATTATTTACTTTTCATTAATTTATTTTGGCCAAAAAGAGTGTAATTTATTAAATTAAATAATATAACTTCTTTTATTATATATTTAGAAGTTGACTGATATTTACATGTATCAAATTTTGAATTTGAACCCGTGCTTAATTGTTTCATAAATTTTAACTAATTGATATTCTAATAAATTGTTTCATTATTTAATTATTTGTTTGCGGGAGTATTTTTAAGAATTTAGTTTTTTTTTCTTCTCTTGTTTTATTTTATTTTTTTTAGATTTGTGTTAACAAAAAAATGGGAATCATAACCAAGTCAAAAAATATGGCAGGTTTAGTGGAAATTTGATTTTGAAAAGAAATAAAAGAGTAATTAGCGGCTTATTGATTTGGTCTAAGTTTGGGATAATTGGATTCACACGTAATGTAATGTTTATCAGTAATAACAAACTTTCCAATATTAACGTGGTGTAACTAGGTTATAAATACATGTAATATATGTTTTAAGAGCTATCTCTCTCTATACCTATTGTTGCCACAAAAAAAGTTAGCATGGGAAATCAAGTGATTGTGATTGTGATTGAAAAATCTAGCAAAAAGAGAAGAAACAGAAGAAACAATCCTGTGATTGTGACTGAAGAATTAAATCCAGACACAAGAAACAATCCTGTGATTGTGACTGAAGAATTAAATCCAGACAGAAGGAGGATTGACTATGTAGTCTTACTCTCGTTTGTAATTTGCGTCATAATTGCAGTGTGCCCTAAGCCAAGTCAGTGTGATGATGAAAATATTCCTGCTGATTATTTCTTGAGCCAACAATTCATGGCCGGGTTATGTATGTTCATACTCTTAGGTTCAGTTTTAAGATTTCAAATAGTTGTATTATTCACTACACTAAACCACCCTGTTACCCGAAGCAACTTAATAATCTTATGCATACTTGTCATAACAACTGCAATATCGGTAATTGAACTCAAGTTCTTGGATTCCAACACAACTGCTACCATTCTTTTCATCTCATGGAGCATCGTACTCGCAGTCATTGCTATTGTCAGCCGCCAAGAGTTCTATAATCTATTTACTATTGTCAGCCGCCAAGAGTTCTATAATCTATTTACTTTTCTCAAAAAACTCAACTGTTTTCATCTTATGAGACATCGTAATTCCAGCCTTTGCTATAAAAAAACCGTTTAACCTAGTTATAATATTACTTTCTTATTAATTCCTTGACTATTGTATTTGACTTTTTTTTAGGGTTAATCTCCATTATATTTTAACACCATTTATTATTTATTATTTGTTACTCTACTATTTGAATAAATTTATTGTCCATTCAATATTTTATTTAACAATATAATTACTTGTCACTATCACATTAAGTAATTCGAATGACTTGAAAATAAATAAATTATTTCTATACGCAATAAATAAAATTATCTTAATTAAATGAACCACTTATTTAAAATATTTGAAATAATTAAATAAATATAGAATCTACATGTTAATTAAAAATAATATCAATTAAATGAACCTCTTATTTAAAAAAATAAGCATAGAATCAACATGATAAATTGAAAATAATATTTTAGATAACAACTCAGAAGCAGCGTTAATGGTCTCATGACATACTCCACTGGCAGAGATGGTTATTGGCCCTCTGAAACGCGGTGCCCGATGACGACGGTTGATATCCCAGTCCAAACCGGTCCATCTTCACAGGAATATCCAGCACTTTGCCCCAGCCCTTCGTTTCTCCAGCCTCTACCAGAGCTTGGGCTTCTTTATACGATGAGACGACTATCTCCGACACTTTGCTCGGCCCGGGACCTTTTTCCTTGATGCGCAACCCTTCAAATGCCTGACAGGGTGTTTCGTGAATCTCTCCATCGACCTCCGCACACAGTAACCACGCTGTCTCCGACCATATATTTCAACTTTTGATGCAGAGTAGACGTGACTGCCCCAGCCCCATGAATCCAAGGTCTTCCGAGTAGGCAGCTATATGCAGGCTGGATGTCCATGATATAAAATTCAGTCGCAAAAACCTCCGGTCCCACCTGTACCCGTAATGTTATCGATCCAAAAACTGTTCTCCGCGTACCATAAAACGCCCTAACCACCAAGTCACTGGGTGTGCACAGGATTCCTCTGACATCTAGCTTCATCATCGCTTTCTTGGGCAGCACATTTAAAGACGATCCGGTATCGACCAATACATGCGACATGACTGATCCTCTGCATTCCACGGAGACGTGCAGCGCCATATTATGATCTCTCACCTTAGGGGTCAAATCAAAGTCGGTAAAACCCAAGCTGTGGCCTGCATTCACATGTGCCAACACTCCTTCCAGCTGATTCACGGAAACGTCTTGGGGTACGAAGGAAGTATCCAGGACTTTCAACAAAGCATTTCTGTGAGCTTCAGAGCACAATAGCAACGACAGTATAGATATCTTGGACGGCGTCTGTTGCAGATGCTCCACAATCTTATAATCACTTTTTCGAATCAAGCGCATGAACTCTTCTACATCCTTCGATGCCGTTGCTTTTTCATTCCCCTGCACTGGGACATTCTCAACCATCTTTCCCTTCCCCCTTGCCAGTCTTTCGGCCTCTACCTCAGGCGAGATGAAGATTCTACCACTTCTTGTCATGCCTCCTGTACCAACAACGTTGTCTACAGTCTCGGCTAGCTGCTTATTAACATCAATTTTTATTCCGTCACAATACACTTCCAACCCATATGACCATGGGACGGCTTTTGTGCTCTCGTACGGGATTGGCCCGGCCTTAGTGATAGTGATTGGTGGTCGCTGGACCGGTGCCGTAATAGTGATTGTCTTTCGAGGAATAGTCACAGTGGCCACATCACTTCGCTTATCTGCTAATGCCCCTGTAGGTTCTTCAATTGCTGCCCGGTCAAATTGCAATGTGCCGCCATCTATTAAAGCCTGAATGCCTTTCTTTAAATCATCACAACCCCCAACTGAGGTCCAGCATTCCAAACAATACTCGTCACATCCTGGATAGGCACCCCCTTGCAATAGTCTGCTCTTTATCTCGCTCAATGGCGTTTTTAAATCATCGACATTCATAATCAGATTCATACCCTCCTCAGTCAAAATGGCGTTTGCCC
Organism: Lathyrus sativus; assembly: GCA_963859935.3. NCBI lineage: Eukaryota > Viridiplantae > Streptophyta > Magnoliopsida > Fabales > Fabaceae > Lathyrus > Lathyrus sativus. The sequence continues at coordinate 678,374,800 of OZ012740.1, forward strand.
CATGATTGGGCATGGGCTTCTGCACTATGTTCGGACCCGCCGTTCCGAAATTGATAGCCTTATTATCCAATAGATCCTGCACGACATGCTTAAACGCATGGCAACCCTCTACATCGTGGCCCGGGGCCCCAGAGTGGAATTCACAGTGCCTGCTTGCATCGTAACCATACGGAGGAGTTCCCGTTATAGGCGCCAGAGTTCTTTTCTCTACCAAGTTCAAACCCAATAGTGTCTGTAACAAATCAGCATATGTTGAAGGAGGCTTTTCAAACACTCTCCTTGGTTTACCCCCCTGAAATCTTCGCTGTGCGGGCTGTGCCCCCTGCTGTGGCTGCTGCTGTTGTTGTTGTTGCATTGGTTGTTGCTGAAACGGTTGTTGTTGAAACGGCTGTTGTTGAAACGAAATAGTAACACTCGCCACCTGCTGCGGCTGATGATACTGGTTTCGACCTCTGCCTCGGCCTCTGCCTCGGCCCCCAAACACTGCGCTTGCATCGCCCTGACGGCGCCCACCAAAAGCCTTTCTATTACTGCCAGATGCAGTAGATTCCTCAGCTTGGAATCTTCCTTGTTTAATGTTGCTTTCAATCTTTTCTCCCATCAGAACTAAATTTTATATACAAGCTAACATTCTATACTAATCAACCTAAAAAGAATGGGACAAAAATCTCAAAGCATCTATTCAAACTAAAATTAACAAAATCATGCATCAAATTAAACTACTTAAAATGCTATTTAAAAGAAAAATATGCTAAAAATATAAAAACAAAATGAAATATTAATTTTTTTTATGTGATATTTTTCTTGACAAAATTATGAACAATATGTAAAAAGAACCAATTAAAATCATGCATTTTTCTATTTTTTATGAATTTTCAAAGAATTAAAAAAAATGGAAGAAATAAAATGTGAATTAAATGGGTGAGGGTGCAACAAGTAATGAAAATGCAGTTAAAACAACCATATGGGCCCAGACTGGGGGCGCGCATAGCAAGCGCGTCTGGGCCCAATGCAAGCAGAAACAATAACAAAAATTAAAAAAAGGGGAAACGGTGCGAATAGCAAGCTTCTCAGTTCAAAATCATTGGGCCTTCGCTTGGGGGGTGTCATTAGCGTGAGAATTCAAAGCCCAGTCTGAAATAATAAGTGAAACGGTGCGTAGCACCTTCAGGGTTTCCCTCCGTTTTGAACTTCAAACCACAACCATTGGATCCAGAACCAAGTCCAAGTCAAAGTCATGATCGTGTGGCCCACAGGTCGTCTTCAACCTCCAGCAAACCCTAGGTTCTGAAAACCCTAACCATGCACTAAATTTATACTCCTCTGTTCTCCCTCGTCTCTCCATGAATTCGCTCGATTCCAAGAGCAAAGTTGCTCTAATTTCTTCCCTCTATACAACCATAACAATAGCATCCTCTAAAACTCAACCAAGAAACGAACCCGATGAGTGCAACATTCTGAATCCATCAATATCACCTGTCATCAACCATCTCAATTCTCTCCAATCTTTACACTAATCTAATCTACACCTTATGCTGATCAACCTGAGCTAAGGATCCAAGATTATCATGCATTGAACCACGAGTTACAAGCCTTAACAGTTTTGACACACCATTAACAACCTCCATGAAACTTCTCCAAACTTACCAAAATCAGTCATCTAACTATGCTTAACCATTCTAACCTAATAACTATCTATGATTCTAGATAATTCAGCCAATTCGAATGAGAGAACCAACCTGGTAAGATGATGAAAGCAGCTATGGAATTCTCTGAATTTGATGCTTGCAATGATTGGAACTTGATCCACACACTCAATTCTTGATTCTGTATGCAGAAATTCTGACTCAAACCTCTTGGATCTTGTAATTGAAATTTTCTTGCTTCTTGGATGATCAACTTGTATGGCACGAGTCCTTCTTCAAATCAACCAAAATCTTGTGGAATTGTGATCTATGAATGGTGGTGATGATGATCAAATCAAACAAAATGGAAATTGATGAAAGTTTGATGAAGTTTGAAAAGCTTTTGCAAATTGGAAGAATTGTGTGAAACTTGGTGTTATGAGCAAAGTGATTCACCAACCATGGCATGAAGCCACTCAATGCAATATATAGATATCATTGTAAAGTCCTAGAAGCTTGGAGAAACTTCCCATGCATATTTTCCCTTGAATTTTGATTATGTAACTTCATATGTAAGTAACCATGCATAACTTTCAATTATTGAACCAAACTCAAAATTCTAATTTTTCCAATGTTCTTAAAACATTTTTTCCAATCAAAATGACCTATAATTTCACCCCATTTGGCCAAATTATGAAAAATCTCATTTTTAGGTCATTTTTTATTCATTAAATCCACCAATTTTGAAACCTTGTGCTATGAACCTTTCCAATCTTTCATGGTCACTTTTCTAGACTCAAAATGTCATTTGGAGCAAGTTTGATGTTGTGAAGTTTTCCATTTGAAGCTTCCTTGTATGAGTTTTGGGCATAGGCTTGAAATGACCTGTAATTCTCAGATGACCAAAATACCCTTTGCTTGCCAAGACCATAAGTAGAGTTCCACAAATCATATGAAGGCATGCCATACTATTCTAGAAAGATAAGACAATGAGGAACAATTCTTATGTTTACCAGAAATTCATTTGAAATCTCCTTGAGGGGTAAAAATTGCTTGGAAGACAAGTAACTTTCACAGACAAAATTTCAGATACCTCAGATGACCTGTAACTTGCAAGGACCATAACTTGAGTTCTATAAATCTCCTTGATGTCTTCCACCACTCAAATTAAAGGTCTTGAGATCCTCTACAAGTTTCATGTTGACCAATGATCCATTTGAAGCTTGCATTTTGACTTATCTTGCTTGGAAATTTGACCTAAACTAGGGGATTTTACATAGAAACCCTAATTTAGAAACTCCTCTTCTCCTTGATTTCTCTTGATTTCTTCTTGACATATCACCATATCTTTCTCTACATGTCAAATGATGAACCCCACATCTCTCCAATAGCCCTTAATGCCTTTCAATCAGTCAATTGACCTAGAGTTGACCTAGAGTTGACCCCAGATGAAACCCTAGTTGACTATCTTCACCTGCACCTCTTGTGATCATATCAATGACTTGTCTCCTTCTTCAAATGACTTTCTAAGTCCTCTATGATGTCTAGATACTCTCCATGCTCAGCCCACAGCTCACAATTTCCTTGTTGATCCTCAGATACCCTCAGATAGGAGATAGACTCAATGCTTGATCCACTGACTTCTTAGCTTTCAAATTCTTTCTGATGACTTGAGTAAGATTGAATTTGAATAGTAACCTCTTGATAGGCTCATAGGGATGAGAATAATGCTTGGTCCCCTGTTGGATGATTTGCTATGCTATGCTATGCAGATGAGTAGACTATGCACATGACTCTATATGCAAATGCTAGTGCAATTGAAACATAAACCAAGTGAATTAGGTTGAGCAAATTTTAGGGTGCAACAGCTGCCCCTATTCAAGCGAGTTGGACCCGATTGGGTGAAGAGCGAACGACCTTCAGACATTCGAGGTACGAGACTGTTGAATACTAAGAACCCGGAAATTTGCCAACCGCAGAAATAAACTGCACTACTGCTTGGGGAACGACATTCATCAACTGAATCTGGCTGTTACGGCAACCAATTAATCCATTAGCGACGTGCTGGGGATTATTTTCATCAGCCTGAAAAAGATCCTATCATCGCAAGAATAGAACTTTTATCCACGTTAGAATTCCTGTTTTGTCAACACAAAGAAACCTCAACTAAAACTTGTCCACGTCAGGACTCCATCTGCTGTCCACCCGGAAAAATCTTGGCAATTTCGCTGGGGATAATTCGTCTGCATTTCATCAGAAATAAATCGTCCACGTTAGGAATAAACTCTTCCACGTTAGGAATAACACCGTCCACGTTAGGAATCATCTCTTCTGTATCTGTCCACGTCAGGACTAAACTCTTAGGTTATGAATATATCATCCACGTTAGGACTCACCCTTCCACGTTAGGAATAAACTTCTTTCCATCTTATGAACAACTTCTTTCCACGTAAGGAATACCTCTTCTTTCCACGTAAGGAATAACCTCTTTCCACGTAAGGAATAAATCTTCTTTCCACGTCAGGAAACCATCTCGATCCGTCCACGTAAGGACTCACAATCTTTCCACGTAAGGAATCCAACGTGATATGTCCACGTAAGGACTCAATCTTTCCACGTAAGGAATCACAATCTTTCCACGTAAGGAATCCAACTTCTTATGTCCGTCCGCGTCAGGACTAAACTTCGTCTAAATCTGTCCGCGTCAGGACTAAACTCTTCCACGTAAGGAACACATCTTTTTTCCACGTAAGGAAACCAACTCTTTCCACGTAAGGAATACATCTTCTTTCCACGTAAGGAAACAATCTTTCCACGTAAGGAACTAACTTGTCCACGTAAGGACTACATCTTCCACGTTAGGACCCACCTTTCCACGTTAGGAATAACTCTCTTCTTGCTTTGTCCACGTAAGGACTCCAATTTTTCCACGTAAGGAAACCGTATCGTCTTGATTTGTCCACGTCAGGACCTCCCTCTTGACTTGCTGAAGAAATAAAATTTGTCCACGTCAAGACTTACGCGTCTTCGACTTGCTGGGGAAATAAAAATCGTCCCCGTCAGGACACACACTTCGCCAACCACACGAAGAAGGATAAATTTGTCCACGTCAGGACTCTCGTATCTTGTCATCATAATGAATTATAAACTTGTCCACGTCAGGATGCACATTTCACTCTTACGAATAAAGATATCTGCTGGAAATAAATGGTCCACGTCAGGACACCAACACGAAGAGTAATCAACTTTGTCCACGTCAGGACTTCACATTCCATCAATACCAAGAAATCAAATCTGTCCACGTTAGGAATAGCACACCCCACCAATGCGGGGAAATAAATTTGTCCACGTTAGGACCCCCACTTTCCTAGCACGAAGAAAACCCGTCAATATAGGAATAAATTGTCCGCGTCAGGACTCATTTCTCCATTGGTCCCAACCCACAAACAGCAACTTGAGGCGGACTCTACTGAGGATATTTGGAAACCAAACTACCCGACGCCTATTCTGATAACCGGCGGCAGCCTCTGAAATTCTGATTCCTGAAACCCTTTGATGACAAATAACTCTGCTTGAGGACAAGGAGATATTTTGCCTACTAGCTCTGGCGAGGAAAATAAGAGAAATTTACACAAAGAACTCTGTTTGGAGACAAAGAGAACTTCATCATGATAACTCTGTGGGGAATAATGCCAAAGCTGACACTTCATTGAATGTCTCACGTCGAGATCTCGAATGTTTGGTAATTCATTTGAGCAAGAGCTCCTTCCACCTGCAAGAGAAACAACACTTGAAACAGACGGTTAGCCAACCGGGTTCATGTTTCAAAATGCATATGTTTGACAATGACGCAATGCTCCATTCGACATGGAAATGCTACGCGTGTTTATTTGGTGGATGCGAATATGACCCTATATGTCGATGCAAATGCAAACTCGAACTGCTGGGATACGGGAACTGCTTCAGCAAAATAAATGCTGAAGACAATGCCGACTCCGCTGGGGATAGCCAGGTGCTACAGAATTATTCCAGCAAAATAAATGCTGGAAGAGTGAAGTCGACTCAGTTGGGAAATTGGGAATTTAAACCAAGCACCTCATTGAATTAACGCCCTGCTGGGAACATAACTCTGCTGGGGAATAGCAGATGCGCCTGGTCTGATTGGAATTCTGCTGGAGAGTGAACTGATATCACACGGTATTCTGACAAAATAAATGCCAATACGCCACACCAACTCTGCCGGGGAGAGCCTTAATCTTCGAGTTCCACTGGGAGGAAAAGCAGTTGCTGAAAAGAGAACTCCGCTGAGGATGGAACGATTCTCTTGGGGAAAATCAACTGACTCCGCTGGGGGGAGTAAATGACCCTGCGAGGAAAGGTGAACTGTCTGAATACAACTCACCAATACTAATCTTCTGCGGCTAAACCACTCTGCTTGAGATAAGGGATCCTTCTGAGGGACACCATACTGTCCGAATACAGCCTTTGATTTTGGAATCGTCAAACTCTGCTAAGGATAAACGACTTTGCTGGAAAATGTCCTTCGAATAAGCCGCCACTAGCTGGGGAAATTGATCCTTCTTCAGGGAGGAACATTGCTATCTTGGGAACGCGACCTGCGCGGGGGTCGAGTCTTTCGTTACTGCAATCTTTTGATCATCCTCTTTATACGGCTATGAACCCTGCAACAACACAAACAAGACAAGACAAGCCTATGCAACCAAATCTATTCAGGTTAGCGTTAGTGACATCGTTTTCAGTTAATTCAAAGTTTTAGCAATTGTTGGCAAGGGCCAGTGACGTTATGCACATGCTAGTTTCATTAAACTTAGGCGTTTATTATGCACAAAACAATAAAGAACCAGCATCAAATACTGAATAACATATTTTATTGATTGGGCCCCTGAATGGGCAGAGTTTTGTACACGGGATGTAACTCCTGAAAAGAGGAAGCTACGCACAACAAATATACAAGTATGCACAAGAAGCATAACTATAATGACAAATTAAATTTGTACACATGTCGGCAACGGGATGCAGATGAACATCACGAACTGATCCTCCTATGACTCGCCCTACTCTAATGCTTTCCCGGTATCCATACTTCCGAAGAGATTGTATCTGATGATCGACCCCTCGAGTGTATTCTCCCGCACCAATGCTCCATTGCAGTATCAAATTCGGACCGCAGTCATTTGCTTTTCAAATCCCTAACTTTTGCGTGAACCGCCCTTTACGGGTTTTCAGTTCACCGGGATACCCTTTTTTGCCGAAGCCGCCCAGTGTAGATTTTCAACTTCGCGGGTGTACATTTTTTCAATTTTATCCCTAACTTTTGCCCGAACCTTTCATTCTGTTTTTGGTTCGCCAGGATGCCCCATTTTTGCCTGGACTCTCTTTTTTCTGTCCAGCGGGTCAATTTTAAGCAAAGTATTTTTTAACTGCGTCCGAATTCACAGGCGACGTAAAGTCTTCACCGTCCATGGTGGACAACAACAACGCTCCTCCTGAAAAGACTTTTCTAACGACATACGGCCCTTCGTAGTTGGGGGTCCACTTGCCCATGTGATCTGCCTGCGGCGGGAGAATCCTTTTCAGCACAAGGTCGCCCGTCTGAAAGCTCCGCGGATGTATCTTCTTATCATATGCTTTCTTCATTCGGCTCTGGTACAAACGACCGTATGCTAGAGAAGCTAGCCTCTTCTCATCCAGTAAACTCAGTTGGTTCAACCTGTCTTTCACCCATTCTGTCTCATCTAATTGAACATCTCGTAGTACCCGCAGAGAAGGAATCTCAACTTCCAGTGGTAGCACTGCTTCCATCCCATATACTAACGAGAACGAGGTTGCCCCGGTTGATGTGCGTACCGTCGTACGATAACCGTGCAAAGCGAAAGGCAGCATCTCATGCCAATCCTTATAGGTCACCACCATCTTCTGAACGATCTTCTTGATATTCTTATTGGCCGCTTCAACAGCGCCATTCATCTTGGGTCGGTAAGGGGAGGAGTTGTGATGTTCGATCTTGAAATTCTGACAGAGCTCCTTCATCATTTTGTTGTTCAGGTTTGAACCGTTGTCCGTGATTATCCTCTCGGGGATCCCATATCTGCAAATGATATCTCTCTTGATGAATCTGGCCACCACCTGCTTAGTTACATTTGCATAAGACGCCGCTTCCACCCACTTGGTGAAATAATCGATTGCTACTAGAATGAACCGGTGCCCATTAGAAGCTGTCGGCTCGATCTTTCCAATCATATTGATTCCCCACATCGAGAATGGCCATGGCGATGACATCACATTCAGAGGACTCGGAGGCACATAGATCTTGTCAGCATAGATTTGGCACTTGTGGCACTTCCTCGCAAACTTGAAACAATCAGTTTCCGTAGTCAGCAAAAAATAACCTGCCCTCAGCAGCTTTCTCGTCATAGCATGCCCACCAGCATGCGTACCAAATGTACCTTCATGTATTTCCTCCATGAGCAACTTTGCCTCTTTCTTGTCTACGCAACGCAGTAGTACCAAATCGTGGTTTCTTCTGTATAAGACACCATCCGAATTCAAATAGAAATTACCCGCTAATCTCCTGAGAGTCTTCTGATCTTGACTGGATGCCCCAGCCGGATACTCTTTATTCTTCAGGAAATTAAGGATATCAAAATACCACGGTTTATCATCGGATGCCTCGTCGACGGCAAATAAAAAGGCCGGTCTGTCAAGTCGAAAGATAACAATGCTGGGAGCCTCGTTCCAGAAATTGACTTTGTACATGGAAGACAATGTGGCCAGGGCGTCAGCCATTTGATTCTCCGCTCGCGGTACGTGATGCAATTCAACCTTGTCAAAGAAAGGCAACAATCTCTTCGTATAGTTCATGTACAGTATCAAATTGGGCTGACGTGTCTCCCATTCCCCTTTTATCTGATTCACCACCAGAGCTGAGTCTCCGTATACGTCCAGATTTTTGATTCGCAAATCCATGGCTTCTTCAAGCCCCATTATACAAGCTTCGTATTCGGCTTCATTATTGGTAACTGCAAAGGTCAATCGAGCAGTAAACGGGATGTGCGACCCATGCGGAGTAGTAATGATTGCCCTTATTCCGCTACCGTAAGCGTTCACAGCTCCGTCAAAGATCACCTTCCATTTGGAACCCAACTCTGGTCCTTCGTCTGGCAACGGCTCTTCGCAATCTTTCATCTTTAGGTACATGATATCCTCGTCAGGAAAATCAAACCTCATTGATTGGTAATCTTCAATAGGCTGCTCCGCCAAGTACTCAGATAGTACACTCCCCTTTATAGCCTTTTGCGAGACGTATTGGATGTCATATTCAGTCAAGACCATCTGCCAACGGGCAATTCTTCCTGACAACGCCTGCTTTTCGAATACATATTTGATAGGATCCATCTTCGAGATGAGCATGGTTGTATGATTCAGCATGTATTGCCTTAAACGTTTGGCGGCCCAGGCTAGCGCGCAACAAGTTTTCTCAAGCATTGAATATCGAGATTCACAATCTGTAAATTTCTTACTCAAGTAATAGATCGCATGCTCTTTTCTTCCTGTCTCGTCGTGTTGACCGAGAACACAACCCATGCTTCCCTCAAGAACTGTCAAATACATAATCAAGGGTCTCCCTGCCACTGGGGATATCAAAATAGGAGGCTCCTGCAAATACTGCTTTATTTTATCGAACGCCTTTTGACAATTTTCGTTCCACGTTACAGCTTGATCTTTTTTCAACAACTTGAACAATGGTTCACACGTAGCCGTTAGGTGAGATATGAACCGGGCGATGTAGTTCAACCTCCCTAAAAACCCGCGCACCTTGTAACACCCCCTTCTATACCCCAAATAAATGCATATAAAACACTTAAGCATATACAGATTCATCAGAGTAAAAGTTTTCGAGTAAGGTATAAAAGAAGAATGTCACAACTTGACCAATAAAACACTTGCTCCATAAAATATGTAACATTTTCAATTTAAGCGGAAGATAAAGTCATTTGATCGTTTTTCAAAATATTAATTCAAATGCACATAAGTCATCCAGATTAATACATCATATCAGTTAAATTACAAAACCACATCAGCTGATACATCGCAATGTATCGCAAAAGAATGACTATACTAGTCTAACTACCCGGTGTTACATATCAGAGCAGCAGACTCAAAAGAATGAAGACTAACTTCACGAAAGGACTCCAGCATCCTAATCTGCAATGCCTCATAGAGCATTATAAAACAGCAGAAGGGTGAGAAATATAACCATAATAATCAAGGCATAAGATTACGTATATATAGGTATCATATAACACATATTCACATTTCTCACCACACTTCATTCTCATAATCATAAATCATATTTTGTTCACATATATCAACATTATGAACATTCACAAGCACATCCCTTCATGCTTAATTTCACAATCATTCACAAGCACATTTGTACAACAACAATATTATGCAATGTGACTCAACATATCCAATGCAACTCATGCAATGCGGTACCGACATTAGTTATCTTTTTTTTCGGTTTTCACTCTAAACCGGGTCCACCCTTCTAGACCGATAACTTGTTATCATTTTTCGGTTTTTACTTTAAACCGGGTCCACCCTTCTAGACCGATAACAACCAAGCCCGTCCCCTAGGCTTCAAACCCACCCTTCTAGGTTTGGGACAAGCCACTAGTTTCCACGAAACTAACGGACATTGCCTCTTGACTGAATGATGCATGTACAATCAACCAATCACAATAAATGCACTTAAGACCGTTCCCGCGTCTTAATCTCATGCATTCGAATAATTCACCCCTTCAAGAATTTCATCATGATTGCACATACAACATATATCAAACATTTATCAATGTATTCAGTTCACACATCATCATATTCAACAACAATGCACACATATCACATATGTTCCCATGCATTCATACAACAATCGCATACATATATGCACTCACAATTCATTAGACGATACACATACATTCCTCATTGTATTCCCATGTATCTCTAATTATCACAACAATCAAGGTATTCACATTGCAATACCAATCATACAATTATAAGTTATGCACACATATTCAAAATGTTCTCATGCATACTCATTACATAATTGTATACACATCGAGCATTCGCAAATTCATTTAATAATACACACATAATCACTTGTTATGTTCACATGTATTTATACTTGATGCAATTAACCTTTGAATCACAATTCTAGGATTCACGCCCGTAGGCTACCCACAGCACACATTATCACAACAGGTCATATCTATATTCATATCATAAGGTATCCACCTATGTGAAACAACCAAACCATCTTCACATGATCAACACAGCAAAAGAGAAATGCTGTCAAATTCGCCTTCATTCGCCTGGCGAACCCTCGCAGCGAACCTTCGCCTGGCCTTCGCCTGGCGAACTCTCTTAGCGAACACTCGCTAGGCTTCGCCTGGCGAGACTTCCCAGCGAGCCCAAGTCAGTAGCTACTGACTTCATTCGCCACCATTCGCCAGCACCTTCGCTGGGCGAACCCTCGCTATCCAACTTCGCCTGGCGAACCCACCAGCGAAGTCCACTGGGACTTAAATATAATTATTCGCCAACATTCGCTAGGCTTCGCCTGGCGAAGCTTCGCCTTCGCTCGCCTGGCGAGAGCCAACGAACCTGCGCAGAACAGAACCCTATTCTGTTCCACCTCCACCATCCACCATCATCCAACTTCTCACACAACAAAATCAGTACAAACAGCATCAACACATGTTACCCAACTATTCTACGGCATTATTGCTCAGTTTCAACCGATTAAATCATCAATCTACCGATTATTCCAACTTTTGCCCTAATTGGAAAGTGATGAAAACTCTACCAAAACCCCAACCCAACATACATAACATCATACAATGATCAAATAGAAACATTTCTCACCCTTACCTCGATTAATCGGAGCTTTGATGTTGGTTCTTGATGATTTCCACTTTTCCTCTTCTTCTCCTCTCTTTCTCTCCTTTCTTCTTCTTTCCTCTTTCTTTCCAAATGTTTTCTATTTTTCTTTTCTTTTCTTTCTCTCTTATATAATTCCTTTATTTTCCTTCCTTCCAATTTCCTTCTCAATTCTCTATTAATCCCAATTAATAAAATTAATTTTCCAACATTAATAAAATCCCACTAAATAAATTAATTACTACAATTAATTATTTAATGAAATTTGGGCTGTTACAACTCTCCCCCACTTTAGGAATTTTCGTCCTCGAAAATGTTACCTGATTCAAACAGTTCTGGATAAGACTCTTTCATCCGACTCTCAAGCTCCCAAGTAACATCTCCACCAGCCGGTCCTCCCCAAGCGACCTTCACTAAAGCAATCTCTTTACCTCGAAGCTGCTTCAATTTCCGATCCTCTATCCGCATAGGTGATGTCTCAACAGTCAGGTTATCTCTCACCTGCACATCATCTATTTGGACTACATGAGACGGATCCGCAATGTATTTCCTCAACTGAGATACATGGAATACGTCGTGAAGATTAGCAAGCGACGGTGGTAAAGCCACACGATAGGCCACTTCTCCTATCTTCTGCAAAATCTGATAAGGACCAATGAAACGCGGCGACAACTTGCGCGACTTCAGTGCCCTACCAACACCCGTCATCGGAGTGACTCGAAGAAACACATGATCTCCCTCTTGAAATTCAAGTGCCTTCCTCCTCTTGTCATAATAACTCTTCTGACGACTCTGAGTAATTCTCATCTTCTCTTGAATCATCTTGATCTTATCAGTGGTCTGTTGAACTAACTCGGGTCCAACAACCGAACTCTCTCCGGACTCGAACCAACACAATGGTGTCCTACACCGCCTACCATACAACGCCTCAAATGGTGCCATACCAATACTCGAATGGAAACTGTTGTTGTAGGTAAACTCAATCAAAGGCAAGTAGCTATCCCAAGCTCCTCCTTTTTCCAATACACAAGCTCTCAAAAGATCTTCAAGCGACTGAATCGTCCTCTCCGTCTGACCATCAGTCTGAGGATGATACGCTGAACTCAAACGCAACTTGGTACCCAAAGCACTCTGCAGGCTCTCCCAAAATCTCGAAGTAAACCGCGGATCTCTATCCGAAACAATACTTAACGGAATACCATGCAGACACACAATCCTCTCAATATACAACTTAGCCAACTTCTCCAAAGGGTAATCCATACGCATAGGGATAAAGTGAGCAGATTTTGTCAATCTATCCACGATGACCCAAATAGCCTCAAAATTACTCGGCGTCCTCGGCAAACCAGATACGAAATCCATGGAGATACTATCCCATTTCCACTCAGGAATAAACAACGGCTTCATCAAACCCGATGGCTTCTGATGCTCAATCTTTGACTTCTGGCAAGTCAAACAAGAATACACAAATTCCGCAATATCTTTCTTCATACTAGGCCACCAAAATACTTTCTTCAAATCCTGATACATCTTAGTAGCACCCGGATGAATACTCAATCCGCTACGATGTCCTTCCTCAAGGATGCTCTTCTTAAGCTCAACAACATTCGGAACACAAACTCGATCCTGACATCTCATAATCCCATTCTCATCAATCTGAAAATCACCACCTTAGCCTTGGTTGATTAAAGTCAACCGATCAACTAAGCTCAAATCCGATTTCTGTCCTTCTCGAATTTCGTCCAAAATACCACTCGTAAGCTTTAACATACCCAACTTAAATCCAAAAGAAGTTCTCTCACATACCAAACTCAAATCTCGAAATTGCTCGACCAATTCTAACTCTTTCACCATCAACGCCGGCATATGCAATGATTTCCGACTCAATGCATCCGCTACTACATTCGCTTTACCCGGATGGTAGTTCAAGCCAAAATCAAAATCCTTCAAAAGTTCAAGCCATCTTCTTTGTCTTGCATTCAATTCCTTTTGATCAAAAAGATACCTCAAACTCTTGTGGTCACTAAACACTTCAAACCTCGCACCAAACAAATAATGCCTCCAAAGTTTCAACACGAACACAACGGCGGCCAACTCTAAGTCATGCGTCGGATAATTCTTCTCATGCACTTTGAGTTGCCTCGAAGCATAAGCCACAACTTGGTTATTCTGCATCAACACACCTCCTAAACCCATCAAAGAAGCATCACAATACACAACGAATGGTTCTTCCGGATTTGGCAAAATCAAAACAGGAGCTGTCGTCAACCTTCGTTTAAGTTCTTGAAAACTCGCCTCACACTTGGCGTCCCAAACAAAGGCTTGACCTTTCCTAGTCAACTGTGTCAACGGCAACGATAACTTAGCAAATCCTTCAATAAACTTCCGATAATAACCGGCTAAACCAAGAAAACTTTTGATCTCAAAAACTGACTTCGGAGTCTCCCATTGCGGCACCGCTTCAACCTTCGACGGATCGACCGCAATACCACTACTTGAAATCACATGACCCAGGAAACTAACTTCCTTCAACCAAAACTCACACTTAGAAAGCTTTGCAAACAATTGCTTCTCTCTCAACACCGATAACACAATCTTCAGATGCTCGGCATGCTCTCCTTCGCTCTTCGAATAAACCAAGATGTCGTCGATAAACACCACCACAAACTTATCCAAATACGGATGGAAAATCCTATTCATGTACTCCATAAATACACCTGGTGCATTAGTCACACCAAATGGCATCACGGAATACTCATAGTGTCCATACCTCGTCCGAAAGGCCGTCTTCTGAATATCCTCAGCTTTCACACGGATCTGATGATACCCAGATCTCAAATCAATCTTGCTGAACACGCTTGCACCAACCAACTGATCCATCAGATCATCAATCCTTGGAAGTGGATACTTATTCTTAATAGTCACCTTGTTCAACTGTCTGTAATCCACACAGAGCCTCATAGAACCCTCTTTCTTCTTAACCAATAACACCGGTGCACCCCACGGTGACACACTCGGACGAATAAACTTCTTTTCAAGCAAATCCTCAAGTTGACTCTTCAACTCCTTTAACTCCGAGGCCGACATACGATATGGAGCCATCGATATCGGATTAGTTCCAGGAATCAAATCTATCGAAAACTCCATTTCTCGCTCCGGCGGTAAATCCTTTATTTCCTCAGGGAATACTTCCGGAAAATCTCTAACAATAGGCAAAGCATCAATCTCTTCACTTCCACCGATTCTCATAGTTGCCATAAGCATGAATACCGTAACCCCATCTTGCACCGATTCCTTCACTTGCTTCCTCGTCATAAACAAATCCCTTTCAACATCCGAATCGGGAAAAATAACCGTTTTGTCAAAACAGTTAATATACACACGATTGAATTTTAACCAATTCATTCCAAGAATGACATCCAGTTGATCTAAATGAAGACACACTAAATCAATCCCAAAATCTCTCCCAAAAATACTCAACGGGCAATTCAAGCAAACATACGGTGTAGTTACCGAACCCATAGCAGGAGTATCAATAACCATACCGCCACCAATCACAGACAACTCAAGATTCAACCTTCTAACACAATCCAGAGAAATAAAAGAATGCGTAGCTCCGGTATCAATTATAGCGATCAAAGGTATATCATTAATAAAACACGTACCTCGGATCAGTCGATCGTCGCTAGCAGTCTCAGATCCAGATAGAGCGAAAACTTTCCCGCTCCCTTGATTCTTCTTCGGCTTATTACATTTTGTACTAATGTGTCCTTGCTCACCACAATTGTAGCAAGTCACACCCGTACCACTTCTGCACTCAAGAGCCTTGTGGCCTGGCTTGCCACACTTAAAACACGCCTTGTCAACACTTTTGCATTCAGGAGCACGATGTCCCGCTTCACCGCACCTATAACATCTCACCGGAGTAGAAACTCCCCCACTTGGCCTCTTGCCATAACCCATTCTCTGCTTCCCTTTGTCTACAGGAGTCACATAAGGTTTTCCTCTGAATTGACCTTTTCCTTTCTTATCACTTAGGCTCTTGTAGTGGCTGGATCTAGCCCTACTGTCTTCGTCATAAATTCTGCTCTTGTTAACAAACTCAGAAAACCGCCTGATTTCCTGGTACCCAATAGCTTGTCAAATCTCGGATCTCAAACCGTTCACAAACTTGAGGCACTTAGACCTCTCAGCATTACCAGTAGTATAGTGAGGACAAAATTTGATCAACTCCTCAAATTTCGCCGCATACTCAGCAACCGTCGAATTACCTTGCTTCAACTCAAGAAATTCGATCTCTTTCTTCCCCCGCACATCCTCTGGAAAATACTTCTCCAGAAAAGTTTCTCTAAACAAATCCCACGTAATCACAATATCATCTTCCTCAAATCTTTGGCGAGTATTACCCCACCAATCTTCAGCTTCTACTTCGAGCATATGAGTCCCAAACTGCACCTTCTGTGCATCCGAGCAATTCATAACTCGAAAAATCTTTTCCACAGCTTTCAACCAAATTTGTGCCTTGTCCGGTTCAGGAGTTCCCTTGAAGACCGGAGGGTTATTCTTTTGGAATTTCCCCAAAGGACGGAATCCATCATCAGCATGATTCCCCACATTCACATTGGCCGGAGGATTCTGCCCAATTGCCCCCGCCAATCTCGTCAATGCCTCCGCAATCGCTTCGTCGTTCCTTCCTGCAACCATCTTACTAATTCCAACCACAGAACCACGTAAGAACAACCAATATTGATAATGCAACACACGCACATCAATAACACACAGGAAAACACTCTAACAACTTGGCCGGACGGACCGACCAGCTTTGATACCACTATTGTAACACCCCCTTCTATACCCCAAATAAATGCATATAAAACACTTAAGCATATACAGATTCATCAGAGTAAAAGTTTTCGAGTAAGGTATAAAAGAAGAATGTCACAACTTGACCAATAAAACACTTGCTCCATAAAATATGTAACATTTTCAATTTAAGCGGAAGATAAAGTCATTTGATCGTTTTTCAAAATATTAATTCAAATGCACATAAGTCATCCAGATTAATACATCATATCAGTTAGATTACAAAACCACATCAGCTGATACATCGCAATGTATCGCAAAAGAATGACTATACTAGTCTAACTACCCGGTGTTACATATCAGAGCAGCAGACTCAAAAGAATGAAGACTAACTTCACGAAAGGACTCCAGCATCCTAATCTGCAATACCTCATAGAGCATTATAAAACAGCAGAAGGGTGAGAAATATAACCATAATAATCAAGGCATAAGATTACGTATATATAGGTATCATATAACACATATTCACATTTCTCACCACACTTTATTCTCATAATCATAAATCATATTTTGTTCACATATATCAACATTATGAACATTCACAAGCACATCCCTTCATGCTTAATTTCACAATCATTCACAAGCACATTTGTACAACAACAATATTATCCAATGTGACTCAACATATCCAATGCAACTCATGCAATGCGGTACCGACATTAGTTATCTTTTTTTTCGGTTTTCACTCTAAACCGGGTCCACCCTTCTAGACCGATAACTTGTTATCATTTTTCGGTTTTTACTTTAAACCGGGTCCACCCTTCTAGACCGATAACAACCAAGCCCGTCCCCTAGGCTTCAAACCCACCCTTCTAGGTTTGGGACAAGCCACTAGTTTCCACGAAACTAACGGACATTGCCTCTTGACTGAATGATGCATGTACAATCAACCAATCACAATAAATGCACTTAAGACCGTTCCCGCGTCTTAATCCCATGCATTCGAATAATTCACCCCTTCGAGAATTTCATCATGATTGCACATACAACATATATCAAACATTTATCAATGTATTCAGTTCACACATCATCATATTCAACAACAATGCACACATATCACATATGTTCCCATGCATTCATACAACAATCGCATACATATATGCACTCACAATTCATTAGACGATACACATACATTCCTCATTGTATTCCCATGTATCTCTAATTATCACAACAATCAAGGTATTCACATTGCAATACCAATCATACAATTATAAGTTATGCACACATATTCAAAATGTTCTCATGCATACTCATTACATAATTGTATACACATCGAGCATTCGCAAATTCATTAAATAATACACACATAATCACTTGTTATGTTCACATGTATTTATACTTGATGCAATTAACCTTTGAATCACAATTCTAGGATTCACGCCCGTAGGCTACCCACAGCACACATTATCACAACAGGTCATATCTATATTCATATCATAAGGTATCCACCTATGTGAAACAACCAAACCATCTTCACATGATCAACACAGCAAAAGAGAAATGCTGTCAAATTCGCCTTCATTCGCCTGGCGAACCCTCGCAGCGAACCTTCGCCTGGCCTTCGCCTGGCGAACTCTCTCAGCGAACACTCGCTAGGCTTCGCCTGGCGAGACTTCCCAGCGAGCCTAAGTCAGTAGCTACTGACTTCATTCGCCACCATTCGCCAGCACCTTCGCTGGGCGAACCCTCGCTATCCAACTTCGCCTGGCGAACCCACCAGCGAAGTCCACTGGGACTTAAATATAATTATTCGCCAACATTCGCTAGGCTTCGCCTTGCGAAGCTTCGCCTTCGCTCGCCTGGCGAGAGCCAGCGAACCTGCGCAGAACAGAACCCTATTCTGTTCCACCTCCACCATCCACCATCATCCAACTTCTCACACAACAAAATCAGTACAAACAGCATCAACACATGTTACCCAACTATTCTACGGCATTATTGCTCAGTTTCAACCGATTAAATCATCAATCTACCGATTATTCCAACTTTTGCCCTAATTGGAAAGTGATGAAAACTCTACCAAAACCCCAACCCAACATACATAACATCATACAATGATCAAATAGAAACATTTCTCACCCTTACCTCGATTAATCGGAGCTTTGATGTTGGTTCTTGATGATTTCCACTTTTCCTCTTCTTCTCCTCTCTTTCTCTCCTTTCTTCTTCTTTCCTCTTTCTTTCCAAATGTTTTCTATTTTTCTTTTCTTTTCTTTCTCTCTTATATAATTCCTTTATTTTCCTTCCTTCCAATTTCCTTCTCAATTCTCTATTAATCCCAATTAATAAAATTAATTTTCCAACATTAATAAAATCCCACTAAATAAATTAATTACTACAATTAATTATTTAATGAAATTTGGGCTGTTACACACCTCTTTCTCTGTTTTAGGCGTCGGCATTTCTTGAATTGCTTTTATTTTTGCAGGATCAACCTCTATTCCTTTTTCGCTTACAATAAACCCCAGCAGTTTACCCGATCTCACCCCGAAGGTGCATTTGTTAGGGTTCAGCCTCAGCCTGAACTTCCTAAGCCTTCTGAATAACTTCAGCAGATTCACCAGATGCTCTTCCTCCGTCTGGGATTTGGCAATCATATCGTCAACATAAACTTCGATCTCCTTATGCATCATATCATGAAAAAGAGTCGTCATTGCACGCTGATACGTTGCCCCCGCATTCTTTAATCCGAAGGGCATCACTTTGTAACAAAATGTTCCCCAAGGCGTTATGAAAGTAGTCTTCTCCATGTCCTCTGGCGCCATTTTAATCTGATTATAGCCCGAGAAGCCATCCATGAAGGAGAATACGGAGTATTGAGCAGTGTTGTCAACCAGCACGTCGATATGATCAATACAACTGGAAAACTGCACTATATGCGGTATGCGAATGCGAATGCGAAATGCGTCGAAACATGAACCAAACACGAGAACCGGTTGGCCAAATTTTGGGGTGCAACAACGTGCAAACATCACTGAAGTTCATTTTCTACCATTCAATCCTGTAGACAAGCGTACCGCAATAACATACATCGATTCTGATGGTAGATTTTACAGGGGCAAAAGAGCACCGGAACAGGTATCAAAATTCATGAAAGATGTTGAATACATATAGAATGTTTTTAGGTTGTATAACCTAAGTTGAATATAAAGATATATAAATCTCGCTATACGTTGAATATAAAATCTGAGGTTGTACTCTTTTGAAAATCGATTGAAAGACATCTATTTTTTATCCATTTTTTAAATCTTTAGTAGCGCTTTTATAGAAAGCTCTGTCTTTATTGTGCTGGCAAAAACCATTTTTGGCATAGTGGAGAAAAGGGATCCCCGGTCTTAAACCCCCTTTTTAACTCTCAAAACCTTTGTATGCTCACCATTGATAGAGAATTTATAAGAGACTGGTGTAACAATCATCATGATCCATTGAATATATTGCCTAAGGAAGCTCAACTCTTTCATAATAGTCTCTAAAACATTCTAATCTACAGTGTCATAGGCCTTTTAGAGGTCCATTTGCAACATACATCTAGGGGGGCCTTTTAGTTCTATACACTTTGATAAGCTCATAGGCTAACAAGATATGATCCTGGATATGTTGGCCAACCACAAATACAACTTGGCTTTGGTAGATGATGTTGTCAACACTTTGGATATAATTTTATAGATTATGGTGCGGCAGAAGATTAGCCTATTATCCTTGATAGTGTGGGTTGTAGAGGTTTTAGGGATTAGGGTCACCAAATTGCAGTTCACTGCCCTGTACAACTTACTCTTGTCAAAAAATTCTCTCACTGCCTTGATCACATCCCTTTGGATTATCTCCCAAGAAGCTTTAAAGAATTTTTTTCTTCCCAATTTTTCTAGTCATACAAACCATACATAGTATAATTGTTTAATACTAATCAATTAATTTAACTTAATTTTTATATTAATTTTTTAACTAAAAATTTGAACTTAAATGTTTCACGTTGTTTATGTAGAAATAAGTCACTAAAAATTAAAGTTGGCGGCATACACGAGATATTTATTTATGACTAATTAATTGGTTAATTTTTTTTTATATATTCATTGTAAAAATTACATCAATCAAAATATTTTATTTTTAATATCTTATAAAAATCATACAAAGAATAAATATTTTATTAAAAAATAATTTAAACATTTTATTTTTAGGATTAAAAATTATTAATAAGTTAGGTTTATCTTTTTTTATGAGAATAATTATCCAGAAAATTATTTACTTTTCATTAATTTATTTTGGCCAAAAAGAGTGTAATTTATTAAATTAAATAATATAACTTCTTTTATTATATATTTAGAAGTTGACTGATATTTACATGTATCAAATTTTGAATTTGAACCCGTGCTTAATTGTTTCATAAATTTTAACTAATTGATATTCTAATAAATTGTTTCATTATTTAATTATTTGTTTGCGGGAGTATTTTTAAGAATTTAGTTTTTTTTTCTTCTCTTGCTTTATTTTATTTTTTTTAGATTTGTGTTAACAAAAAAATGGGAATCATAACCAAGTCAAAAAATATGGCAGGTTTAGTGGAAATTTGATTTTGAAAAGAAATAAAAGAGTAATTAGCGGCTTATTGATTTGGTCTAAGTTTGGGATAATTGGATTCACACGTAATGTAATGTTTATCAGTAATAACAAACTTTCCAATATTCACGTATCAGTAATAACAAACTTTCCAATATTAACGTGGTGTAACTAGGTTATAAATACATGTAATATATGTTTTAAGAGCTATCTCTCTCTATACCTATTGTTGCCACAAAAAAAGTTAGCATGGGAAATCAAGTGATTGTGATTGTGATTGAAAAATCTAGCAAAAAGAGAAGAAACAGAAGAAACAATCCTGTGATTGTGACTGAAGAATTAAATCCAGACACAAGAAACAATCCTGTGATTGTGACTGAAGAATTAAATCCAGACAGAAGGAGGATTGACTATGTAGTCTTACTCTCGTTTGTAATTTGCGTCATAATTGCAGTGTGCCCTAAGCCAAGTCAGTGTGATGATGAAAATATTCCTGCTGATTATTTCTTGAGCCAACAATTCATGGCCGGGTTATGTATGTTCATACTCTTAGGTTCAGTTTTAAGATTTCAAATAGTTGTATTATTCACTACACTAAACCACCCTGTTACCCGAAGCAACTTAATAATCTTATGCATACTTGTCATAACAACTGCAATATCGGTAATTGAACTCAAGTTCTTGGATTCCAACACAACTGCTACCATTCTTTTCATCTCATGGAGCATCGTACTCGCAGTCATTGCTATTGTCAGCCGCCAAGAGTTCTATAATCTATTTACTATTGTCAGCCGCCAAGAGTTCTATAATCTATTTACTTTTCTCAAAAAACTCAACTGTTTTCATCTTATGAGACATCGTAATTCCAGCCTTTGCTATAAAAAAACCGTTTAACCTAGTTATAATATTACTTTCTTATTAATTCCTTGACTATTGTATTTGACTTTTTTTTAGGGTTAATCTCCATTATATTTTAACACCATTTATTATTTATTATTTGTTACTCTACTATTTGAATAAATTTATTGTCCATTCAATATTTTATTTAACAATATAATTACTTGTCACTATCACATTAAGTAATTCGAATGACTTGAAAATAAATAAATTATTTCTATACGCAATAAATAAAATTATCTTAATTAAATGAACCACTTATTTAAAATATTTGAAATAATTAAATAAATATAGAATCTACATGTTAATTAAAAATAATATCAATTAAATGAACCTCTTATTTAAAAAAATAAGCATAGAATCAACATGATAAATTGAAAATAATATTTTAGATAACAACTCAGAAGCAGCGTTAATGGTCTCATGACATACTCCACTGGCAGAGATGGTTATTGGCCCTCTGAAACGCGGTGCCCGATGACGACGGTTGATATCCCAGTCCAAACCGGTCCATCTTCACAGGAATATCCAGCACTTTGCCCCAGCCCTTCGTTTCTCCAGCCTCTACCAGAGCTTGGGCTTCTTTATACGATGAGACGACTATCTCCGACACTTTGCTCGGCCCGGGACCTTTGTCCTTGATGCGCAACCCTTCAAATGCCTGACAGGGTGTTTCGTGAATCTCTCCATCGACCTCCACATACTTAAATGATGAAAGATGGCTGACCAGGATGTCTTCTTCTCCGCACACAGTAACCACGCTGTCTCCGACCATATATTTCAACTTTTGATGCAGAGTAGACGTGACTGCCCCAGCCCCATGAATCCAAGGTCTTCCGAGTAGGCAGCTATATGCAGGCTGGATGTCCATGATATAAAATTCAGTCGCAAAAACCTCCGGTCCCACCTGTACCCGTAATGTTATCGATCCAAAAACTGTTCTCCGCGTACCATCAAACGCCCTAACCACCAAGTCACTGGGTGTGCACAGGATTCCTCTGACATCTAGCTTCATCATCGCTTTCTTGGGCAGCACATTTAAAGACGATCCGGTATCGACCAATACATGCGACATGACTGATCCTCTGCATTCCACGGAGACGTGCAGCGCCATATTATGATCTCTCCCCTTAGGGGTCAAATCAAAGTCGGTAAAACCCAAGCTGTGGCCTGCATTCACATGTGCCAACACTCCTTCCAGCTGATTCACGGAAACGTCTTGGGGTACGAAGGAAGTATCCAGGACTTTCAACAAAGCATTTCTGTGAGCTTCAGAGCACAATAGCAACGACAGTATAGATATCTTGGACGGCGTCTGTTGCAGATGCTCCACAATCTTATAATCACTTTTTCGAATCAAGCGCATGAACTCTTCTACATCCTTCGATGCCGTTGCTTTTTCATTCCCCTGCACTGGGACATTCTCAACCATCTTTCCCTTCCCCTTTGCCAGTCTTTCGGCCTCTACCTCAGGCGAGATGAAGATTCTACCACTTCTTGTCATGCCTCCTGTACCAACAACGTTGTCTACAGTCTCGGCTAGCTGCTTATTAACATCAATTTTTATTCCGTCACAATACACTTCCAACCCATATGACCATGGGACGGCTTTTGTGCTCTCGTACGGGATTGGCCCGGCCTTAGTGATAGTGATTGGTGGTCGCTGGACCGGTGCCGTAATAGTGATTGTCTTTCGAGGAATAGTCACAGTGGCCACATCACTTCGCTTATCTGCTAATGCCCCTGTAGGTTCTTCAATTGCTGCCCGGTCAAATTGCAATGTTCCGCCATCTATTAAAGCCTGAATGCCTTTCTTTAAATCATCACAACCCCCAACTGAGGTCCAGCATTCCAAACAATACTCGTCACATCCTGGATAGGCACCCCCTTGCAATAGTCTGCTCTTTATCTCGCTCAATGGCGTTTTTAAATCATCGACATTCATAATCAGATTCATACCCTCCTCAGTCAAAATGGCGTTTGCCCCATGATTGGGCATGGGCTTCTGCATTATGTTCGGATCCGCCGTTCCGAAATTGATAGCCTTATTATCCAATAGATCCTGCACGACATGCTTAAACGCATGGCAACCCTCTACATCGTGGCCCGGGGCCCCAGAGTGGAATTCACAGTGCCTGCTTGCATCGTAACCATACGGAGGAGTTCCCGTTATAGGCGCCAGAGTTCTTTTCTTTACCAAGTTCAAACCCAATAGTGTCTGTAACAAATCAGCATATGTTGAAGGAGGCTTTTCAAACACTCTCCTTGGTTTACCCCCCTGAAATCTTCGCTGTGCGGGCTGTGCCCCCTGCTGTGGCTGCTGCTGCTGTTGTTGTTGCATTGGTTGTTGCTGAAACGGTTGTTGTTGAAACGGCTGTTGTTGAAACGGAATAGTAACACTCGCCACCTGCTGCGGCTGATGATACTGGTTTCGACCTCTGCCTCGGCCTCTGCCTCGGCCCCCAAACACTGCGCTTGCATCGCCCTGACGGCGCCCACCAAAAGCCTTTCTATTACTGCCAGATGCAGTAGATTCCTCAGCTTGGAATCTTCCTTGTTTAATGTTGCTTTCAATCTTTTCTCCCATCAGAACTAAATTTTATATACAAGCTAACATTCTATACTAATCAACCTAAAAAGAATGGGACAAAAATCTCAAAGCATCTATTCAAACTAAAATTAACAAAATCATGCATCAAATTAAACTACTTAAAATGCTATTTAAAAGAAAAATATGCTAAAAATATAAAAACAAAATGAAATAATAATTTTTTTTATGTGATATTTTTCTTGACAAAATTATGAACAATATGTAAAAGGAACCAATTAAAATCATGCATTTTTCTATTTTTTATGAATTTTCAAAGAATTAAAAAAAATGGAAGAAATAAAATGTGAATTAAATGGGTGAGGGTGCAACAAGTAATGAAAATGCAGTTAAAACAACCATATGGGCCCAGACTGGGGGCGCGCATAGCAAGCGCGTCTGGGCCCAATGCAAGCAGAAACAATAACAAAAATTAAAAAAAGGGGAAACGGTGCGAATAGCAAGCTTCTCAGTTCAAAATCATTGGGCCTTCGCTTGGGGGGTGTCATTAGCGTGAGAATTCAAAGCCCAGTCTGAAATAATAAGTGAAACGGTGCGTAGCACCTTCAGGGTTTCCCTCCGTTTTGAACTTCAAACCACAGCCATTGGATCCAGAACCAAGTCCAAGTCAAAGTCATGATCGTGTGGCCCACAGGTCGTCTTCAACCTCCAGCAAACCCTAGGTTCTGAAAACCCTAACCATGCACTAAATTTATACTCCTCTGTTCTCCCTCGTCTCTCCATGAATTCGCTCGATTCCAAGAGCAAAGTTGCTCTAATTTCTTCCCTCTATACAACCATAACAATAGCATCCTCTAAAACTCAACCAAGAAACGAACCCGATGAGTGCAACATTCTGAATCCATCAATATCACCTGTCATCAACCATCTCAATTCTCTCCAATCTTTACACTAATCTAATCTACACCTTATGCTGATCAACCTGAGCTAAGGATCCAAGATTATCATGCATTGAACCACGAGTTACAAGCCTTAACAGTTTTGACACACCATTAACAACCTCCATGAAACTTCTCCAAACTTACCAAAATCAGTCATCTAACTATGCTTAACCATTCTAACCTAATAACTATCTATGATTCTAGCTAATTCAGCCAATTCGAATGAGAGAACCAACCTGGTATGATGATGAAAGCAGCTATGGAATTCTCTGAATTTGATGCTTGCAATGATTGGAACTTGATCCACACACTCAATTCTTGATTCTGTATGCAGAAATTCTGACTCAAACCTCTTGGATCTTGTAATTGAAATTTTCTTGCTTCTTGGATGATCAACTTGTATGGCACGAGTCCTTCTTCAAATCAACCAAAATCTTGTGGAATTGTGATCTATGAATGGTGGTGATGATGATCA
Source organism: Lathyrus sativus (assembly GCA_963859935.3). NCBI lineage: Eukaryota > Viridiplantae > Streptophyta > Magnoliopsida > Fabales > Fabaceae > Lathyrus > Lathyrus sativus. The sequence continues at coordinate 678,400,663 of OZ012740.1, forward strand.
AATCAAACAAAATGGAAATTGATGAAAGTTTGATGAAGTTTGAAAAGCTTTTGCAAATTGGAAGAATTGTGTGAAACTTGGTGTTATGAGCAAAGTGATTCACCAACCATGGCATGAAGCCACTCAATGCAATATATAGATATCATTGTAAAGTCCTAGAAGCTTGGAGAAACTTCCCATGCATATTTTCCCTTGAATTTTGATTATGTAACTTCATATGTAAGTAACCATGCATAACTTTCAATTCTTGAACCAAACTCAAAATTCTAATTTTTCCAATGTTCTTAAAACATTTTTTCCAATCAAAATGACCTATAATTTCACCCCATTTGGCCAAATTATGAAAAATCTCATTTTTAGGTCATTTTTTATTCATTAAATCCACCAATTTTGAAACCTTGTGCTATGAACCTTTCCAATATTTCATGGTCACTTTTCTAGAATCAAAATGTCATTTGGAGCAAGTTTGATGTTGTGAAGTTTTCCATTTGAAGCTTCCTTGTATGAGTTTTGGGCATAGGCTTGAAATGACCTGTAATTCTCAGATGACCAAAATACCCTTTGCTTGCCAAGACCATAAGTAGAGTTCCACAAATCATATGAAGGCATGCCATACTATTCTAGAAAGATAAGACAATGAGGAACAATTCTTATGTTTACCAGAAATTCATTTGAAATCTCCTTGAGGGGTAAAAATTGCTTGGAAGACAAGTAACTTTCACAGACAAAATTTCAGATACCTCAGATGACCTGTAACTTGCAAGGACCATAACTTGAGTTCTATAAATCTCCTTGATGTCTTCCACCACTCAAATTAAAGGTCTTGAGATCCTCTACAAGTTTCATGTTGACCAATGATCCATTTGAAGCTTGCATTTTGACTTATCTTGCTTGGAAATTTGACCTAAACTAGGGGATTTTACATAGAAACCCTAATTTAGAAACTCCTCTTCTCCTTGATTTCTCTTGATTTCTTCTTGACATATCACCATATCTTTCTCTACATGTCAAATGATGAACCCCACATCTCTCCAATAGCCCTTAATGCCTTTCAATCAGTCAATTGACCTAGAGTTGACCTAGAGTTGACCCCAGATGAAACCCTAGTTGACTATCTTCACCTGCACCTCTTGTGATCATATCAATGACTTGTCTCCTTCTTCAAATGACTTTCTAAGTCCTCTATGATGTCTAGATACTCTCCATGCTCAGCCCACAGCTCACAATTTCCTTGTTGATCCTCAGATACCCTCAGATAGGAGATAGACTCAATGCTTGATCCACTGACTTCTTAGCTTTCAAATTCTTTCTGATGACTTGAGTAAGATTGAATTTGAATAGTAACCTCTTGATAGGCTCATAGGGATGAGAATAATGCTTGGTCCCCTGTTGGATGATTTGCTATGCTATGCTATGCAGATGAGTAGACTATGCACATGACTCTATATGCAAATGCTAGTGCAATTGAAACATAAACCAAGTGAATTAGGTTGAGCAAATTTTAGGGTGCAACAGCTGCCCCTATTCAAGCGAGTTGGACCGGATTGGGTGAAGAGCGAACGACCTTCAGACATTCGAGGTACGAGACTGTTGAATACTAAGAACCCGGAAATTTGCCAACCGCAGAAATAAACTGCACTACTGCTTGGGGAACGACATTCATCAACTGAATCTGGCTGTTACGGCAACCAATTAATCCATTAGCGACGTGCTGGGGATTATTTTCATCAGCCTGAAAAAGATCCTATCATCGCAAGAATAGAACTTTTATCCACGTTAGAATTCCTGTTTTGTCAACACAAAGAAACCTCAACTAAAACTTGTCCACGTCAGGACTCCATCTGCTGTCCACCCGGAAAAATCTTGGAAATTTCGCTGGGGATAATTCGTCTGCATTTCATCAGAAATAAATCGTCCACGTTAGGAATAAACTCTTCCACGTTAGGAATAACACCGTCCACGTTAGGAATCATCTCTTCTGTATCTGTCCACGTCAGGACTAAACTCTTAGGTTATGAATATATCATCCACGTTAGGACTCACCCTTCCACGTTAGGAATAAACTTCTTTCCATCTTATGAACAACTTCTTTCCACGTAAGGAATACCTCTTCTTTCCACGTAAGGAATAACCTCTTTCCACGTAAGGAATAAATCTTCTTTCCACGTCAGGAAACCATCTCGATCCGTCCACGTAAGGACTCGCAATCTTTCCACGTAAGGAATCCAACGTGATATGTCCACGTAAGGACTCAATCTTTCCACGTAAGGAATCACAATCTTTCCACGTAAGGAATCCAACTTCGTCTAAATCTGTCCGCGTCAGGACTAAACTTCGTCTAAATCTGTCCGCGTCAGGACTAAACTCTTCCACGTAAGGAACACATCTTTTTTCCACGTAAGGAAACCAACTCTTTCCACGTAAGGAATACATCTTCTTTCCACGTAAGGAAACAATCTTTCCACGTAAGGAACTAACTTGTCCACGTAAGGACTACATCTTCCACGTTAGGACCCACCTTTCCACGTTAGGAATAACTCTCTTCTTGCTTTGTCCACGTAAGGACTCCAATTTTTCCACGTAAGGAAACCGTATCGTCTTGATTTGTCCACGTCAGGACCTCCCTCTTGACTTGCTGAAGAAATAAAATTTGTCCACGTCAGGACTTACGCGTCTTCGACTTGTTGGGGAAATAAAAATCGTCCCCGTCAGGACACACACTTCGCCAACCACACGAAGAAGGATAAATTTGTCCACGTCAGGACTCTCGTATCTTGTCATCATAATGAATTATAAACTTGTCCACGTCAGGACGCACATTTCACTCTTACGAATAAAGATATCTGCTGGAAATAAATGGTCCACGTCAGGACACCAACACGAAGAGTAATCAACTTTGTCCACGTCAGGACTTCACATTCCATCAATACCAAGAAATCAAATCTGTCCACGTTAGGACTAGCACACCCCACCAATGCGGGGAAATAAATTTGTCCACGTTAGGACCCCCACTTTCCTAGCACGAAGAAAACCTGTCAATATAGGAATAAATTGTCCGCGTCAGGACTCATTTCTCCATTGGTCCCAACCCACAAACAGCAACTTGAGGCGGACTCTACTGAGGATATTTGGAAACCAAACTACCCGACGCCTATTCTGATAACCGGCGGCAGCCTCTGAAATTCTGATTCCTGAAACCCTTTGATGACAAATAACTCTGCTTGAGGACAAGGAGATATTTTGCCTACTAGCTCTGGCGAGGAAAATAAGAGAAATTTACACAAAGAACTCTGTTTGGAGACAAAGAGAACTTCATCATGATAACTCTGTGGGGAATAATGCCAAAGCTGACACTTCATTGAATGTCTCACGTCGAGATCTCGAATGTTTGGTAATTCATTTGAGCAAGAGCTCCTTCCACCTGCAAGAGAAACAACACTTGAAACAGACGGTTAGCCAACCGGGTTCATGTTTCAAAATGCATATGTTTGACAATGACGCAATGCTCCATTCGACATGGAAATGCTACGCGTGTTTATTTGGTGGATGCGAATATGACCCTATATGTCGATGCAAATGCAAACTCGAACTGCTGGGATACGGGAACTGCTTCAGCAAAATAAATGCTGAAGACAATGCCGACTCCGCTGGGGATAGCCAGGTGCTACAGAATTATTCCAGCAAAATAAATGCTGGAAGAGTGAAGTCGACTCAGTTGGGAAATTAGGAATTTAAACCAAGCACCTCATTGAATTAACGCCCTGCTGGGAACATAACTCTGCTGGGGAATAGCAGATGCGCCTGGTCTGATTGGAATTCTGCTGGAGAGTGAACTGATATCACACGGTATTCTGACAAAATAAATGCCAATGCGCCACACCAACTCTGCCGGGGAGAGCCTTAATCTTCGAGTTCCACTGGGAGGAAAAGCAGTTGCTGAAAAGAGAACTCCGCTGAGGATGGAACGATTCTCTTGGGGAAAATCAACTGACTCCGCTGGGGGGAGTAAATGACCCTGCGAGGAAAGGTGAACTGTCTGAATACAACTCACCAATACTAATCTTCTGCGGCTAAACCACTCTGCTTGAGATAAGGGATCCTTCTGGGGGACACCATACTGTCCGAATACAGCCTTTGATTTTGGAATCGTCAAACTCTGCTAAGGATAAACGACTTTGCTGGAAAATATCCTTCGAATAAGCCGCGACTAGCTGGGGAAATTGATCCTTCTTCAGGGAGGAACATTGCTATCTTGGGAACGCGACCTGCGCGGGGGTCGAGTCTTTCGTTACTGCAATCTTTTGATCATCCTCTTTATACGGCTATGAACCCTGCAACAACACAAACAAGACAAGACAAGCCTATGCAACCAAATCTATTCAGGTTAGCGTTAGTGACATCGTTTTCAGTTAATTCAAAGTTTTAGCAATTGTTGGCAAGGGCCAGTGACGTTATGCACATGCTAGTTTCATTAAACTTAGGCGTTTATTATGCACAAAACAATAAAGAACCAGCATCAAATACTGAATAACATATTTTATTGATTGGGCCCCTGAATGGGCGGAGTTTTGTACACGGTGTTGCACCCTAAAATTTGCCTAACCTTATTCACTTGGTTCATGTTTCAGTATCATTAGCATTTGCATATAGAGTCATGTACATAGTCTAATCATCTGCATAGCATAAGCATAGTAAGTCATTCAACAGGGGACCAACCATTATTCTCATCTCTAGAGGCCTATCAAGAGGTTATTATCTTAATTCCATCTCATTCAAGTCATCAAGAAAGAATTTGAAAGCAGAGAGTTCAGCAGATCAAGCCTTGAGTCCATCTCCTAGCTGAGGGTATCTGAGGGTCAATAAGAGGGTTGTGAGCTGTGAGTTGAAGGCATGGAGGGTATCTAGACATCTTGGAGGACTTAGAAAGTCATTTGGAGAAGGAAACAAGTTGTTGATGTGATCACAAGAATTGCAGTTGAAGACAGTCAACTAGGGTTTCATCTGGGTCAACCCTGGGTCAACTCTAGGTCAATTGACTGATTGAAAGGCATTAAGGGCTATTGGAGAGATGTGGGGTTCATAATTTGACATGGAGAATAAAGATATGTTGTTATGCCAAGAAGAATTCAAGAGAAATCAAGGAGAAGAGGAGTTTCTAAATTAGGGTTTCTGTGTAAAATCCCCTAGTTTAGGTCAAATTTCCAAGCAAGACAAGTCAAAATGCTAGCTTCAAATGGATCCTTGGCAAACATGGAACTTGTAGAGGATCTCAAGACCTTTAATTTGAGTGGTGGAAGACATCAAGGAGATTTATAGAACTCAAGTTATGGTCCTTGCAAGTTACAGGTCCTCTGAGGTATCTGAAATTTTGTCTGTGAAAGTGGCTTGACTTCCAAGTTAGTTTTACCCCTCAAGGAGATTTCAAATGAATTTCTGGTCAACATAAGAATTGTTCCTCATTGTCTTAGCTTTCTATAATGGTATAGTATGCCCTCATATGATGTGTGGAGCTCAACTTATGGTCTTGGCAAGCAAAGGGTATTTTGGTCATTTGTGAATTACAGGTCATTTTAACCTATGCCCAAAACTCATACAAGGAAGCTTCAAATGGAAAAACTTACAACATCAAACTTGCTCCAAATGACATTTTGAGTCTAGAAAAGTGACCATGAGAGATTGGAAAGACTCATAGCACAAGATTTCAAAATTGGTGAATTTAATGAAGGAAAATGGCTTAAAAAATGGTATTTTTCATATCTTGGCCAAATGATGCAAAATTATAGGTCATTTTGAATGGAAAAGGCATTCTAAGAACATTGGCTAAAGTGGAATTTTGAGTCTAGTTCAAGATTTAGGAGTTATCCATGGTTGCTTGCAATATAAGAAACATAATCAACATTCAAGGGAATTTTGCACAAGGGAAACTTCTCCAATGTTCTAGGAGGTTCTAATGCAACCTATATATTCATGCAAGATGAATCATGCAAGGGTTGGTGCCATCATTTTGTCAAAAACCTCCATTTTCACTCATTTTCCATTTTTACATAAGTCTCTCAAATTCTCTCAATCTCTCATCAAATTTCAACATCCTTGATCCAATCTTCATCATCATCACACAGAGATCAGAATCCATACATTTCTTTGGAGAATTGAGCAAGGAATTGTGATATTCACCATCATCATTCTAAGTGCAAGAATCTTGGAATTGGAAGATTCAAAGCTTGGGAGCTTCTCTAATTGCATACAGAATTCATCTCCAAGAGTACTGATCAACTTCCCCACCTTTCAAGCATTGGATCAAGTGTATGCCATCACTGTTTTCAGCATCATAACAGGTTGGTTATCTTCTTCGAATTGCAAAGTTTAATGAGAATTTTAGGGAATTGTTAGTGTAGGCTGGTTAGGACAAGGGAGATGATTGATTTGGATAAGTTTGAGCAAGTTTCATGGACATTAGTTATGGTGCACCATTTCTGTTGAAGCTTGGAATAGCAAGAATCGTGCGAAATAATCTTGGATTGAATGTTTAAAATGACCAGGGTGAAGTGTAGGTTAGCTTAGGATGATTTCCATGGAGAATTGAGAGGATCCATATCAGTTGAACATGGTGGATCAGATCTGTTATTCACATCGAGTTTGCTTTGTGAGTGAGTTTTAGGAAGAACTAAGGCTATGGCTGTGTAGAGGGAGAGATTTAGAGTAATTTTGCTCTTGACATTGAATGAATCCATTGAGAGTTGAAGGAGAACAGAAGGGTGTAAGGTTCGTGCATGGAGATGAGTTGCAGAACCTAGGGTTTGCTGGAGGTAGGAGACGATACATGAGCCACACGATCTTACTTGGACCTTTGACTTGAAGGCGCATCCAACGGCCACGATTTAAAGTTCAAACGGAGGGAAACTTCAAAGAATTGAAACGCTGCGTTTCATTAATTGGGGGGTTGGGCTCAGAGCGCTATCCACACCCCCCATTTTAATAGGCCCATTGCTTTGAACGCGTTTTTCTGCTTTTCTCACCCCCTCCATTTTATTTCATTTTTATTTTCTTTTATTTTCCTTAATTCTTTATGCATCTTCTAAAATTCATAATAAATAGCTAAAAAATCATTTTTAATTCATTCTTTTTGCATTATTTTCTTTAGGATGTCTAGAAAATTATAAAAAATAAAAATTGCATTTTATTTTTTATTTCATATTTTTCCCATATTTTCTAAATAAATGACATTTTAAATAGTTTCATTTCATGCATGATTTTGTTAATTTTTGTTCTATTAGATGCTTTGATATTTTTCATCCATTCTTTTTAGGTTGTTTAGTTTAGACATTAAACTTGTAGATTCAATTTAGTTACCATTTTTAGAAATTAATTTTAGGTGTTTAGTGTATGTGTGAACAACATGGATAAAACTAGGGTTTTAGGTGATGACTTAGGAGATTTGATTCTTTTCCCTTAGGACTTAGGGTTTGACTAGTTTAGTTATGGGACTATAGGGGCTATGGGTAGTTATTAGATCCCTTAGAAAAGTCAGGATTCCCCTACTGCTATTAATACTCTGTATATCTGATTGACTGGTGTGGTGTGCCCTCTGGGGATTGTTGCTTGCTTGTTTGGGTATTGGGTTTGTCTGGGGACTTGGGGAAGCTGAAGACTTGAGGAGATGGAGACCATTGGAGATCCAGAGATTGAAGATTAACTGTCAAAGTTGAAAAGGAGGTTCTTGCCAGCAGCTGCTGAGGAGACTAGGGTTTAGGAGCTAGGCAGAGCTCTAGATTAGAAAGCTTGTTTCTCAAACATAGATGGCTTTGTGTGCCTCTATCCTTTCTCTATGATTCAAAGTCTCTTTCAAATATCCACCTCCTTCCTTTGGAAGGATCAGTGAATGTATTTGAAAGATAGAACTTTTGAGAGAAAACTTTCTGTTTAATGTTAACAGTTGATGAACCACCCTTGGTAGGTAATTAACTGTCTAACATTCATTCATTTCACTCTTGTGACTGATTCCTCATCCTGGAGGTTTGAACTTGAAGAAAAGCCATGGCGGATAGAAGACTGATGATCAAAACCCTTGCCTGAAGATCATGAAGATGGAGATTGGTGCTTGTTGAAGCCTGTACCTGATTGGAAATTACTTGAAGCCAGATGTTGATTCAGAGCTGCTGATGCTGTTTCTTTTGCTGATGTATTTCATTGTTGATGTATTGATTGGTTTTCCGGACTGTATTGTTTGTTGTTTACCCTGTTGGGTTGAAAGTGAAGTTTGTTCACTTTTGCCTATTGTTTTCTAGGTTCGAGGTTGAGTGGGACTCCCTTGCCTCGCTTGTACTGTTGCATCCATGCATTTTACTGTTTTACTATATATATCTGATATTGTTTCTGTTTCTGCCTATCCCGTAGGATCTCTGTTTCTCTCTGTGCAAGAGAGGAGCATGATAGACACTAGGTCTTAACCCATGCATGATAACATTAGGTTAGTTTGTTTCCCTTCGCAACCGTAGGTTAGGGTTCTGTCTCTTTCTTTCTCAAAACAAACAGAAAAACACATAAAGATTTCAAACACAATAAAAGACACTTCTTCCGTAAAAGAATGTGAACTCATCAAAGCGTCATTTTTGTCCGCTGGGACTGTTGATCAGAAAACCTCTTTCAGAAGGAATAAAATCAACCAAGACAAGTTTGCGTCGTACGTGGCCTGAACTACGTTTGCTCTGATCTTTCATGCCGTGTGAAAGTACGTAGGCATAGGATGCGATATCCTAGCGAGCAACCTTCCCCTCCTTTCCCGTAGGTAGGCGAACTACGTTGACTCTGATTTCTCGTTTCAGGCGGGAATACGTAGGCATAAAGTGCGATACTTTGCCGAGTCATTTTTATTTTTTATTTTTCATTTTATTTTCTTTTAACCCCTGACCTGTAGAGTAGATAGAATAACAATCCATATCCGAAGACAAGCGTGGATCCCGTCGAGTACGACGGACGTGAGGGGTGCTAATACCTTCCCCTTGCGTAACCGACTCCCGAATCCAGGTTTTGGTTGCGACGACCATACCTTTCCCGTGTTGTGCGAGGTTTACTCTGAGCGTTTCCTTTCCCTCCCGTGGGATAAATAACGCACGGTGGCGACTCTTCTGTTCAGCCGGCGCCGATTTTCGCAGTAGCGACAGCTGGCGACTCTGCTGGGGATCCAACGTCCCCTGGCTGCTAAGGACTGCGATGGTTCTTATGCATTTGGGATCCAACGTCCCTTAAGAGAGTCAATCCTAGCGCTTGTTTTCCCGTCGAGGATTTTGTATGGATTTATATTTCTAACCTTTATTTTCAGCATTATATATATTGATTGTTATTGCTGTATTGGGGTGTGACGGGTGTTCTGATATTGAGTGATAAGCCGGACCTGGGCTTGAGTGCACCTAGAATTAGCGTAGAAAGTAGTGGGCGCGTGCCGGCTTTGCTTGCATTAGTGTCTCATGAAATCTACACTCGGACGAGGTTCTTCTGGTTGGCTTCTTTTTCTACCCTTTGGGTCGAAGGGGTTGTTGGTCAGCTGAATTGTCGACTCCGGGGACCGATCATTTGGAAGTTGGCTAAGTGAGGCCTCTTCAGGATTTGATGATGCCACTCCTTCTGGGAATCGTATCATCAACCCTGAAAGTCTGTGACGCCGACGACCGCATAGGATGCCGTACCTTTGTCAGTTACTAGGACATCCACCTGTGAGAGGGTTTGGGGTTATGCAGGTAACTAGACCTTCAGACTACCGGTTATTTCTTGATCAGAGATCCTGGGTATTTATGGAAAGTTAGGAGGTCTGCCAGAGACCAATTGGAGATGTGATTTGAGGTCTACCAGAGACCAGTGGGAGTTATGGTTTGAGGTCCATCAGAGACCAGTAATGGAGCTTCGTTTTAGGTCTATCTGAGACCAGGGTTTGAGGACTTCTGGATGGTCTATCTGAGACCTTTCTTGATTGGGTTCAGGCTATGCAGCTACAGCTTTGGTCCCTGTTGCATGTTACTTGCATTGCATTGCCTGCATATCCATTACCAT